>JAIXMQ010000003.1:480000-858838 GCA_025716855.1 Pilaira anomala
AAAAAAGCACTTACTATTGTACTGAACTCCTTTACGAAAAGCATTACTCATTGCTTTAAAAGATGGTTGTGAAGCAGGTACCACATTGGGTACAGCAGGTTCCTATTTAAGTTTTTTGTTTCATGTTTAGTTTTTTTTTTTCGTATTCATTGAAAATAGATTCACTTACTTTTTTACTTCCAAAAGACCACAAAAAACTCATTTCGTTACGTTGTTAAAGGGAACAAAACAAAATCAAAATGTCGTGGGGTTCAAAAACCAAAAGGCGGCGTCGGCGCCAATCTAAACGTGACGTATTATACGCATTTGATACACACACACACACGATGTAATTCTAAACAGTAAACTCTTTCCTCTTTTATCTTTTTCAAGTTTATTTATTAGTGTGTTTGGTTACAATAAATATCAGAAAAGAATTAAATCTGAGATACCTCTCATAGATTTTTTATTTTCAACTATGCTATTATATTTATTCAAAACTTCACTGTGTTTTCTAAAGAAGAACACGAAAAAATATGCAGGTAAAAAGAGAGCTATTAAACGTCGCCCACCTCAATTTCCTAATACAGAAATTCAATCACAGATGCACTGTACATGATCTTCTTCTTTTTATTTAACTTCGATAGTTGTTGCTAATCTTAATGATTCCTTTAAAAAGAAATTTGACGCTTTAATCGATCCACAGGCACCTCAATTAATTCATTGATCTTCCTTGATTTTCTTCGTATTCACGGAACTGTTTTTTGTACTTTTCTTCATAGTACTTCATTATATACATATCTTCAATAATTTCTTTTTGATCGCTGCTTACAACCGTTATATTAATTCCTTTCCTTGCAGCTGTCTTACAAATTTTTTCAATTGTTTGAATGCCAAATTCTACATGTGCTGATAATAACACTTTAATAACCCTAGTGAAAATGACCAGCAATCTATCCAAGAAAGCTTGCTTTAATTGAAAATTTAAATTCAAATGAACTGTTGTGGCGGTTACTGCTGGTAGAGTCTTAAATAAATCTTCTTCACTGTGGATATTATATACAATATCAGTGGTGGTATTGAACGCGATTGAATAAAAAAAATGAGTTTACACAAGCAAACGACGTCTTGTCCTTCCAACTGTTAATGCTATTATAAATCTCGGTCTTTAGTAACTATCATGCTCGTTGGTAAAAGTACTAGGACAGCCTTTCATTTCACTGCTTTTTTTTTATGCGGCATAGTGCCGTCTTCTCTGTACTGTTTCCACTAACTTTGCGCGTTGCGAACATTGATTCCCGTACTACGTGCAACTCTGGCTGTTGCTCTCTTTTCTTGTGCACACTCGATCATTTTGTCAATGAATTGTTCTCTTTCTTTTATCACTATAATTCATGTAAACTGAGACCGCAATGTTGTGTTTTTCCGACTTAACACCACTTGTTAGTTTGTCTACAACAACCAGCTTCTCAAGAGGCTTTTGATCAAAGTAAGTCTTCTGATTAGTTAGCGTTTCCAGGATAATGTTTGAGTCATTGACTTCAGTCAGGACGTCTTCCATGGGGTCACATACTCTCATCCCTTGCTCATCATAAGGATTATCTGGTCCATCTTCATAATAAAGCACATTTGACATATTATAATTTGAATTAAAGGAAAGTGGGCTCAAATAAAGGGCAAAAGAAACTCCGTTAATGAAAATTAAGACGACCGAAAACGGCAATATGACCTTTCTCAAAACGACAATTTACTTAACCCACAACGACTGTATTTTTAGGGTTTTTATCCCTACAGACAGCCCAAAAAAGCCTACGCACATCCATATAAAGTTACACACACTGCTTAAGTAATTACGCACCATACGGACTATTTCGTACGTTTGAGGGAAGACAGATATTAAGTGTTATATATTTGTGCATAAATTTATACCTTGATCCAATATATAAAAGTCAGTTTTAGAATTGTCAATAGAAGACAAAGCCATTGTAGATATATTGTGTAAAAAAAAAAAATATTTATATTGATTCTTTATAAATATTTAGAGTTGACGAGTCTTTTCTGTCAAGGCTTTCCGTGAAGAAGACAGGTTTATAAAAAAGATAAATTCTTAAAACTCAAAGAATAATAAGCCTCATCTCTCTCTCCGGTAAAGAAGTGTTTCAGGTACATTTAATAATACAACATTAAAAATAGAAGAGTAGAGTACATATTAGATATTTTATTTAACACGCTAATTAATAACATCCAAGAGAGTTAACTGTGTTTTCGTTACGAGTTTTATTATAAGGATAAATAATGGATGACTGTAGCAACCAACAAAAGAAGATACTTAGCCCATCAAGAGTTGGACGTCATTTTAAATTAAGAAGCTGGTCCCTGGCTCTATCGGGTTACTCTTCGTACTCTTATTAAGGCTTTCATTCTATTGTTCCCAATCAAGTTAAAAAATAATAGCCAAATTTTAATGATGTGATTTTTTTTTTTTCGATAAATGAATAAATCTCTCATCGATCGTATAATACAATATAATGTCACGCGGAACCAAATAAATTTGATGTGTCGGTTATGCAATCGACGACTAGTCTGAAGAAATAGTGGTACTACGTAGTTGGCGTCATTTAAAAGGTTTAAAACGATATTGTTGCTTAGTAAAATACTAAAAAGAAACATGAGTAAGAAGAAATTATTATAACAATCAAAATACTTAGGATCGCGTAACTTTTGTTATATAGTTATGTATTGTATTTAAAAAAATATCTTTGCCAATGTATTATTCAATATTGTGTTACATGACACAAGTATATGTGATAAATTAACTTCTTGGATCTTCCAAATATAAACAACATGGTGCCTTTTTTTTCCAAAAGAAGACGATTACAAAAGAAAACAATGAATTGAATTGATATAATCACGAATTATAACAATTTTATTTACTTGAAAGATAGTCATTAATACGTTTTGATAAAATTGTAGGAGTAGAGATAGAAGAACTTTGTTCGGGTATATTATAAGTAGATTCATTTGAATTATTGTTAAAAGGGTAGTAGTAATTATCATCCAGTGAAGAATTACAAGTATGAGAACTAATTGGCTTAGAAACGATAGGAAACGTACCCAGTGTATGATTTGATTGAGTTGCTGCATACATTACGGAATCAGTAGTATTTCTTTTATAATCAATAAAAAATTCTTGATTACTACTATCTGTATCATCTGTTATAGCTGGACTATTCAATTCACTACTTTGACTACCACAGAAGGCTCCAAATGTATTTCCAGATCCATGACTTAATGGTCTACTCTGTTCATGATTATAACTT
Organism: Pilaira anomala; assembly: GCA_025716855.1. Lineage (NCBI taxonomy): Eukaryota > Fungi > Mucoromycota > Mucoromycetes > Mucorales > Mucoraceae > Pilaira > Pilaira anomala. Next base: position 483,300 of record JAIXMQ010000003.1, read on the forward strand.
GATCTTTTGTTATTTGCAAAAGGTAAGGTAGGTGGAAGTAAGATCTCTTTTGTTGATGACGTAAATGTACTATCTGCTGAGTCTCTTTCATTCTTGTTCTTGGCTTGGACTTTTAGCGCCGAATCATCTATTATGGATCGGCACCCAACGCCTCCTCTGAAAGGTTGAGCCGGCGGTGGTGGTGGGCGTAAAGAAAGTCTTTCTTTATTATTCCAGACCAATTCATTTGTAGACTGTTTTTCTTCAATATCCGCTGGTTGTTGTGTTTGAAGTTGTCCATCATCTGAAGCGTAAAATGAAAAATTACTATTTGTGTATTGCGTTTTAGAGCTACTCGTTAATAACGGATGATGATTTGAAATAATGAAACAATAAATAGAGCTGATAATGAATAATCCTATGCTGAGTGCAAGTAATATACTTTCTATTCCGGGTGTGTAACTTGCGCAATGATGAATTAAACAGGCACTTTGAATATGTCTTAAATAATCTCGATAGGTCACTCCAAATGAAATAGAAATTAATGTTGCGCTTATGAAACAGAATAAACTGCTACAATATAAAAGTGCTTTTCGTTGAACAGATTTCTTTTGATTACCGGGTAATAAATAAATTGATATAAACGCAGAGGATACGCCAAGAAAGGATCCTATCAGTAACGGAACCAGCCGAACGTATGATGTTGATACTATTGTTGAATGAGTGTGATTGTAAATATTTATAATTGAAGATGAATCTAATATAACAATTAGTTTTATCTTTCTGTTGTCTATCCATCATCTGTCATACCTATATCAAAATTCATTTTAATTGAAGAGCAAATGTTTGAATTATTTGTAGTATCAAATATGCAATAACGCCATAGTCCAATGGTTATAATAATATTATTGTTGGTATTGGTTGTCATGGTTATTTTAAATATAGATAGTCCTTGACTTATTGTTGGTGAGGATAAATAAAACAAGTTATTTGTTTCTAACCAACTTCCAAATCCTACTGAAAGACATGAAAGTAAAATAAGAAAAAAACAAATGATCTGCATTAAAAATGGATATTTTCTCATTTTCTATAATAATATAACAGTGTCAAAAAAAAAAAATAATAATAATAAAAAGAAGAAAGAAAAAGAGAAGAAATTTTATTTTAGTTATAATAATAGTGTAATAGTAGTAGTACAAAAAAAAAGTGATTATGATGATTGGATGAAACTATATATTACATTGCTTGCTCTTTTATCTATTTTTTATCATCAGAAACAGGAATCAAAGCTTTGAATTCCTCAAAGTCAATACAACCATCTTTATTTGTATCAGCATCATTCATCATTTCCTTGAGTTCATGTTCAGTTAATTTTTCACCTAAACGGTTCATGACTTCCTTTAATTCACTAATGGAGATTTGACCATCACCATTCTTGTCAAACTTTTCAAAACATAATCGTAATTCGTCAGTTTCATGTCTACTCAATCGACGAGTATAAGTCTTTTTCTTTGAATCCTTTTCTACAGTATCGTCAGGGTATGTACTCCATTTCCTTAAACTGTTATCTTGTTCAGTTGAACCGAGAAGTGAAGTCATAGCATTCACAAATTCATTAAAATCAATATGTCCATCACCGTTGCTATCAACTTCCTTTACAAGTGATGATATCTTTTTTTCATCTGTCACAATTTCTAAACTTTTTAAAATAGCTGCAAATTCATCGAGATTAATAGCTCCATTTTTATCCTTGTCGTACAGATTGAAGGCTATTATATGTACATTGTAAGTAAACAAGGAAAAATATATATATATTTTGTTTTCATACCTTCACGAAGACTTTCTAATTCTTCGTCTGTCACTTTAGGGTTCTTTTGTGTTGAAGCGTTTACCATTTTTTCAGAGTTTTTACTTTTTGAGGAAAATAGAGAAGAAAAAGAGAACTTCATTTTTTAAACTTTTATACTTTTTTTTTTTTTGTCTTGGCTATAAAAAAACAAGCGTCTTTTTAGTTTTTTGTTTTTTTAAATGACCTAATAATTAGCGGAGATTATTATTTACCTTTTCGAAATCGGTAAAGTAGTAGTAAAAAGATGAAAAGATATAAACAAAAGGAAGAAAAAAAGAAAAAGACATGATTCTTTCTTTCTTTTTTAAATAAAAATAAGAAAAAAAAAAGGGTTCATTATCATCAGGTTTTTTTTTTTTGTCATGGGAAAATAACTGAGAAACAAAAAAAAAAACGAGCTTTCATTATTAATACCATCAGTCAAAAACTTATGAATCATACCCTTTTTGGAACAGCGGTTATTGACTAGGTTTATTTAACCTTATATTTCAAGACAAAATAGTTTCCAGTAATACATAGTAATACCACATTTAATATCAATAAAGAGAATAAATATAAACATATTATTTAGGTGTTAATTGAGTAATAGCAGAAACAGGTACAACTTCTACATCTCTTGCTCTAGCTTTTACACTCAAATTTCTATCACCCGTCACCAAACATACAGAAATCGTCTTTTCATCTTTATTGAGACCTTGTGGTTGAGCACTCCACCATAAACAAGCTGAAAGTACTAAATCATCTAAATTCTTATCTGTCTCACCAAACACAAATTGTTCAGATCGAATTGAAATATCGCTCATAAAGTTATTATGAGATGTTTGAATTCGAAGCAATTGTTTGTTGCTCTTCTCTGCTAATGTCTCTTGTATTAATTCAATACTTTGTTTTGCCATTAGTCCTAAACGTTGAGGGTTTGTACGTAACCCATCCAACTCAGTGATGACTACAAGAGAAATAATAAGTACTTTCTTCACTTTTTTAACTGTTATCTCACTTACCGACAAGAGGTACAATAATTGACCATTTCTTACACTCCAATAATTTACGAATTAAATCAAGATGTCCAATAAAACAATTGGTATCCAAAACCAAGATCGTCTTTCCGGGTATAATACGTTCTCTTAGATAATTCAAACGTACCTCTCTTTCTTTTGCACGTGCAGGTAAACGACGGAAGCCAACTCTTGCTTCTTTTTCTGCAGAAGCCACAATCGATTGTAACTGTTCACGTCTCTTCTTGAGTTGTGTCATGATATCATCTCCTTGTTCATCATCAAAGTATTCGGTTTCATTTGATAAAAGAACATCATCATCCATCTCTGCAATCGTTGTTTGTACTTCCTCTTCTTCTACTTGTTGTTGTGTATCTGTCATATTTCTATCACCGTCCAAGAGATTGACTCGTTCTTGTACCGATTTAGAGACTGTAAATACTTCTTCTACAGGATCATAATAGAGTATATCATTCAAATGCTATATATTTATATAAAAAAGTGAATCAAGATGGAATGATGAATAATAATAATAATAAAACTTACCTTTACAAGGGTAAATCCATAATCTAAAATCTTCATCTTACGTCTCATGACCGTATCAAACTTATTTTGCTGTTGCTGTTGTTGTTGCTGCTGCTGCTGCTGCTGCTCTCGTTCAACTTTTGGTTCCAACTTTAAGAACCTGCCATGAATTTCATCTACCCAACCAAGACCTCTTAAACAATCCTCTTCAGGTAAATCAGGTGCCTGTCCAAGTACCATCGAGATTGTCTTTGCGAATTCATACTCTGCTTCAGAAAAGGTATGTTCATCACTCGTTATTTGTTCATCTTGCATAAAATGTTTATTGACCATATCATACTTTTCTTCTTCTGGTAGTTCATTTAATAGCTTATTTAAAAAGGATAATAAAAGTGGCCAAAAAGCAGATGAAATTTTACTGCTTTGATCATCGTTGTTTGAGAACCTATCTTGATGTGAGACAAGGTCGTATCCGATATCTCCAATCAGGGATTCCCATAATGAGTCATTGTCTTTTGTTCGAATACAGATACCGTTCAGTACCATCCAGTGAAGTAAAATTTCTATATAGATAAGCCAAGCATTTTGATCTGATTCTTCCTCTTTTTGATCCATTGGCTCCTCTTTAACATTATCGTTAGTAGTAGTAGTAGTAGTATCAAATAGGAATGATTTTTCTTCTTGAAATTGAAGTGTGACATGAGGCAAAGAAGGTAAAGTAGGTACTTTAACAACTGGTAACAAAGGATCCAAATATCTTTGAAGTAACTCGACAGCAATTTGACAAGTCAAATCAATTTCATAACGAAACAATAAACTTTCTCCTACTTGGTCTAATAATGTTTGAAAAGATTTTTCATCAAATTTGTCTGGATAAAATAGTCTAGTGGAATTCAAAGAAATCAGTTGAGTGAGATTTGAATGACTATAGTCGTAAGTATAAAGTGAAGAAAGACACAAGATGATGGTCTCTAACCAAAATTGATGTGATGCAGAAAGAAGTTTTGGATCGTTTTCAGATTTCTTTCCATCATCCATAATGACACCTGTTGGTTTATCTTGCTTTTCAAACAAGTGATTGAAATACAATCTCTTCATTTTGGGAAATTCGTCAAGCCCAATTTTTGTAAATAGCATACCATGTAATCGAACAAATAAAGCAAGTATTACTGCATCTCGATTCATGGAGACTTCATTTTCTTCTTCTTTATTCATTTGTTTTCGATTGGGTCTCTTATTGATTCCTTTCTTTTTAGTTTCACCCAATAACTTTTGATAAATCCATCGTCTATTTCCTTCAAACAATACCAACATACTTTCTCTAGCATTCAAGAACCCATTTCTTCTTACCATCAAACTACGTGTACTTAGATACAATTTATGAAACTCGTTTCCAGGACTAATTTCCAACTGTTGCAAGACCAAAGATAAATTAAAGTAAAGATTTCCTTTTGCTGGCATCAACCAAATTCCCAAGAAATACCACTTCCAAGCAACTTCAAATGCAGTTTGCTTTGTCCAGACGGTCTTTATCGTTTCAGTATCTGGAGTATAAGACAATCGATACCTTGCAATATCCCCACGTATAGGTATACAACTATACCATTTAAACTTGTTTGTTCTTCTCCATTGTTTTAAACCTGTTTCAATCGATTCATCATCCATCTGCTCTTTACTTTTCAAAAAGGAAGTGACGGTTTGATAAAATGCATCACATTTATCTAAATACTCGAGAAATAAAGTCAAGATGATTTTGGTTTGTTTCATGGCTAATGGATTTTCTTCTGTTTGTTTTTCTACTTTGACAAATGTCATACCACCACCTGGTTGAATAATAGGTACCAGTTCATCTTCTTCATCCTCTTCATCCATTAATAACGCAGCTAATTCACTCACAGGTGCAGAAGCAGTAGCTGTAGCAGTGTTAGTAGCTGCAGCTTCAGCAGCTGCTGAGATCTTAAGAGCCTTTCTAAATTGATCCACTAAACTATACACTGCTCTCTTCCAACATAAAGTCTCTAATCCCTTTTTCTCTGCATAATCTAAATCACAATTTAAAATCTCTAAATACTTTTGAGCAAGTAAAGTATGAAGTTCAATTTTTTGTCTCCAAACGTTTTCTATATCAATCAGGTCTTGTTCCACAAGTACAGGTGTAATAGGTTGATCAGGTAAAGTAGTGTTTCTTCTGTTTGGAGTTGTTTTCTGTTGTTCTTGAAAGCAAGGAAGTGAACGCGATGCGAGTGTTAATGCTTCTAGTTTGGTTTCGATGGTTCGGATGGTAGAGATAAGTGATTTCAATTGTTTTCTTTGATCGTCTTTTTGGTCATCACGTTCTTTATATACTTTTTTTTTCGGTGTAGTAGTGGTAGTAGTTCTGGTGGTATTGATCATAGTGGTAGTAGTAGTAGCAACGGCTGGTTGCTCAGATCTTTTCGCAATAGGTAAATTGATAGTCGTCTCTTGTACTGGTTGAATTGATTTAGGAGGTTCTCTTTTATTCAACTGTACAGGCTTATCGTTTACGTTCCATAAAGTTCTTTTGGGTCTTTCATCACCTCTTCGAATTTCGGGAGAACGATTTATTCTTTCTTCTTTTTCTTCTTCTTCTTCTTCTTCTTCTTCTTCATTATTATTATTATTAGTTTGTTTGAGTTCTAAACTAGGTTTATTAAACGCAAGTGGATTATCTGACCTTGGGTCAAATAATTGTCGAGTACTTTTATTACGTTCTTCATATCTTCTCCTTGGACTACCTCTTTTCATTGTTTTTTATTTGGTTATTTGTACCTATTCTTTTGTTATCAGATATCTCTATTTTAAGATAACGATATAAAAAAACTTACTTGTAAACAATATTCATTAGTGTAAACAAGTTTTTCTTTTTAAATCTAATCAACTTTCTTTTTTTTTTTTTTTTCTTTTTCTTTTCGTTTTTTTTTTAAAAGAAAAAAAGGTCTTCTCTATTTTTTTTCGAAGTGGAAAAATAAAAAAAAAAAAAAAGTATATTTAAGAAGGGAAAAAATAAATAAATAAATAAAAAGGACGTATTGTTGCATGAGATTATCTAAAAAAAAAAAAAAAGACCAAAATCTACTTTAAGCCAGTCACTGTGACGTTCTTTCATAACTAATTTTTTTCAAAAAAAAAAAAAAAAAAAAAAAAAAAAAAAAAAAGAAAGAAACTCTTACTTGTTCTTCTTTAACAACATCAATGGGAAAAGTAACACATAAAAGAAACCACGACACTTCTACAGTAGAAACAAGCGCCAATGCTTCCGAGAATGCAGGCATTGTTATTTCCTCATTCGATGAAAGCAACACTGCCGAATACTTTGCTTTGATCACACATGCTGTGGATCGTCACCGTCTTCGTATCTTTAACGTACGTTCTGGTACTGTCAGTAACGATTATTCTGCACAAGAGAAAGAAAAAATTACTTGTTTAACTTGGGGATATTTAAAAGATACGGGTGATTTACAGGTAAAAAAAAAAAAAAAAACAAAAAAACAAAACCTCTCTTCTCTCTCTCTCCCCCTTTTTTTTTATATTATATTTTGACACATGAAAGTTTAGGCAAATACAGTTCAAGCATTCAAGAAAAAGAAGAGCGGTATTGCTTCTTTATCTCGTGTGATTGCACTTGGTATGCAATCAGGTTCCATTGCAATGTATTCTCTTTCACATGGTGCCATCACAAAACAATTAGTTGGTGGACATACAACTGCTATTACTGATTTTGTTATGACAAAGGATGGTCAAAGAGGTTATTCTGTTGCAGAAGATAATTTTATTGTTGAATGGGATATTGAAGAAGGCAAAGAGATTTCGTAAGTTGTATATAAAATGTGATTTAAATACATGTATACTCATCTAAAAAAAAAAAAAAAAAAAAGCAAGTGGAAGGCAGATGCTAAAAATGTACGTAAATTGAAATTAAGTCATGATGAAAACAAGTTGGCAACTGCAGGTCATACGATTACACTTTGGGATTTAACTACACGTAGTGTGATCAAGGTAAAAAAAAAAAATTTTTTTTTCTTCTGTAAGTAGGACTAAAACAGTATTTCTTCTCTAGAAATTCACAGGTCATGCAAGCGCTATTAAAGAACTTTCATTTTCTCATCAAGATGATATTTTAGTGTCAAATGCCGAAGATGATCGATATGTGAATGTATGGGACGCACAAACCACCAATACCAATTCCAATAACTTGACTGCACTTACATTAGAAACCAATGTAGCACATATCGATTTCTCTAGCACCGAACCCTCTGTATTAGCTGTGACTGACGATGGATTAGTTGGTATTTGGGAAAATGCCTCATTCACTACATCTCAAAGTGCTTCAACTACAGGCAGCAACCGTCGAAAGATGATGCGTTCCATGACAAAAGAAGCAGACTCACATCTCAAGATTGTATCTACATCTTCAGAAGATAGTGTGATTCCAATCTTGGCAGCTAAATTTGTTACAGACAATGGAGGTAAATCTATCATGGTTGCACGTGGATCAAGTGTAAAACCATCTTTTGAAGTGGTGAAATATGCGGATGAAAGTACAGGTGCTATTTTACCTGAAATTACCTTGAGTAGACAACCCATCACGAATTATTTGATTGATACTTCTTCAATTGCTGCTAATAATTTAAGAACAACTCGTAAAGCTTATGATGAATCTGCAGTGACTGTGATTGGAAATACTGATTTTGCAATTAAGGGACCTACGATGGCTATTCATACAACAGAAGGACAAGCAGAAGAAGAAGAAGGAGAGGAAGGAGCAGAGACTGTTGAATTAACAATTGAACAAAAGCTTGAGAGTTTAGATGTTTCTAATACAAAGAGTAAAAAGAAGAACAATAATAATAAAAAGAAGACGACAATCGATACACCTTCTGCAGGATCATTACGTGCTGTTTTAGTTCAAGCATTACATACAAACGATTCAGGTCTTTTGGAAGCATGTTTACAACATTATAAACCTGATGTGATTGATAACACAGTTAGAAAATTACCTACAGAGTATTTGATTCCACTCTTACTTGAATTGATTACAAGATTTCAAGAGAAACCTATTCGTGCACCTATTCTTTTGGTTTGGATTAAATCCGTCTTGTTGATTCATACAGCTTATTTGATGACAGTACCTGATTTAGTTGGAAAACTTTCAAATTTCTATCAAGCTTTGGATACACGTCTTGGTGTGTTTCCTAAATTACTTGCTTTAAGAGGTCGTTTAGATATCGTTCAAAGTCAAGTGAATGTCAAGTCTTATTCTAATATTAATGATAAACAATTACAACGTGCTCAGTTACCTGAAAATGTTTATGTCGAGTTGGATTCAGATGATGAAGCAGAGGCTGAAGAAGATTTAGCAAGTATGGATGAAGATGATATTTCATCTGATGATGATGATGATGAAGATATGGTAAGTTGAACTTGATAAATGTGATTTATATACATGTATTTATTTTGTATTTCTTAGGATCAAGATATGACTGATTCAGAAGGAGAAGAAGAAGAAGATAGTGATGAAGACCTTTAGATAGTTTTTTTTTTTTAAAAAAAAAAGAGACGTGTTTGTATAATAAAGTAAAAAATTTTGCATTTTTTTTTTTTTTTTTACGCCCCTTTTTTTTTTTTTTTGCCCGGAGATGAATCCTCATTTAGTATTTTCAATACTATTTATTTATTTTCAGTACAACAGTTACACTGAATCCAAATAAACTTCTTTGTACAATAGGTAACAAAATAATAAAAAAAAAGAATATAAAGACTAGTTTTTTTTTTTTTTTTTTTTTTTTTTTAGTTTCTTTTTCTTTTTTCAATATAAATAAAAAATATGACATTTTTTGAAAACTTGGCAGAGAAAGTAAATAATCTTTTTACCACAGACTGTAAACCTGCTGCAGAAGGGAAAGACGATGATGATGATTTCCTCGAAAAGCAGTTGGCAGATGAAACCCATCGTTTTGATTCTTTTGCTGCTGTAAGACATGATGCTCAAGTAAAGTATTACATTGATGGTCAAAATTACTGTTGGTAAGTTTATATATTTTTCGCGTTTTTTTTCGGGAAAAATAAAAAAAAAAATTTTTTTTTGATAACCTTAAAAAAGGGCTGTTTCCGAAGCAATTGAAGCTGCAACAGAATGTATTTATATTGAAGATTGGTGGTTGGTAAGTTTTGTTTATTTTGATTTTCATATTACAAAAAAATTAATAATAATTTATTTTAATATGTTAGACTCCTGAATTGGTATTTATTATGTGTGTATACATAAATGACATGGAAACTAAACCAAATAAATTTCTTTCTAGTATTTGCGTAGACCTCCTTCCAAGTATCCCGAGTATCGTCTTGATGCTCAGTTAAAGAGAAAGGCAGATCAAGGTGTAAAGATTTATGTAGTTGTCTATAAGGAAGTCGAGATGGCTTTAACTTTAGATAGTCGTCATACAAAAGATAGTCTTCAAGCCTTAAGTGAAAACATCATTGGTAAAAAAAAATTTATATTATTACAAGATAAAATAACTAAAAAAAAATGGTTTAATTTAGTCTTGAGACATCCTGATCATTTTATCGGTGGTACCTTCTTCTGGTCTCATCATGAAAAGTTCGTTGTGATTGATAATCAAATTGCTTTCCTTGGTGGTATTGATTTATGCTTTGGGTAAGTTTTTTTTTTTTCGTGTTAATAGGCTAAAACTAACATCAAAAAAAAAAAAAAGTCGTTGGGATACACACGGTCATCCTTTAGCTGATTTCAGCGGAAATGACCCCGAGAGCGAACTATTCCCAGGTAAGGATTTAAAATATTATGTAAAAAAAAAAATTAACCTTTTGTCTCTAGGTCAAGATTATAGTGATGCTCGCGTCAGAGATTTTGAACATGGTAAAAAAAAAAAAGGGCAAAAGCAAAATACATAATAAACAAACATACTCACTTCTCAATATAGTCAAGAACTGGGATATGCGTCTTATCGATAAGACAGTGATTCCAAGAATGCCATGGCACGATATGTCTTTATGTGTTGTAAGTAATATGTCACCTTGCAACACACTAAACCCTATATTAAACCTTTTTTTTTTAGATTGGTGCACCCGTTTTGGATGTTGCACGTCATTTTTGTGAAAGATGGAACTTTATTAAACATGAAAAAGCCATGAAAAAAGATAATGTACCCTTCTTACAACCTCCTCTTGGTGGTATGGGTAGACAAGAAAGATATATGGCAGAACCCATTCCAGATGAAGAAGAACATCATGTTCAAAAGTTACGTCACATGCCTAGAGTTCATGGTGTGACAGGTACTGTCCGCGCTCAAGTGCTTCGTAGTTCCGCTGAATGGAGTTCCGGTGTTGACCTTGAAGTAAGTCTATTTTTTTTTATTTTTTTTTTTAATTATTTACTAAGAATATTCATTTTTTAGCACTCGATTCAAAATGCATATGTTGCTACTATTCTTCGTGCAGAACATTATATTTATATTGAAAACCAATTTTTCAGTAAGTCACACAAGATCACACACACACACACACTATAGGGGGGGGGGACTTTTTTGTATTAATTATCTTTTTTTTTTTTTTTAAGTTACCGCAACCGATAACAAGGAACAGAATGTGATCAAGAATCAAATTGGTAATGCTATTGTTAAACGTATTGTTCGTGCTCATGAAGAACATGAGAAATTCAAGGTATTTGTCTTGATGCCTTTGATGCCTGCTTTCCCTGCTGATCTTAGTACCAAGGACGCTGCCACTGCCAGGTAAAACATATATATATATTTTTCTGTGTTGTGTATTTTACTAACCTTCTACTCTATAAAAAAAAAAAAAAAGATTGGTGATGCATTATCAATATATCTCCATTTGTCGTGGTGAAGATAGTATTGTCGAGAAATTAAGAGCAAGTGGTATCGATCCTGATGAATACATTCGTTTCTATAGTTTAAGAAGTTATGATCGTATTAATCGTAGTCAACTTGAAAACTTGTTACTTAAAGCTGCTGGATACTCTGACAGTATTGAACAACAAATTGAAAATGCAGATGCTGAAGAAGGTGATCGTATTCAAATTGTTCGTTCAGCTGGTGACCCTGATTTCACTGAGGGTACGCGTGGTGAATTCGGTGTAGAGGAAGAAGTTGAATATGGTCGTGTAGCTGATGAAGAGGATGTAGCTCGTTATCGTAACCGTTATAATGAAGATGGTGAAGAGGTAGAAGAAGAGGAGGAAGAAGAGGGTATTGCTTCTGATTCAATTGCTAAGAATGCCATGTTGGATGGTGATATTGAAAATGAACCTTGGGTTAATGATACTGCTGAAAGCCAACCTCGTGATGAAGAGGCTGAAAGAGAAGAAGCCAGTGATTATGTAACCGAAGAACTTTATATCCATGCCAAGCTTTTGATTGCCGACGGTAAAAAAAAAAAAAAAAATAACAATTGTATTACCATTACTAACATAAATATCTCCCTTTTAGACAAGATTGTTATTATGGGTTCTTGTAACTTGAATGATCGTTCTCAATGTGGTGATCGTGATTCAGAAATTGCTTTGTATGTTGAAGATAAAGCTACTGTTCCTTCTCAAATGGACGGCAAATATGTAAGTTTCTTGCTCATGTTTGTGTGTATATATATATATATATATATATATTCTAAATGTATATAAATAGTTTGAAGCGTCTCGCTTTGCTTCTTCTTTAAGACGTAACTTGTGGAAAGAACATTTAGGTTTACTTGCTCATACAGAACCCGATGCAGTAACAGATGATATGTTACCTTTACCTACACCACAATTGGATACATTCGATAGTGAAGAAGATCAAAAGGTAATGGATCCACTTTGTGATGAAACACTTGAGATGTGGAACATGACTGCTAAGACCAATACTGAAGCATTCCGTGAAGTATTCCATTGTGTTCCTGACGATACTGGTAAAGTAAAAAAAAAAAATTAATTTAATTTAATTTTTTTGCTGAGCCTTATTTTTCTTTTTTTAGTGACCAATTGGGAAGAGTATACCGCATTTTATCCTGATCCAAAGGAAATTGAAATTGGTCACGTATTTGATCCTGAAATGTCCGTGGATGATATTCGTGGACATTTAAGTAACATTCGTGGACACTTGGTTGAGTTCCCTTATCGTTTCTTGGAAGGTGTTGATCTTCAAGGTGAATCAATTCCATTTATTGGTGATGATATTCAAGAGTTATATACTTAAAAAACTAAGCATATATATATATATGTATTTACTCATTTTAACATAAATGACATGATTTTTTTAATTTTGAAGAAATCACCCAATTTTTTTTTTTTTTTTTTTGTATATATAAAGAGAAAGAAACTGTTTTTTTTTTCTCTCTTTTTTTTTTCTTTCTTAATTCCTTTTTCTTTTTATATTTATAAACATGTAATTGTTATTTCTTTTAAAAATGCAGTATCAATCATTTACCCTTAATTATGAATCATCCGGGTTCGTACGGGGGAAAATGTATAACATTCCCCCCACGCGGGGGGGAGGCTTAAAAAAAAAATTGATATATAAAAAAAACCACGTTTTTTTTTTGTAATATATAAATAAACAACATTATTTCCAGTTTTGAAATTTCTCTTTCTTTCTATAACACTATACATTACATCACACTATGACTTTTCTTAATAGCTTTCCATTTTTCTCTATTTTTTCATCACAAACCAAGCCAGCAGATCGTATTCGTAAGAGTATTGGGCCAATCTCATCCGTGATAAAACGTCAACAACCGTTTTCAACCACAAGTCATCGTGCACTTCCAAAATCATCCAACTATTATCAATACAAACAACAAGAAACATCAAATAAAGGTCCTGAAATCGTGACCGAAACTTCAATCCTAAATAACTTTCCTAGACCCAATTTATTACCTACTTTAAACTTTTCTTTATTTGGTGGTGGCTCTGGTAGTAATGAAACTAGAAGAACAACAACTGTGTGTAATAACTGTACTGGTCCTCATTCTACTGACTTTTGTCCTTGTTAATCATTGATTCATTTCTTTTCTTTTTTTTTTTTTTTTTTGTAAATAATTCTCTATTTATCAAAAACCAATGCTAAGGTTTTTTACTTTTTTTTTTTCTTTCATTTGCACCCTATACATATTATACAGCAGAAATAAAAAAAAAAAAGAACACACACACACACATGTTCTATAATAATACACTGATCATTTGAGAGTTTCATGTTAAATTTAGGAGTTATATATAACGTTTATCAATTAATTTATTTTTTGCCCCTTTGTTTTTTATTACTTTTTCTCATTCCTTTTTCTTCATTACAACAACCCATTCCTTTCAAAATGCTTCAAGATAAATATATTGGCTTAACTTTAGCCATGAGTTCTAGTGTATTTATTGGTATTTCATTTATAATTACAAAAAAAGGTCTTATCAATGCAAATAAAAGACACGGTAAAAAAAAACATAAAATTTTATCAAAAATTCAATTTTATAATATATTCAATTTTTGTAATACAACAGGTACTTCAGCAGCTGATGGAGATCATCATTATTTAAAAAATTGGACTTGGTGGGTAGGCATGATCACAAGTAAGGGAAAAAAAATAAATAAAATGACTCTTATTTAAGTCTTATTATTTTTTTTTTTTTACAGTGGCCGTTGGAGAAGTATTAAACTTTTCAGCATATTCATTTGCTCCTCCTATTTTAGTAACACCACTTGGTGCACTCAGTGTGATACTAGGGTAAAAAAAAAAATATATATATATACATATAACTACTGTATATTCAATTATTTATTTTAGTGCGATTTTTGCTTCCATCTTTTTAAAAGAGAAATTAGGTACAATGGGTAAAATCGGTTGTTTATTATCAGTAGTAGGTGCATTAATTATTGTATTACATGCACCGGAAGATAAAGAAGTGACTTCAATTGATGAATTATTATTCTATGCTTTACGACCAGGTAAAAGAAAAATGGATCTCGCATCTATATACCGTAAAAGAAGCTAATAAAAAAAAAAAAAGGCTTTATGAGTTATTGTGTGATTGTGATAGGTGTGAGTGTATTTTTGATTTACAAAGTAGTTCCAACATACGGTAAACGCAACCCATTTATCTATGTCTCGATTTGTTCTTTGGTAGGTTCAGTCTCTGTGATGTCAATCAAGGCATTTGGTATTGCACTGAAACTTACAATCTCGGGTAATAACCAATTTACTCATGCATCTACTTATATGTTTGGTCTGGTTGTTATCATCTGTATTCTTACCCAAATGAATTATTTCAATAAGGCCTTGGCTCAGTTTTCTACTAACGTGTAAAGTTTCATCCTGAGTGATACTTGTATATATACTTATTTTTTTTTTTTACATATATAGTGTCAATCCAATTTATTTCGTTTGTTTCACAACAGCAACAATTGCTGCTTCAGCTATTTTATTTCAAGGATTAAATACGGATAATCCAGTGAATTTAGTTTCTTTGATTTGTGGATTTATTATTATCTTTGCTGGTGTTTATTTATTGGATTCAATTGCTCGTACAGAGGATGACAGGGTCAAGACTGAAGAAGATGAAGGGTTATTGAATGATAGTTTTTTACTGGAAGAAGAAGAAGAAAGTTTAGGTTTAACGGAATTATTAGATGATGATCCACTTTGATTCCCCTTATTTAGTATTATAGATTTTTTTTTATATAGATACCTTTCACACTTTTGTAAATGAAAAAAAAAAAAAAAGCTCTTTTTAATTTATGTGTACTCCCCCTTTTACAATGTCAATTAACGTGTCAATGAAAGCTTTTAAAGTGGCTTTTCATTTTTATAATGAATCTGAAACTTTTTTAATCAATTTCAATTGGATTAACAATTAAGAAAGAAATAGTTTTTTCACTAAATAATATATACTCACTGAATACATAATATACATACGATTCTGCACGCCATAAAAGGAGAAAGATCAAGGGTGAATGCGTTATTCTAACGTAACCCCTTAACATAATTCACTTCTGAGTGACGTGTATGCAGGTTTTAATCATAAATTTTATTTGTTAAAAAAGTAGGAGGTGGGGGATAAGAAATAAAAAAGGGTGATATATAACTTTTTTTTTTTGACAACTATTTTTTTAACAATTACATGTCTTTGAACATTCACAACCTACACCTGATCCACCACCTATATAAACGAAATTAGTAAAAAAAAAAAAAAATAATAATAATAAGAAAACTTACAGCTGCATTCAGAATGATGAGAAAAGAAGATACGTGATTGATCATCATACACAGGAGAACTATGTGATTCATGTGTAGTTTGAACAATCGAACCTGGTGCGGTATAGTAAGTAGGTGAAATACCTGTATTTGAACTCGTACTTCCACGACGTACAGGTTGTCCATCTCGGTCCGTGACAATAGAACTTAACATAGTATGACCATCTGAACTAGATGTTGCAACAATATGTGTGTTCTTCTTGGGAATATCGATTGCACTTGATTGATTGTTACTCATTTTTAGTTTTTTTTTTAAAAGAGAAAAAGAAGAAAGAGACGAAAAAAAAAAAAAAAAAAAGTGATTTTTATGCAAAAAAAAAAGTGTACTATATGTGTGTGTGTGTGTGTGAAACTGGTTTGATACTGGTGTGGTTTCTTAGTTTCTTTTTTTTTTAAAGAAATTACTAAATAAGGCATAGCTATATAATTCTTTCAAGTGTGTTGTGTCAAGGGATTTTGTTTATTGGATACCCATCTATACAAGGTAAAGTGGGTATTGACATATTCAACTAAAGATTCCCACCACATTGCGCAACTGTTTAAAAAATAAGCTTTTTTTTTTTTCTTCAAAATTAGAACGTCGGACTTTAAGATAATTCATGCAAAAAATATAGTTTTTTTTTGCTCGTTTTCTCTTTGTTTCACCAAAAATATACTAGTCTGTGAAGGTTTTTTTTCTTTGATGATCATGAATTCAAGGTTTTTAATAACTACAAAAAAAGAGAGATCTAAAAAAAAAAAAAAAAAGTTGAAACTTCCGACTCTAAAGTCCCGGGTAACAATTTTTAAAGAAAATGCATACTTTCTTTACGCGAAAAAAAAAAAATTTGTTATTGTTTCCCGGCTCAGCCAATCAAACGAATGAACAGTAACAGCTCGTGAGTACTCGGCATATTTTTACGTTCTTTTTTTTTTTTGAATCAAAACATCGTCTAAAAGAAAAAAAGAAAAGAAAAACTCGGTTCAATTCGTTATGACGCGCTCAAAAGAATATTAAAATCCAAGTTATTTACAAGACCAAACCAAGACGGGTAAAAACTATTTACAAACCAACTATTGTTGTTTTGTTTCCCAGTTTTTCTTTTTCTACAGCACTCAACGTAATAGCCACCACTTATTAAAACAACAAACGTCATGGTTAAATACTTTTTGTGTGTGTGTGTGTGTGCGGAGGGGAGCTACAAAATAAATCATGCAACAACGCGTCTTTTTCTTTTCAGACTTGTTGATTTACTCCTTTGATGTGTGTGATAAATAGATCAGTCCCGTAACATGGTACAACAGAGAAAAATAGATTTCAAATGTATCTAATGTACGCCATACTAGGTCACGTATAGACACTCAAGACGACATTTTGTCAAAGAGTGATAAAACGGTAAATGAGCAAGTTCTGATTAGAACAAAAAAAGGAGTAATATATATATATATATATATATATATATATGTAGTCATATTAGATAGACTGGCAACCCTTTTTGACATTTAGATCTTGTTCACTTAATATAGTCTGAATACTGATTTAAAATAATACTTTTTTCGAGAATTTTGACGTAAAAAAAAAAAAAAAAACGTTAGTAAAAATGCCCCTTTTTTTCACGTATTTATGATGTCAGTATATAATAGAAACAGCAGCCGTAAATGATGTCAACAAAAAAAAAAAGTCTTTTTTACTCTTTTTTTTTTTGTATGTAATATAATTCAAATCAAATGTTCTTTACAAAATAAAAAGGAGAGAGAATGATTGGTTCCAGATCCTCCTTGTCATAAAAAAAAAAAAAAAAAAAAAATTGTGTACCTGGATTTTTTTTTTTATTGTTGTACAAAAAGGTAAATGGCGACAAGTAAAGAAAAAAAAAACGAGGGGGAAAAAAAAGGGGGGGGGGAAGGGAAATGCTTTTTTCTCCTTGCTTTTAAAACTAACTAGATTTAGTAAATCAACATTAGGTTTGAATAATTATTTTTATATAAAGTATGTAAAATGTGGAATAAGAAAAAAAAAAAAAAAATTTTTTTTTATATATATATATATATACAAATAATAAAATGTTGTTAATAAAAGAAGAGATATTAGCATCGAGTAATGGAATCGTATTTTTCTGAAACTGATTTTTCAGAAATAAGTAATAGATTTGAAGAACAATGAAGGATGTTATTAGTATTATTAGACCTGCTGTGATGATCAGTTGTATAATGAACAATAGGTTCATAGTCTGGTTTCTTGTATTCCACCGATTTTTTATGACTGCGAATCCAATGCCAAACTAATTGATCTCCATAATGTTGTAACTCTTCTACTTTTACATTGAGTTGAAAGTTATTTAATTTTAAGAACTGTAATTCTAATGTATTTAGTTCTGACACAGGTAATCCACCCACCTGATATAATAACCATTAGTTTATATATTTATATATATAATATTATTATTTTTTACCTTGGCATATCGTGTGTTGGTATAAAAGACATCAGAAAAAAATTTACTAGCAACCATGATGCCAGTGATTACAAGTCGATGAATATTAAAAGAGTCAATCCGAAGTCCAGATGAGTTTCTTGACATGCGGTCAAAATAAACCAAAAGACTTAAGAAACACTCGTTTGTACAAGGACAATATTTTAAGATACGAACAAGATAAGCTTGAATATCAATATTAGGTATCACTCGTGCGTAAAAGCAAGCATATGGAGACATATGCCGTGATGTTTGTTGAATTCGATCGTTGGTTTTAGTAATACGTTCCAACAAGTGTGTCACAATCTTTATTGTATCTGATGTAGGAAACTGAACCAGGTCATAATGATGAGTCATTTTTTTTTTATTTATTTTTATTTTATTTTAATAATAAAGAGTAGAGTATATAAAGTATAAAGTTGTATAAAATGTAAAGAAAGAAAAAGAGAGAAAAAGAGAGAAAAAGAGAGAAAAAGAGAAAAAAAGAGGGAAAAAAATTGATTTTTGACTATTTTTTTTTTTTTTTTTTTTTTAAATCCGATTTGTTCCGGTGGCCCTTTTATTATAACTTTGCACGGAAATAATCACCTATTTTAATCAAAAATTTAATAATCATTTTAAATAATAATAATAAAGAGAACTTCTTACCTAATGCTACCATCACAAGTGTTTGCCTAAAATAATAAAAAAAAAAATATTAAGATATCAAAAATAGAGTTAAAATTTACAAAAAAAAAAATTAAAATATTACCAAATTCCTAAACCAATACGAGGAACTAAACCACGATAGAAACCAACAATACCATTATTCGAATAAATATACTTTGTAGTAGTCCATAATCCCATCTTTTCAGGACGACCTACAGTCTTTAATTGACTTTGCATCTCAACTCGAATAACTTCCAAGGGTTGGTTCCAACAAGAAAGTGCACCTGCAATAATCGATGCTGAAGCTTTATCAATGACATCAGCAGCACCGTGTTCACCATGTCTCTTCTTAACAATCGCATCCTGTGCAAATCTTGCAATACCAAATCTGGACGCCCAGTTGGTACATTGACGAAGTGCTACTGCATTCACTCCTTTGTTAATACCTGCAATACCCTCCTTCTTGAAAATATCGCCTGCAATCTTGAATGTAGATTCATTACCAGCTATTTATTATTATTTTTTTTTAGGATTTGCGAAATGTTTATTTTCTTTTTTTTTTTTCGTACCTGATTTTTGTCTCGTGACTTCAACTGTCTTCATAAATGTACAGAAACCCATTGTACTATAAGCTTGTGCGATACCACCGCCCATACCTAAAAAAAAAAAAAAAAAATGTATATAAGAATATAATATTTTAAATGTAAACTAAATATAAAAATACTTTACCACCGGCAATACCAGACTATTACATTTAAAAAAAAAAAAGAAAAAGAAAAGGTTATTTTAAACCGTTATTTTAAACCGAAAAAAAAAAAACTTACCAAAAATGGGGAAGCACCAGCAGCAGCAGCTCTATACTCTATTTCAGAGGCAGTAAAAAGGAGTACAGCACCTTTTGTACTGGCTTCAATCCAAGCCCAAGGAATTAAACCTTGATAGAACCCAAAGATACCACCACGAGAATAAATTGCCTTTAATCCATCGGCCATCGATTGACCTCGGTTAGCTGCCATTTGTGTCTTCATCACCTCGAAAGGTTGACCCAAAGTAGAGGTCTCAAACATATTTAAACCTAAATTCACACGCGTTAAAAACTTATTTTACCCTTAAATTTTTTTTTTTTTTTTTTTTACTGTACCTGCACCAAGTAAAAGAGTTTGATATGAAATAGGTTTCTTTTCAAGAACTGGGACATTGGTTTTTGTTAAAGGTGAAGTAGACATGATAAATTATTGTTTTTTTTTTTTTTTGTATAAAAAGATAAAAAAAAGGTTAAAGAAGTGTACAATCAAGCAAAAAAAAAAAATGCCCTTTTTTATACAAGTTTATTTAAATTTCATCCCGACAATAAAAAAAAACTTCCTTTCTCTCTCTCTCTCCCCTCCCCCCATCCCCCCACCCTTCCTCCTCTTTCATGTGTCAAAAAAAAGCACTGTTTATTCTTCTCACACAGTATCATAAAGTCGATCTTTGATAATATTGCTGTTGTGAGTAATAATTTGGTCCTTTATCATACCGGTATTGACTTTGTTTCGTGTGACGAAGTTCATGATGATGATGATGACTACTACTATTACTAGTGCTATAATAGTATGACGAGGGTGAATAATAGTTGTAACCATAATAAGGCTCATAGTATCCTGCATAATAACTATTGGATAAAGGTATTGTTTGATACTCGCTCGACTTGTGTTGTTGTTGTTGCTGTTGTGTCTCTAATGACTTTGAATATAATAAATACTCCAATTCTTGAATCTTCTTTTCTTTTTTTTTATGCTTTTTTTCCAATTTCTTAAATGCTTCTTGAAGTTTTTCAAATCCAGCTATATCTATACCCGAAAACGTTTTGCCGTCTTCTTCTTCTAAATGAAAAAATTTTAAGTGTGGGGTAAAAAAAAAGGGGGGGGGAGAGAGAGGAGACTCAAATTATTATATATACCTTCTTCTTGTTCTTCATATCGCTCGGATACATGATAGGGTGTAGGAGTTCTTTGATTGGTAGCTCGGTAAGAATTGAATTGATCGTCATCATCCTCAAGATGATGAGATTTATTTTTAATAGGTATATTTAAGGGTTGTGTTGTAGTAGCAGTAGGATGATAAGATTCTTCTGTTGTAGAATCATTATCATATATTTCAAAAGGATATGCTTGATTATAAAATGATGTTGTAATTAACATGGGCGCACGTTGTGGTACTGATTGAGGAGGTACAGTGGTTGTTGTTGTACTTTTGGTCGTAGTAGGTGGAAATGTATTATTTCTTTTATTATTCGTTGCTGCTGATATATTCATAAATTCATTTAATCTACTTGTTGGTGAACTATGTCTTCTTGGTCTATTAAACCATTTTCCAAGTGGTGTCATAATAAATAAAAAATTGAAAAAATGAAAAAAGGAAGGCGAGAGTGAGTGAGAGAGAGAGAGAGAAAAAAAAAAAATACGTTTCCCTCTCTTTATTTTTTTTTTTTTTTTCTCACTGTCCTCTTCCCCTTTTTGTGTTGTTGGTGTATTTGTTTATAAAATGTGACCCTTTTAAAAACTAAACAAAACTGTGCCGCACCACACACACACAAAAAAAGAAAAGGTATGATAATTAGAAGCACATGAACAAAATTACGTATATATTTAGTTTCTTTCAATCTGTTGTACACTTTTTTCTTTTGAATTTTGACTTGTAATAAAGTAGTTTTTTTAAAAAAAAAAAAAAAAAAATTGTTGATTAGCATTATTTGAAATAACAAAAATGATATATATATAAATCACTTGTTTGGCTTAGATATAAAAAAAAAACAATGATACATGTGTTTTTTTTTTAGAGTAAATTAAATAATTATAATATTAGACAATATAAAAAAGTTAGAATCAAAATATATATATATAGAGAGAGAGTGTGTAATAGTAGTAGTAGTATTAGAAAAAGAAACCAGCTAATTAAGAGAGACCAAAGCCTTATGATGAAGTATTAGAACTTTCTTGTAACATGAAATCAATATCAATAGGTTCAAAATCAAATCGCCAATCTTTTAAATTATTAGCACCAGTACCAGTAATAAAAGCTGGTAAAGGTTCTGTCACACCACCTTTATGATCTACTGTTGTCTCGCCTTCTTCTTCTTCTTCTTCTTCTTCTGCTATAGTCGTAGTGTCGTATTGCATATCCTCATGTTGTGTCACGGGATCATGATTAGGACTAATTTGAATCTTGACATTTTCATAAGGATAAACAGGAGAAGGTGGTCTTATAAATGAAACTTTACATTGGTCGGCAAATGTATATAACGTCGTCAGTAATAATAGAAACCAGATTCCAATCGATATAAATCCTATTGTTATTACAATGAAAATTGTGAGTATATCAATATATATGTAAGACTCCTTTCATACATGAGTCTACATTACCTACTATAATCATTGCATTTATAAATTTATAGATATCCTTTGATTTTTGATCACGATTGCTCGATGAAGCTACAATAAAGAGAGGTAAAATAAATAAATAAATAAATAAGAAATATCATTTTTAATCATGTCTAGTTACCGTGAAACTCTGTCAAAGTAATACTAGCAGCTGAAGTCCATAAAGCAATGACAAGTACCGCGAACCCAATTTGAGTTATTAATAATTTTCGAGATAATTCAATGGAACGAACGAGACAAAACAAGAATAAAGAGACCGAAACAAATGAAATCACTGCCATAATTAACATGATGGCATCTTCTGGTCCTTTCTCAACTCGAATCAATCCTTGTTTATTCGCTTTACTGAGTCCTACTGCATTTAATATAATCACTATCAAACTAAGTACTTGTATTAATATCAAGATAATGGTTTGAATCCTTTTGTGCATTTTTTTTTTTTTTTTTTTTTTTTGTAAAAAAAAAAAGTTAAAAGAAAGAAAAGAACTCTAGATCTACATAAATCCAGACATCAACTTCTTTTTTTATATAAGCAAAGGTAGACTGTATTAAAAACTCCTTGAAATAAAGGGATTTTCCCTTTTTTTTTTTTTTTCATGATGACCGGAGTTTTTCTCTCTCCTTCCCCTTTCCAACTTTTTTATGCTGTTGTTGTATGTCATTTGTCAGTTCATTTTCTTTCTTTCTCGTGTTACTATATTCTGTATTTAATTCACCCTCATTTTTTTTTCTTTACTTCTTTTACCTTTTCTTTTATTTTTTATTTTTTTATTTTTCACTCATGGCCATTCCATTAGAACTGATTCACTTTAACGACGTGTATCATGTTGCACCAAGTAAAGATGAACCTATCGGTGGTGCTTCTCGTTTTACTACACTTTTAAACCAAATACGTTCAGAAAGTGAACTTGAACCACTTCTTTTATTCTCGGGAGATGCATTTAATCCAAGTCTTGAAGGGACTATTACGCGTGGTGGACACATGTAAGTTTAAAAAATAGGAAGGTATATATAAAAAGGCTCATATATGCTTCAAAAAAAAAAAAGGCCTGCTATTTTAAATCAATTCAAGATTGATGCAGCATGTCTCGGTAACCATGATTTTGATTTTGGTATGCCTCAGTTAGAGAAATTAATAGGACAGACGAATTTTCCTTGGTTATTATCGAATGTTTTAAATGCGGGTGAAACGGCACATGAAACAATTCATCGTTACTTGATTTTAGAGCAAAATGGATTACGTATTGGTTTAATCGGTCTTGTTGAAAAGTAAATTATTCTTTATAAATCTATCTGTAATATATCATTTCATTTATTTCTTTTTTTTTGACAGAGAATGGATTCAAACGATCCCATCGTAAGTAAAAACCCCCCACCCTATTGTGTACACATGTGTGATACAAATTTAAACAATTTTATTTTTTTTAAAAAAAAAAAAAAAGGTTTCCTTCCGATTTGACTTATTATGATCATATTCAAATTGCAAAAGATCTTTCAAGAGAGTTAAGAGACCCAGACGGACCTCATCATGTTGATTTAATTATTGCATTAACTCATATGCGTGTACCAAATGATATCAAGTTGGCGAGATCTTGTAAAGATGAAATTGATTTAGTGTTGGGAGGGTAAAATATATACATATGAATTCCTTATCCACCTTTTCCTTTCTCTTTTTCTCACGCAAATATATATATAGACATGATCATTTTTATTATGTTTCCAAGGCCGTCGAAATTGAAGGAGATCAATGGTCCCGGGAACAAAACTTAAATGATGTTGGACACGATCCAGAAGAAGAAGAAGGTGAAGATGTCTTTGTTGTCAAAAGTGGAACGGATTTCAGAGAATTCTCTTATTTGAAAATACAAGTAGATACAAATGAAGAATCTGGTAAAAAGTACATTCAATCTGTTTCAGGTAAAAAGTTAAAAAAAAAAGCAAAAGTTTCATTTTATTAACATCTTTTTCGGTGATAAAATATTAGCTAAGCGTGAAGTCATTGAATCCTCCATTGAACCTGATGAAGCTACAGAAGAATTAGTAAATGAAGTATCTAAACTTGTATCTGCACGTACAAGTGAACCGATTGGATACACAACTGAGCCCTTGGATGGTCGTAGTATGGCCGTTCGAACTGAAGAGACTAACTTTGGAAACTTTACTGCTGATTTAATGATGATGTACTACAAGAGTATTGAAACTCCTGCAGAGATTGGGTTCTGTGTAGGTGGCACGATTCGTAATGACAGTATTATTGAAGTAGGTGAGATCACATTAGGTGATATCATGACTGCATTTCCCTTTCTAGATCCAGTTGTTGTCATTCGAGTGACAGGAGCTCAGATCTGGGACGCATTAGAGAACAGTGTATCCGAGTACCCAAAGCAAGAAGGTAGGTTCCCACAATTATCTGGCCTAAGACTTGAATGGAACCCAGATGCACCTCCAGGGAACCGAGTACGTAACGTCTATACGGTGAAACAGCGTGGATTTAATCTCAAAAAGGCCAACCATCGTCGTTCATTAGGCTTTCCAAACAGATTAACTCGCACTGGTAAATATGATCCTGAAAACATGGATGAATTAGATATGGAACGTGAGTATATTGTTGCCACTCGAAATTATTTAATTGGTGGCTATGATGGTTATACTGCATTTAAAGTACCTGAGGATAAAATTGTTGTGGATGAAGAAATGGGTGTTTTGGTCTCGACTCTTTACAGAAAATACTTTTTGGGCTTGAAATATATTAATGCCTTTCGTGAATACCAAGCCAAGAATGCTCATCATGAAGATCGTATTAAGAAATTGGTAGAAAATGCTGCTTCTCATTGGAGAAAGGTTGCGTTACAGTTTAAAAGACATAATCATCCTGAGGATGGAAGAAATTGTGATTGTGAGACAAGTAGTCAAGATGAAACTGCTTTTTTGGAAAGTGATATTAAGGATCGTGCTGATTATCATATCAGTCGTCAAGGTATTCAAGAAGCTTTTATTGATTCAAGTAGAGGACATCCTGTCTGTATTGAATCAGAAGACGCTGATCCTAAAGGTGAAAAGAATAACAAGGAAGATGATGATGACTCTTGGGTTAAGCGTTGGGCTAGTATTTGTCCTGTTGTGGAAGGCCGTATTGTACGTGTAGATTATTAATATTTTAAGTTTATTAGACCTTTTTTTATTTATTTATTTTTTGTATTATACGTATTTTTTTTTTTTTTTTTAAATAAAGACTTTATTATTATTATCCCCCACTCTTAAGTCCTTCTAGATTCATCCTGCTAAGCCTCGGATTACTTTTTTTTTTCTCTAGCACTAAAAAAGGTAATACGTTTACGTATACTATTATGACTCAGCATTTGCAAATATGCTAAGAGTATTTAGTTTCCCCGAGGATTTATAAAATCCGCTTACTGTTATAAAGGTAACTTTTTTTTTGTTTTGTTTTGTTTATTTAGAAAGAAACAACAATAACAAAAAAAAAAAAAAATGTCTGAAAATAACGTAACTTATGCCGGTGAAGCCTATTCCAAGTTTCGACCTTCTTATTCACCCGAGATCTACAAACTCATTGACCAATTTCATTCAAAGAACCATGGCAGTTACGAACTTGCTATTGACGTTGGTTGTGGTACAGGGCAGTCCACAGTCGAAACCGCCAAAAAGTTCCAACACGTGTACGGTATCGACAACTTGGCTGATCAAATCGAACATAGCACGCAACGTGACAATATTACTTATCAAGTAGGAGCTGCAGAAGATTTATCTCAATTTAAGAATGGCTCGGTCGATATGATTACATCCGGTACTGCCTTTCACTGGTTTCAGCATGATGTGTTCTTTAAAGAGGCAAAGCGTGTTTTAAAGCCAAATGGTACATTAGCCATCTACAGTTATTTCTTTCCTGTCCTTAAGAATGTTCCTGACGAAACAAACGCGATCATTAAACATTTAACTTTGGAAGAGTTTGGGAAATACGCAAATGATAATATTCGGTTTATTCAAAATTTGTATCGTGATATCAAGTTTCCATTTAAAGATCAGAATTGGTATATCACTCCTGCATCTGAAGATACAACACATATAAGTCAACCTGTTAAAGGCTCTTTAATGGAAGCCAGTATGACTATGGCTAGATTCTCAGATTATTTAAAGACTTCCTCTACTTATTATAATTATTTGAAAGACCCTTCAAATAAAGGAAAGCCTGATCCAGTGGATACTATGATTGAAAAGTTAATGGATACTTTGAAGATCAAAGATGCAAATCAAACGGTTGATATTGAGTGGCCTACTGTACTAGTTTTAGCTAAAAATGATTAAAAGAATAAAATGACGTGTGTTTATGCTTCTTTTTTTTTTAGATGTAACAAAAAAAAAAAAAAAAAAAAAAAATTCTGTCCATAAATTACAATTTGTATCATCTTTCAAACCTCTTCCCTCCGCCCCCTTTTTGACAACACTAACACTGTTACTATTTTAAAAACCCTTATGATACTCTTTTCCTCAAAAGCGTAAATGAGAGACGTATTTGAATAAATATATATTTCTGGTTAGCGCTGAAACAAAAAAAATTTTTTGTTTATACTCTGATAACCTAAAAAAAGAGAACAGTAAAGTTAATACAGTGCTTTTATCCTCACTTGGGCACTTTTTTGAAAATCTACCCATTTAAAGTTTAATCGGATAAATTCGAGACCAAAAAAAAAAAAAGGCTTCAGCCGGCTGTAAAACTTTAAAAAAAGAGTGGTGGGGCTTCTGACGTTCCACATAACAACGTCCTTTCAAAACAGAGGCCTGTTCTCTGTGACACCTATTCAACGTAGTACATCTTTTTTTTTTTTATGGAAAAGATTGGGCTTAGTAAAAATTGGTTAGTTATACTGGACTTTTTTTTTTTTTGCGTAACTTTCCAGGATTACAATGCATTACAAATTTCAATAGGATATTTTTTAATTTAGTTCTTTTTGAACTTCACTGTAAATGTTTTTTAAAAGATAGGTGTAACCTTTTAGTGATCTCTCAATAATGACCTTTATTTTGCGAATCTTCTTTATATTTCATATTGTGTCATTAAATATTAGCAATACAACATGTTTCTGAACAATCCAAGAATATTTTGAATTTGAACGGCTCTTCGTTTGCTTGAGATGCAATTTCCAACACTTTATTCCGTTAATTGTTTTACCCTCTAGACAAATATGAATAGGTTTGCTGTCATCATTCTAAACAAAAGAGAGGAAGTTTTGCTTTGTAATAAATTTCTGTGTGTAGAAGCTAATGCTTGTAGATTGAAACGTATGACAACGCCTTTCCTTTTGAGTAGATAGATGAACAATTGAATTTAATTTGCATTCGTCAAGTTGTTGAGGAAATACGGGTATCACTAGACATTCGTGGATATTAATGTTCTCAACCATCTTGACTGCAAGTTGTGTCGAGCTATTGTTTAAGTATACCCTTGCTTCATTAGTTGGTATGAGATGTGCTGTTGAGGGAGGAACCAATGTTACATGAATTAGCTTCAAGGTGCACGCTAGATGTAACCAGGAAATTGTAGACACAAATTCTAAACACAAGTCTTTTTTTTTTTTTTTATATACCATTTGTCGTGTCTAACAAGAAAATTCGAATATTTATGTGCATAAATTTCTGGTTCTGTTGGAAGAGAGAATTTTGTGGGCGAAAGTTTCTAACATGAGAATCAACTAAAGGGTCGCATCTAGAGATATCAACTTTAACTATTGTTACCGATACCAATTGATATAATTACTCAACTAACTATTATCCCTCATCGGAATCAATTCCTATAATAGGGTACTAGTCAAAAAAGTTTTCAACAAAGTGATTGGTGTTTCATTGTTAACTTGGGTTCTACAAGCGTTTGTAACAATGTTTTCGTATATAGACATATTAAAAGAGAATAACTGTGTTTTAAGTTTCTGCGGATACATCATAGTCAATTCAAAAGTAAAGCTATAGTATTTATATTCCATATAAGACCGGCTCGTTAAAACATATTGAAGCTTCCCTTTTTTTTTTTTTTTATCAAAGGCAACCTTTGATACACCTTTTGCACTGCTACAAAATCTCCATCTAAATTGAGAAGGTGTGGGTAATATCTAAAAAAAAAAGTAAGGGAACATTCATGTTAAAGGAAAGCGGAATTAGATAGTTAGTAAAAAAAAATGATCGTTGTATGCAATAAGTTATAAAGTTTCGAGGCTTAAAAGGCTAACCAAAAACAATTTTAAAGTTTAGTGCTTAATTGAATTTAAAAACAAAAAGGGAAACAATCAACACGTTTGATATTTAATAATATGAGACGTTTAAAGTTAAATTGGTCAGACAAAAACTTTCTTTTTTAAAATCGGTAGTCGAGATAATGACATATGTATTCCTATACTCCCAAAGAAGTCAAAATAGACTATTGTTCCTAATAAAGTCTTGTGTTTTTAATGAATTTTTATTTATGTTCATCAATTCACCCATTTTGGACAAAGTCCCGGAAAGACACAATTGGCCTGTACCACAAAAAATACGTCTCTAAAAATATACATTATATCTTAATCGACTGGAGTAGATTGGGCGAAACCGAAAAACTAATCTAATATTAGTAGATAATATGGTACATCGTTTGCTAAGGATTCGTATCTAGTTTCAATTAATGGATTTAAGTATCTAGGACGTTGCAGTTACTGAAGAAAAAAAAATATCTTGGAAAGTTGGCATGTTAGCAAAAAAAAAATGGGTTTTCTTTTTAAAAAAAAAGTCAAATTTAACCTTTACACTATTAAATTAAAATATTGCATTGAAAGGACCTTTTTCTTTGTGAGCGCTATGTTAATGTGCTGCACGTAACATTTTTTTTTTTTAATAACACGCCGATATCTGAAAGTAAAAGAGCATTTCATTTATTTTTGGCTGAGGAAAAAAATACAATAGAATATATTTGGTATGTTGCCGCACATGTGCAAAAGACACAAAATTCGTGGATGGGCTCAAAACCTGCGCGTAGAAACGAGAGAGAGAGAGAGAGAGAGAGAGAGAGAACGGAACTCACACGCTTTTTTTTCCCAGCCTTGTCAGTTAATAATTACAGAAAACAACAACTACGAATCGATGGTCTGATCGTAATATTTACTTACTGCGCGAATCTAAAAAAAAAAAAGTTATGTTTATATAACCACCACGGCTTTGTATGTATCAAACAAAAAGGAATCATCAATTCACTCAGCCCATCGTTTTTTTTTTCTAAAAAAACATTATTCTTTACTGTTAGCTTTTCATCGTAGCTTGGCTTGTATCACAACTAATTCATTAAACTTTAAAGCCTTGAAATTTAGCACAAGTTTAATACTAATAAAAAATAAGAAAGTTTTTTTTTAGTTGAAATAGTTATCTGCCTCATATACCTATGTGCTAGCGATTTTTATTTTTTTGTAGCAATTTTATGAACGAACTCAGTTTTGGTGCCCCGCTTTTTTGCCAGTGATCCTTTTTTTTTTAAGGACATATGTTGCCTCATGGAAAAAGAAAAAGAGCAGTAAAAAGCTAAAATTACAGGCTACTTTCAGGATTTTCTGATCAAATAATACGTCTGTATCACTTTCGGATCTTTGTTATAACGCATTCTGTCTTTTTTTTTTTATTATTATTATTAATGTAACTAAAAAAAAAAAAAAAAAAAAAAAACTTTATAATGTATATACAACATGAATATTTGTGTTCTCGTTACAAGTTTTTTTTACACCTGCCACAATTTCAATTGCATCTAATCAAAAAAATTTTTTTTTTCAAGATATGTGAAGTTCCTGTTTGAATATAAGGTTGTGGCTTGTTGATACAATTCGAAATTTGAGTAGCTTGTAATGCAAAAAAAAAAAAAGCATCTTAGCAAGTGATGATGAAAAATGATGAGTACATAATTTGTGTTATGGTGACAATTTTAGTTTTAATAGGTCAATCTCCTACTCAAAAAACTTGTGTATCGATCAATTTTTATTGTTCCTTTTGAGCTTTTTTTTTTTTTTTTTTTTGTAAAAGCTCAAGTATGTAAACCTTATAAAGCCAAACTCGAGTACAAAAAATTCAATGTAGTGTGTAAATTAAATTGAAAAAATACCATTTATACAAAATATGTCCGCACCCGGATATGCAATTCAAAAAAAAAGACAAATCCATTGTACATACGGAGTAACACAAATGACAGCGTGTTGTATTTTTCTCCCTTTCTTGGGATTTTTTTATGCAAGGGCTTATATTCTACCTGTAATTTTTTTAGAGAAAGTTATTGACAAGAATAATAGATGTTGGGCAAAAGAAAGTTTTTCAATATTATTATTTGGATGTTTCCTCTATTTCCAAACGTGTATACTTTATGTTATTGTCACAAAATCTCTTTAGTGATGAAAAAGGGTAAGATCTATATATAAACCCAAAAACAGTTGTACAAATAGTCGAGATTAAGAAATAATAGTGGCGCTGTGTTGATAAACAGAAGAAATCTTGGCTTAGCAGTTTTTTTATTATTTTTTTTTTCTTCTTTTTGACACGTTACTTTTTAGATTATTCATAAAAAAATAAAAATAAAGAATGTTATTGTTTTCTAAAGCCAGAGGTCAAAATGTATTCTAAGCAAAAATGAAAATGAAAAATAAGGCAGAAAAAATAAAGAAATAAAATTAAGAAAAAGGACAAAGCCGATTTTTTTTTTTTTATTCGGCTGATAATAAATACATTGTATATTTTCTTTTTTATTTCTTTAAACAAGGTACAATTAAAAATGTAGATGATTTTATAATTTTTTTATTATTGTGTTTTGCTTACATTTTCATAGAGTTCAGAGATCTGATACTGTATACAAGTTTATATTTTCGCTTGGGTTAGCCGGTTACTCTATAAATAAATTACAGTGTTGTTAGTGGGCTTTAAAATATGAGGCTTAAACAAACAAAAAGTATATGACACTTTAATCTCTGAGCCGTAATACAAAGAAAAAAAAAAAAAAAAAAAAAAAAGTTATATATAAAGGGATGATGATGTATAACTTTTTTTTTTCTTTTTTTTTTTTTACTTTACAAACAACACATATAAATATAGGAACCACCTCTTTAAAACAAAAATGACTTACCAAGAACAAACCAATACAAGCATTAATCACTTCAAAGATAATGAATTACCGTTTTGTAAAGCGGAAAAGCAAAGAATTGGATTCTTACTAGATGAAAAGAAAGAAGACATGTATCATAATAAAAGGCTTCCAGCTATAGTTGATAGCCATAGATTATCAAACACACAATTTATACCCTATGAACAAACACACTCATTACAAAGACTTCCCTCCCCCTATGATGAATCCTCGCCACCACAACCTCAATTACCACCACCACAACTCCAAGAACGTATGCCACCTACTGCCAATGAAATCCAATATATAAAAAGAATACAAGCATTAATGACACTAGTCGCAAGACAAACAAAAGAAATCCATTCCCTTCGAGAAATTATCGCAGCCCATAATAATAATCAATCTGATCTTAATAATAGCAGAAAAAGAAATAAACAATCCTAATCTATGTACATGTATAAAAACTTTTTTTTTTTTTTTTTTTTTTTTTTTTTTTTTTTTTTTTTTTTTTGAACTGGGCTTTATAATTTTTTTTTTTTTTTTTTTTTGTCTTTTTCTTCTTTTATACAAACATACTCTTTTTTTTTTTTTTATTATTCTGAATGGCAGATCTTGATAGGTATAATGAAAACAGTTACTTCTTATTCTTTTTAATAATAATAAAAAAACGCGAACACAAAATATAGACAACTTGAACAACTGAGACGAGGTGAAATCATTACAGAACAAGAAGTAAAAGAACTATGTACAAAAGCAAGAGAGATTCTTATTGAAGAAAGTAATGTTCAAAGAGTTGATGCTCCTGTCACTGTAAATATATTTCCTATTTTATTATAGTTGTTTTTTTCTTTTGCATCTAACTCTTTGCAACAATACCAACAAAAAAAAAATCTTTTTTTTTTTTCTTTAACCAACTAGATTTGTGGTGATATTCATGGTAAAAGAAAGAGATTCGTAACCCTGGTTTCTCGACTATTATACTAACAAATACTTTTAGGTCAATTTCATGATCTCAAAGAATTATTTAGAGTTGGTGGAGAGTGTCCCGAAACAAACTACTTGTTCATGGGTAAATGAAAGCAACCTAAAAAAAAAAACAGAGAGAAAAATAGACCAGTAACACTTTTTCATAATAGGTGATTTCGTCGATCGTGGCTATTATTCCGTAGAAACATTTTTGTTGTTACTAGCATTAAAAGTAAGATACCCTGACAGAATTACACTTATTCGAGGCAATCATGAAAGTAGACAAATTACACAAGTATATGGTTTCTATGATGAATGTACACGCAAATTTGGATCAGCCAACGTTTGGAGATATTGTTGTGAGATTTTTGACTATTTAAGTCTAAGTGCCATTATTGATGATAAAGTTTTCTGTGTTCATGGAGGTCTTTCTCCTAGTATAAATACATTGGATCAAGTAAGCGAGAATAAACAAAACACAAGTAGGGAAAAATCTCATTATTATTGAATTAGATTCGAACTATTGATAGAAAACAAGAAGTACCTCATGATGGTGCTATGTGTGACTTACTTTGGTCAGATCCTGAAGGTAATACTCGGTTATAAAGTAACATGTAAAAAAAAAAAAGATACTTATATGACTTTATAGAAATTGAGGGTTGGGGTTATAGTCCAAGAGGCGCAGGATACTTGTTTGGTGCAGATGTTGTACAAGGAGTAAAGTATATTGTTACTATTAAGATGTTTTTTTATTGATTTTTTTATTTTTTTATATAGTTCTTACACGCCAATGGACTTGATTTAATTGCTCGTGCACATCAATTGGTAATGGAAGGATATAAACCAATGTTTGATGATACAATTGTTACTGTATGGTCAGCACCCAACTATTGTTACCGATGTGGTAATGTGGCCGCAATATTAGAATTGGACGATTATTTGAAAAAAGAATACAAGTTATTTGAAGCAGCGCCTCAGGTAAGCAACATACATATCAATCATTGCTTTAGTTTCTAACACACAATATCTCGATTTTAATAGCAAGATATTCGAGGAACACCTCAAAAGAAGGCATTACCAGATTATTTTCTTTAAACCTCCCAAAAATATATATATACAAATATATTATATATATATATATATATATATGTATACGGTTTATTTATAGGATTCAATTAATAGTTGACAACGTAGTTGCATTCTTGCTTCCCATTCATTATCTTGTGTATTTTGACTATAGTAATTTTCAATACAATTTATCCAATCTAATATAATCAATTTATATTCGTGTTGACCATTTTCTCTAAATAAAGTGCAATGAGTAGAGGCTATTTCATACATTGCATAAGGCATAATCCAACTCTTAATTTTTTCTGCTAAAGACAAGGATAAATTAAAGCATTCCATAGCTAATTCCGAATCATGTTCCATATCTCTTGCTATCACACCTATTAGTAAACAAGTCATTGGATTTGTCCTTGGTTGCCTTTTTATACTGGCCATTGTATCATTTGATAATAAGCGAATACCATTCCATAAATAAACTAATTCCCATAAGGGATTTAAGATATCAAACTGTAATATAGTCTTTAATGGCGTTTGTTTCTTTACAGATATTTCAATCCATAGTTTAATTCTCGATTCTGCATACTGTTCATTACTATTGGGTTTTCTTTGCTCCAACATCTTTGTCATTTGTCGTACCTCTAGTTCAGCTTTATCGTACCGCTCATCAGCAATCATACAACATGTAGAAATATAATGATAAAATACTCGAGACCAATTACACATACTTTCTAAACAAAAGAAAGTTTCGGATGCTTCAAAATAATTACCTGTAAAAATATATGACCATCCTAATTCATATGTTCTAAATAACTTAAATTGGTTAAATTCTGTAATTGATCCATTTCTAAAATAATCTTGAGCTGTTTCGATCCGATGAATAGGGGTAGCTGGAGTCTTGGCCCTTTTAAATAACATAATACTGATATCTAAGTGTCCTTGTAGCTTCTTTAACTTTCCTTCTAATATACACCATATCTGCCCTTGTGGATAACATTCCTTCATTCTTTCCAACATCAATTGTGCATCTTCAAGTGCAAAGGATTGGTTCAGTTGAGGAGAAATATAGACTGAAATGTGGGTATAATAGGTCAATAGAACGAATGCACTTAATGAAGAATACATGGTTTGACCATTATAAGATCTTTCGAGAAATAAAATGGCGGTCGATCTAGAAGCATGAAATCCTAGTGTGTTCAATATTTTTGCCACTAATATATACATATATATTGATATATTTAACAGTTTTCTTTTTTTTTTTTTTTTATCAAATATAGTATGTGAAAATGGTACCTTTATTCGGTAACAGAGAAAATATAACATGAAATAGACCGATACCAAAATAAGCACCATGTTCTATCGTTTCATCTAATAGAGAAATGTCATTATCATAATCTTGAAGATCATGAAAGGACAGAATTCTTTTCTTTTTAGTTTCATATTTAGCAATAGAAACACCAGTTGCTGTTTCAAATAATCGTTCGTAAATTTTATATGCTTTTCTCAATTCATATGCAGCTTTTAAATGATCAAACCAATTATCTTTTAAAAACTGTAAAGTGGCCGACATGAGTATACAATTAGCATCGAGCAATTCAAACTGAAGTTCAATGGCATCCTGAGAAGGTCGTTTGGCATGACAACTAGGAAGATCGATAGGAGCAGAATAAGAAGTATGAATACAAGGCCCAGTGCTTGCACCTGACTTTCCCTTTTTCATAATTGCACGTTTTAACGTGATTTGAACGTCCATGACACATTGAATGGCTTGATCGATCGTGTTTCTGTCCATGGACAACATGGCCTTGGTGTATATTAAAAGAGCGTATCCAAATGCATGAAAAGGTGACTTTTCGGCCAAGTTTGAAGTAAATATATCTTCAGCTTCCATTATTTGATCATCTAATAAAGCATCCTAATATAATTAGATTATTAGCCGTAGTACTTTTTTATTATATTTTATCAAAGAGAGACGTACTAAGCCTATTTGCATCTCTTTTAACCATGATTCTATCGTAATTAAATTCATTGGATAATGATTTGTATTTGTAGAATACTTCAGGGTCAGTTTTGATAAATGTCGAAACATGAGGCTAAAAAGAAGGGTATAAAGAAAAAGAGAGAGAAAGAGATAAAGAAAAGGAGAGAGAAACAGCAGTGTTGTTTATATTGTGGATTATTAAGGAGCAAAAATAAAAAATTGTGTTTACAATCAAAACTGTACGAATATGTGAATATATTATTTTTTATTAAATTACCGTATTATGTGATTACTAAATAGTATTGAATGTTGTTTCTATATTATACAATTTAAAGGTCTATATGTGAAGGCAAATTACTATTATTTCTCAAAAAGCTTGTAGGCCGTATTAAACTTTTCCATCTTGAATTCTTTGGTTTCAAAGGTGGAGTTGAAGCGTAAGAAAATGCTGTAATGATAGGCGTTGAAATTGTTGGCTCCTCTTCTGGACGATCATTTAGATGAAGTTGTATTATTTCCTCGTGTCTTTTCCATTGCATTCTGTTCCTTTTTGTATCTACCGAAGCCGCTTTCCTAACCTAGTAATAAATAAATAAACAAATAGGTACAGACTAATCTAAATATTTATATACAAAATTACCTCATCAACTGCAAAAGATGAATGTGTAGATGTCGGAGAAGGTGACTTTTGATGCAAGCTTGCTATTCTTCTTAGAACTTTACCAACAAACAATTTTCTTTTACTCGGGCATCTTCCAATATTTTTATCCCCATTAAAACTACTAACATTAGATGCATTATCTAATGAGATAGGTGACTCGGGTATACCTCTACTTTGTGACAGTTTTCGTAACAACTGACTTGAATGTGAAGGTCTCCGAGAAGAAACAAAATGAAGTTGTGATTTATCTACTGAACTTGAACAAGAGCTTGTAGTAGAGTTTAATTCGTATTCATGTTGTTGTTGTTGTTGTTGTTGTTGTTGTTGTTGTTGTTGTTTTGGTTTATCTGATCTCTTTGGTATAATGATGGAAAAACTTGAGGCGGATGATCGAATAAAGGAAGTTGATTTACGTTTTTTAAGTAAATCGACACTGTTTGAATGACTTATAGAGGAGAAATTAAAACTGGAGGTATTTGACATATCGGATGGTGAAGACTGATAGTAAGAATTTGCCGGAGAATCTCTATCTCTGATGTACCAAGCTCTTGAAGATAAATAATCTTGTGTGCATACATCTCTTAGTTTATGATCCACAGTTAGTCGTAAAGCATTTTGATGATTACTTTTTAGTTGAAGTGACATTTTTCCAATCATGTTACTAGTGTTATTTGCAGCTGACAATAAATCAAGAGAGCTAGGTCGTTTACGATTAAGTCCAGATCCAAATGATTCAGGTTTAATATAGATGTCTAAATTATTTCTAGAAGACTTTGAGTAATCTGCTGAATAGGTTTTTTTCAATGAACTAGTAGAAGATTTACTAGTAACTGGTGGGTATAGTTTAATGGTATCGCTAAATTGAATACTGGTTGAAGCAGATCTTCGAAGTAAATTCCTCTTTTCCATTGTACGTACACTAAAGTCACTATGACTCCTTTTATCTATCAAATCACCAGCCGCAATTGTTACATCTAAAATGTTTGTGAATGAACGAGAAAGTCGAATGCTTTGAGGAGATCTTTTACTTGTTATTCCAGGGAGTGAGGAAATAATAAAGTCTTGTGCAGATAGATTTTCATCAGACGCTTCTATTTTAGCACTAATTATTGCCTCCTGTATTCGTTTAACCCACAATTGTTTTTCTTGTGCACAACTTGCACTAAAGCAAAATGTATGTTTCTTACATCTTAATACAAATGAGTGTTCTCGTTGACCTTCTATATCGCTTAAATCTTCGAATTCGGTCATTCGTAATGGAAACCAATGCTTGGGCTCATAACAATTGATCTTTTTGGGTCGAACCATAATAACATATGTTTTAAAAATAAAACAGCCAAGGTATCTTGGCTTGGATACAGTTTGGCCTAATGCTGAATAAGTTACTTCAATTGCACCCGAAATTAATAAATTGTTTAGCTGAGAAACATGTCGTTTGCTTATTCGCCAATCACCATCCAATCTCTGTATAAATTTTTGCGTTCGTTCCTTCATATCTCTTTGAAATTTTCGATCATCAATGTCAGTTACAATATCCTGCATTTCACTTATTATATTATTCCATAGTTCATATTCTGAACATTGAGGAGGAGTATACTTGATAATTTCTTTCATCAACAACTGATATCGACATATTCTCTGTACAGGCTAATATAAAGAAAAAAGAAGAAAAAAAAAATAATGTTGAATTTTATTGTATATTTCTATTTTGAAAATGACTAACTTACTTTGATAAGATAATCTTCGAAATGTAATTTTCTTTGTTGTTTTATATCACGAATTGAGCACTCTTTCAAAAATTGAGTCCATTCAGGTCTATCACGATACTCTGAAATAAGGGCCCATGCTTCTCCGTGCATATCACAGTAATGCTTATAAAGTAGGAATTGATCCATCTATATACAATACAAGTTTTTAATAATTGTAGACTAATACCACGTGATATTCTCTCTTTCTTACTTGCTCTATGAAGCGTTGTGCGACACAATTTTCCATTTCTAAACCAATTATGAATTGTTGATGAAATGATAATATTTCTGCTGAATTTCTTTTGATAATTAATTTGTGCCTTGTTGTAATCCATTGTTGACGAGATAAAACTCGTAAGCACTAACATATCAGCGGAATTGGTTACAAAAAAAGAAATGATAAAAGGAGAATTTTTTTTTTTTTTTTTTTTATAAAAAGGGGAAAATAACTTACTTGAACTAAATGACTCAAGTCTAAAACGTAATCGCGTTCAGTTTGTTGTAATTCCTCAATTGCAAGAAGTCTCTTTTGTTTAAATTTATCTTCTTGTAATATAATAGGTGTTGTATTTCCCGTAGAAGCTTGTTCCTTTTCTTCTTCAATTGATGATGTATTACAGCTACAGTTTGAGCAGGTTGATTCCGTATTGGGAATATGATTGGTAGGCGGTTGCCAAGGTGGCACTGGCAGTATTGGTTGAGGGCTGTTACTGTAGCAGCAACAGTAACAACAACAGCAGCAATCCAATTGTTCATTGTACAGTGTATGATTCGGCTCCATATCATTCGCGTGTGGTGTTTTATTATTATTTATTTATTTATTTGGTATAAACTAATAAACATAAGATTCTATAATATATATACAATAAGATTTCTTTTTGGGGAAAAATAGTTGGCAAATATACAAGTAGTCAAGAATAAAAAAAATAAAAATAAAAAGAATAAAAAAGGAGAGTGGCAAATAAATAAATAAGAAAAAAAAAGAGAAAGAAATAAACAACTTTTAAGCACACACACACACACGCACTCGCGCACAACAACAACAAAACACACACAAACGCAAGCACAGAAAAGAAGAAAATGAAGAGAAAGAAAGAAGGGAATTAAATAAGCAATTCGATTCTGCTTTTTTAACCCCCTTTATTCGTATATATAAATATATCTATATAATCCTCCCCCCCCCCCTCATTCCTCTCCTCTAATCTGGACAGTTGGATATATAACAACACTTTCCAAATGCATTACATGTCAAATATTATACTGCCATACGTGGCTTAGTGAGCTATATATTTAACAAATATCCTGTTTGAAACTCGGAACAAGCTCTTCAATTTCAAGTGTGCATATACCGTCTTGTACTACCTGTTCTATTTATGCTGCATTTATATTGGATGTGACGATCTCGGTTGTATGAAAAACATTTTTCTTTGCAACTTGTTCACATGACAACAAATGACGATCTAGAGCCCATGTTAAGGCATGAGAACCTAACTGAACAAATTGAACATATGGAACCACTTGCAGTAGGGGGTATTAAGCTTCTTATTTTTTTTATTATTTATTTTATTGTTGCCATGAAACTAACATAACTCATCTAGACCAACGACTGGAACGCAAGATTGGTTGGGTTCAGGGCGCCATGGTCAATGTGAGTTATATTATTGGAGCTGGTATCTTTGTTGGTCCTGCCCTTACTTTGCAATTGGTGGGTTCTGGTGGAATGAACCTCATTATATGGTTGATCGGTGCTCTAGTTGCACTTTCAGGAACATATACTTTTATGGAGTTAGGAACTATGGTAAGCTATTTTTATTATATTTTATTGTTTCAAAATATGTACTAATTATAGTAGCTTCCTAGAAGGTACATTCAAACCTGAAATTATATGTCTATATAGTTATTAAAATCAATTTAGTGGCGGCGAAGTTGGTTACTTGGAATACTGCTATAGACGACCAAAATACCTATTAGCCTATCTGTTTACGTACTGGAGTTTAATGAATAGATCCAGTGGTGTTGCATCCCAAGGTAAACAATCATGCAAGGGACAATAGCGTAATATTAATTTTTTATGTTTTTCTTTTGTAAAGGTATTGTTTTTGGTGGTTATATTAACTATGCCATTTTTGGCTCTACTTATAAATCGCATTGGGCAGACAGAGGATGGGCAGGTCAGTTCAATTTTATTATTAATAAATTAACATGGTTATTTATATCGAATTTTGCTACTAGTGCTTAGTGCAACCGTCTTGATGTTAGTCAATATATTTTCAACGCGTGCAACAATGAAATTAATGGGATTTTTAACCGTTGTCAAATTGTTTGTACTGGGTTTAATTGCCATCATTGGGTTACTCGTGCTCTCAAAAGTGTTGCCATCGGATGTAGATGCAAGCCTCAATTTATCATTTTATGGCACTTCTAATACTGTTGGCCCTTATGCATCAGCGCTGTATTATGTATGACATAATAACCGTTTTATATTAAAAAAATTCTAATATTCTTAAATTAAGGTAATGAATAGTTACAGCGGTTGGCATAATTTAAACTATATTCTAGATGAAGTTAAGGTATATATTGCATTCTATTGCATTCTATTGCACTCTATTTATTTTCTATGCTTAAAACAAAATTTTAAAATAGGATCCAATTCGTAATTTGCCAAAAGCTTCTGCTGCTGCCTTGCTTACAACAGCTACATTATACATTTTAACAAACATTGCATACTTGGTTGTTCTACCATTAGAAACAATGAAAAATTCGGAGTTTATTGTAGCCGCTGCATTGTAAGTTAATGATAACTAACCAACTTGATCTGTTTACTGAATTACTGCTAGCTTTACCAAGTCATTGGGAGAGAACTTCGCGTCAACCGTATTGCCTATTTTCATTGGTTTAAGTGCCTTTGGCTGTGGTGCTGCTATTAATTTTTCCGCTGGAAGGTACAAAAAAAAAATCGTCAAGATAGTTTAAACATCTAATTCGAATATTATAGAGTTATTATGGAAGTGTCTAGACAAGGCCTTTTACCTTATGGAAACGTATTCGGTAAAGTTAATCCAGAGGTTGGAAGTCCTGTAAACGC
Organism: Pilaira anomala; assembly: GCA_025716855.1. Lineage (NCBI taxonomy): Eukaryota > Fungi > Mucoromycota > Mucoromycetes > Mucorales > Mucoraceae > Pilaira > Pilaira anomala. The sequence continues at coordinate 524,080 of JAIXMQ010000003.1, forward strand.
ATATATATTACAATACGTTTTGGCAATTATTTTTATTCTTGTTCCACCTCCTGGTGCAGTTTATCAATTTATTGTTGCCTTTGCAGCCTACCCTGTTTATGTAAGAAAAAAATATGAAAAACATGATACAATAATTACTGATTGCTTTGATAGGTTTTTTATTTCTTAATGGCATTAGCTGTTTTGATTCTCAGAAGACGTGAACCAAATAGCAAGAGACCTATCTCTGCACCTTTAGGTAAATATGTTGTTATTACGTATAAATCCCACACATGCTAAATGATATCAATAGTATGCGTTTATGTATTTTTGGCCTTTACTGCTTATGCTCTCATATTTGTTTTAATTCCCGTTGAAAACAAATATTACCCTTATTGGCGTACGTAAAAAAAAAATACCTTCTAATTAATATTCCATTAACGAAATCTCATTTTAATAGTTCCTTACGTGTCGGCTATTCTTTCTATGGTTGCGTGTTCTGGTTTTTGGGTAAGACAAAATAAATATGCTCTCTCTTTTTCCTTTACTCTCATAACTAAAATGTTTTGATATAGTATTACCAAATCGTAATAAAAAATACACCAGGTAAATCATACAATGAATCTATTCGTAATCAAGGGCATGCCGCTATTGAGCAAGAGATTTATGGAGAATATACTTCTGTTCCTACTACAGAAGAATAAATAACATTTTAAGATGTCAACAAGTTTTATTTAAAATTTTTAATGCATCACCCAGAATATTTGATCTCGGTGTTTTAGAATTAAATAATTATTATAATTAAAGACAAGAGAAAGATGTGTTTTCAGTTACCTGTTCAAGTGAAAGGATAACAGCTTAATATCATTTTCTATTATAATTGAAATTACTGCAACACCATCAAGGGGAACATCCGTCTTCATATTATTTTTACAAACCCTGAAGTCACTTGTGATTGTCACTTTATATTTATCGTAAGTAAACCGTAAGTCACACCAGGCTACTTTTACTTCTTGAAATTTGTCTATGTCGATTTGGGGTTTGTTATGATTAACTATTGATTATAAAGACATCAATCTGAGTAATAAACGCGTAACTGTTTTGATGGGTTATTATGACTGGGTTAATCATTATTACAGACTTTGTTTCTCAGTAATTTGATTAATTGTTCTGTCATTGTCGTTTAATGGAATTGAATTTACAGTTTCTTGGTCATTATGTCTAAAAAATTCTGGAATAATGCCTCTGGTAAAGAACATAATGCTCGTAAGGAATAAATTACACTGTAAAACTTTTGTTATAAGTCTGGCTAATTAACTCAAACAGCCGTTCATACTGACATTAGTGCCAACATGAACGGTTACTGAATTTTCATATGTCACTCTGTTCACCAAATTTCTTACAAAGTTGAGGTTTGTGAGATTTATGCTGCATAATATGATTGAAATTGAATATATATTTAGAATTATATCTATCCAATGTTGCTTATTTTGAAGTAATGTTTTGAAAAAGAAAATTTGTAAATTCGAATGTAGGTTCGTACTTCACCCTAATAACATATCATCAGTTAAAGAAAATCTGAGAAAATATTACATCACATAGTAATATAAAGAATGTTAAAAGCAAACTTATCATATAGGCCTAACTTAGAATAAACAGTTTTAAAAAGATTGTCGTAAGGGTGAATAAACTTATTTGATGTAAGGGGAACTAGAGTGAAAAAAGTCAACCCTTTTACGCAAATATTTCTTTTCTGTGAAAGCTTATGCTTTTTTACTAATCTACTTCTGAGAAAGTAGCGTCAAGAATTATCTATTCAATAGAGCGGTAAAATCAACACAAAAGTTTTGTGATAAAGCAGCTAATTCAAGTTTAACTTTCTTTTTTGAAAATATACTGAGTTGATAGAAAGTATTGCTAAACCAAAAAAAAAAAAAAAAAAAAAAAAAAAACTTGGTTGCCTTCTCTATATGTCATTTAACACAGAGCTCCTGTCCCCAACTGCTTAATTTAAGAGAGTTCGGTTGTATAACATTGTAAGCCAATTAGAGTAAACTATTTAAAGACATCTATTAAATAACTCTTCCCTTCGTATCTCTCAGCACAAAAGAGCTTGAAATAAAAGGAACAAAAGAAAAAAAAAAAGCTGATATGCAGTACGCCGTGATTAAAAATATACACAAATGATATAGTCCTTTATTATCCCAAATGGATAAAGAAGAGTACAGCAAATTCAAATACAATAGGAAAATAACATGAAGTAATGTATGATAATGTGCAATAAAAGCCTTGTTTGGTTTATTGTTTGTAATTATAATTGGTATAATGATGGAAACCCTAGTAAAAAGCAACATGAAATTGAAACTATCAGCTACAACGACTTTATAACAGCGCGACAATAGAAAGGTTTTGAAAGAAAAGCACATTTGAGGACAATACGAATTTCGGTCTATTTTCACCATCAAGCTCCTTATCATTATCATCAAAATGACTTTTTAGGCTATTACAATACATCCTTTAATAGTGAAATTATTTCAATGATAATACCACGTATTCTATACTATATACTTCAACAATAGAACTGTGCTATTATCGAATTAAAATTATTTCATTGGGTTACCAAAAGCAATAAAAATTTTGAAGTTTTCCAGCCTGATAAGCTGAGCGAATTAAATTTTGAAGTCCAAAATCAAATTTTTTGTTTCGTTCTTTTACTCTTTTCAATTTTAAATAAGATGGCACTAGCAAACTTAGGTAATTACGGTGCTAGATCTAAAACCATTGAAGTTCCACTTCAACAAGAACAAGTATTAGAAGTCGTTTGTGATGATTTGCCTACAAACCCTACCGAATTAACCGATATTTTTCGTACGGAAAACGTTGGACTTGCTTATTATAGAATGTTGGCAGTAAATATAAATATTTCGCGTTGACATTTACCTGTTCAAACAGACTCACTTTATTTTGCTAGATTGAATACTATGAGCAAGATAAAATTGAACAAAGTATTAGTGTTGCTCAAGCTGGACTAGCAAGTGGTAAAAATAAGATATCGATTGTAATGATTGCATTTTACTCAAAAGCAGTTTTTATTTAGCTAGTAATTCACCAACTACAACACCACGAGAAAAGTTGCCTTTGTTGACCTTAATTGCTACTCTACACATGCGTCTTGCAAGAAAGGAGACCGATAACGAAAGTCAACGTCAAAAATATTTAGAAGAAGCAACTCAATTTATTAACGAAGCCGATCGTATTCATAACCAATATGAACCAACCTTTGTTGTAAAAGGCAATCTTTACCTTTTGTTAAAAAAGATTGATGATGCCGCTCGTTCTTTCAACATGGTACTTGAGAAGAGGCCCAATTGCATTCCTGCTCTTTTAGGCAGAGCAAAGATTCAATATCATTTAAAAAATTACAAGGCTGCTTTAAAGACGTATCAAACAGCACTCAGATACTCTCGTGGTAAATTTGCTAGTGTCGAGATTCGTTTAGGTATTGCCCAATGTTTTGCTCAGTTAAAAATGTACAATGAAGCAAAAGCTGCTTTGAAACGTTGTATTGATATGGTAAAGAAAAAAAGAGACATTATATTTACTTTAATTTTTTTTAATCTTAAATCTGTAATCATAGGGTTCAGTACCTAACGCGACAGCTTTAATTATGTTGGCTATCATCGAATTGAACGAATCAAAGAAAACTGAGGAAGGCATTATTCATCAAGAAAACTCTTTAAGACAGGGTCTTTTACATATGCAACAAGCCCATACCACCAACAAAAGACACCCTGCTGTATTAAATATGATGGCTAATCATTTCTTTTTGACGCGCGACTTTGAAAAGGTAAATCATATTGACATTTACCTATCGATTTTTTATTAAATATATTTGCATAATAAAGACAATGACATCAGCTGCTAGAGCTTTAAATAGAGCCTCCAATAATGCAACAAAAGCAGAGGCCAGTTATCAAATTGCAAGAGCCCACCACCAAATGCAAGAATTTGACGATGCTTATAAATTCTATTCACAAGCACTTGAATTGAACCCGGATCATTTGTTGGCTCAATTTGGTATGGGTCAAATGCAATTAAAAAGAGGAGAGAATAATGCCGCTATCGAAATTTTTGAAAAGCTTCATAAATCTGAGCCTGAGTGTGTTGAAATCATGAAGGTCTTAGGTTCTCTTTATGGTGTTTCTGGAAAGAAAGAAAAATCGCTTGGATTATTCAGTAAACTTTTGGAAAACACAAATGACGATCCTCTCTTAGCTATGGAAATTGCAGAAATGTACGAAGAAAAAGATATTGCTAATTCTTTAAAATGTAAGTTTGTAAAAAAAAATAAAAAAAAAATGTGTCTCAGAGAGAGAGAGTTGGTATTAATTTATCTGTTTATTCAGATTATGAGCAATCTCTTGCCCTTTTAGATGAAATTCCTAAAGACGATTTACTTGCTATGGAACGTGTTAAAGAAATTAAACCCGAATTATTAAACAACATCGCTGTCGCTCATCAAATGTTGGGTAATTTTACAGACGCTGAACATTACTATGGTCTTGCTATTCAAGAAAGTGAAACCAGTAAAGAGGAGGAAAAAAATTTGAAACTTACTATGACTTATAACTTGGCAAGATTGTACGAAGAACGCTTAGAAATTGAGAAAGCCACTGCTATTTATAAAAAGATTATCGAAGATTATCCCTCTTATGTGGATGGTAATGTTCTCTTCATATATAAATCATAATATACATAATTCTAATATTTTTTCTAAAGCATATTTACGTATGGGTGCTATTGAAATGTCACTTGGTAAATCCGATGAAGCTATGGAATGGTACAAGGAAGTATTCGACACCGATCCTATAAATGCAAAGGCATGGATTATGATCGGCCAAGCACAAGCAACTACATCAGAAAAATTATGTAAAAGATCCTTTGAGAAAGTACTTCGAGATTGCGAAAAGAACGATCTTTATACTCATGTTGCGCTTGGTAATTATCATGCTGCTGCTGCAAGAGAATACAAGACTGAAAAGCAAAAAGATCAACGTAAAGAATCATATAAATTAGCTGTCAATTTTTATTCTCAAGCATTACGACGTGATCCATTAAATGTGTATGCAGCAAATGGTTTAGCTATCACAATTCTTGAGACTGGTCATGTGGAAGAAGCAAGGGACTTGTTTAATCAAGTTAGAGAAGCCGCTGTAAATAACTCGAGTGTTTGGGTTAATTTAGCTCATGCCTATGTTGAATTAAAGCAATATAAACAAGCTATTGTCATGGTATAATTTTTTATATAGCTAGGTACGATAAAATATTTGATTACTAACCCTCAATTTTTTTTTTAGTATGAAAATGCATCTAAGAAATTCTTTAATAACAAAGACGCAAACGTTTTGCTTTGTCTTGCAAGAACTCAATATATCCTTTCAAAATCAGAAAAAGATCCTGAGATTATGTATCAAGCATTAAAAAATACCGAGAAAGCTCTTCATATTGCACCTTGGGATAAGACAACACATCACAATCTTGCACTTGTCCAACAATCTTTTGCTCAACAAATATCGGATCTTCCTCAAGATCAACGTACATCAAGTAATATGCGCCGAGCTTTAAGCTGTCTTGAATGCGGTCAACGTACCTTCCGTATGTTGATCAGCGTTGAAGAACATACTTTATATGATCGTAAAATTACCGAGCATCGTGAACGTTATGGTGAGACATTACGTGTGCAATTAGAAAGAAAGTTGCAAGAACAAATTCAGTTTGAAGAAGAAAAGGAGAGAAAATTAAATATTGCTAGAAAGAAGCGTGACGAAGAACGAGCCAAAATGGCTCAAATAGAGGAAGAAAAAATTCGATTGCAGCAACTTGAAAATGAAAGAATGGAAGAAGCTCGTCGTAGATTAATGGAAAAGGTTCGCGAAGATAATATGATGATGGCTACTCAACAGATTGAAGATGAAGACTTTGATGAAGAAAAGAAGGCCAAGAAACGCTCAAGAAAGAGAAAAGAACGTGAAGATGAGGAAAATGAGGAAGGTCGTGGTGAAGATACTGAAGAGGGTTCAAAGAGAAAAGAGAAAAAGGTAAAGTTAAAACTTAATTATCATTCGTACATTTGCTAAATTATTTCTATATAATAGCAATATCGAAGCAAACGAATTATCGAAGACTCTGACGAAGATGAAGACATGTAAAAAATATAAATAAAAACAATGTAAAGATATGATACTTGCTTACATAACATTTAAATAATTAACAAAGATTGGATCAGCCCATTTGTTTTTTTTTTGTTAATTGCGCACATACAAATTAGTGTAACGGAGTCTACATACACCACGACAAGAAAAAAAGGATAAAAAGAAATGCTGGTAGCAGGAATCGAACCTGCGTCGACGCGGCCACAACACGATGTACTGCCACTATACTATACCAGCTTTTTAGATGTTTTTCTTACTTTAATTTTTTCTATTTATAGCAATAGTTTTAAAAATATCACGTGATTATCACGTGATCGTCACGCTTTTGGCTACGGGTACTAATATTATCGAGAACTTGAAAACGATTTTATTAAAAATAAGCAAATAAACTATAGATTCTTAACTGGACATTTCCTTTGAAGATTTCAGTTATATTTTTAAAATCAATTTTTTCATCACTTTTTTAATAAATTATTAGTTTTATAGTTACAGGCCACTGTTCCAATAAAAAGTTCTGGAAATTTTAATTTTCTAATAGCTAACTTCGGTAGCTTTTAATGCTGTTCGTTCTCTGTATTTTATTGAAGTAGTATACATCCGATATCCGATATCCATACGTCTAAACTCAGTATAGAGGCGAGAACAAAACAGCAAATTTAAACTTCTTACAACTACACGTGACAGTCACGTATATATCACGTGATGATTTTTTGTAATTACTAAAGTATTAATTTTAATTACAAGTGAAACTTAACATATCATCTTCGATAGTATAGTGGTGAGTATCCCCGCCTGTCACGCGGGAGACCTGGGTTCAATTCCCAGTCGGAGAGTTTCTTTTTTAAAAAATTACTGTAATTTCGTGAGATCTTTATATAATCTTTTTGAATGTATTTATTTTGCTTCAGCTACAGAAATTGTAGGGATAGTGTTTTAAAAGAAGAAAGACGAAAAAAAAAAGGGTCATTCTAAGTAAGTTCTTCAAGTGCCAGCACCAGATTTTAAAATGCTTAATTATGTTTTTGTATTAATAAAAAAAGAGACTTATTAGAGATTTATAAAAATAATAGTAGAAATAATAACTTTTTAAGATGTTTATTAAAACTATGATTTCTGAGGTGTAATTGACTATTTTGATGTTTTTCAGTACTACTACAGCCAATAAAATAGAAACTAACCATAGCAACGAAAAGTTTTCTATAAAAAAATACTTTAGTTTTCCGTTAGCTCTTTATACAGTTCTTTACTAAATATTTTCGTAAATCTATTTCACACAGTATATAATTTACTCTTTTGAATATAGCTTCCATAAGTTTTTCCTGTTAGAAACTCATGACTGTAGGTATTACCCAGTCCACGTTTTTATCACTTATTATTAACATATTTGTATTTTATACTATCTTTATATTAGTTGGGTCAACATCCCTTGATACAATATTTACAGTATCAATTGGAAAACCAAATAGCAAGTCTTTCTTCTGGCCACTTGACGGTTTATTCATATTTTTTAATCTCTAACTTTAAACATATAATGTCATTGGTTGTAACATAAGATTGTATTGAGTAAAATACTTTAAAAAAATGGCAGTGATCGCCAATTGACAACATAAACTCGGTTTTTGGTTTTTTATTAAAAGTCATATACATACAATTGTGGTGAGTCAACATCATTTTACGAGCTAGTAGATAGTATATTGTGTATATTACAGCTTCCAGCTGATTATTTGTTTAATTCGTTTATTATGAGTAGATACGAGAAATATGAATATATTGTAATCTTGATAATATGAAAATAATTATAGTTTTTTTTTTTTTTTAGGAATTAGGGATAAGCAAAAGCTCTAATGTTCTTAGGTCGTTCATTAACTTAAGACTATATGTTTTAGTGACCACCATCAGGTTTTTGCAACATCGTTAAGTGGGGAATGTTATTAGTAGAATCGTCGTCGATTGTATTAGGATTATGTAACTCTGCACCGTAGGGTTTTTGTGCAGATACCATAGGACTTGCTATCGACTGATGACTATTTACAACAGTTGTTGAATCATCAGCTAATGGTGGTGAAGGCATAACGTTCTTGGCCAAATTGGGTGTAAAATCTCCATAACTCTTATCAATCTCTTCCCAGTCTACTTCAATAACGGGCTCTTCAACAAACTCGTTTCTATTTGCAAGTTCCTCCGCCTCACGCTTCTTTCTTTTATCTTTATTTTTCTTCTTCCATAAGCAGAAAATAATACCTATAATAATCAAGCACTATATATGTATATATAAATTAGCTACTTTTAATTACCAATACTCAACACATTAAATTGCACTTACTCCAGCTGCAGCACCGACAGCAATACCAGCAGTAGTTCCTTTACTTAAGCCCGATTCTTCATAGATATCACTTGAGTCGCTGCCTTTAGGTATTTCAGGTTCATTTGTTAAGGTTTGTTCTCTATACTCATTTAAGCTGGAGACGTTTAAAGGATCGGTTACATTCAATATAAGTAAAGATGAAACATGGTTTTCATTTTGATTCAATCCGAATGAAATAATTACAGTGTTGTTGTCTACAGAAATGGCTATGTAATAAGAAATAACCACAATCATTAGTACTAAACAAGTAATTATATATTATCTATGCATAATACCTGAATGTCGAGTTCGAATTAATTCCGTGTTAGGCAAACCAGTTATATTTTGTTGGCTCCAACTATATGTATCAAGATTTAAAGTATAGCAGTAATCAACAGAAACTATTGTAAAAAGCCAAGAAAATTGTTAGCATAGTGACCAACGCAAGATAAAATTGTATTGCTTTTACCTATATCAAATCTTTCTCCTCCATATAATAAAACATGTCTGCCGGTGGATTGCACTATTAGAATAAAGTTAGTAGTGATAATTTTACGCTGCATTTATAAATACTAATGACTTTACAAAGAGTAGTGGAATGAAAAGATCTATCACTTGGTTTATCTCCACCTAAAGTTTGCATGCCCCAAGCACCTGATGTTAAATCAAACGCAATAGCAGACCCTAAAGACTGATGTGTACTAACACTTTCGCCATAAGTACCACCAAAAAACAGGATTCGGTTTCTTTTGGGATCAAATATGGATGAAAGAAATCTAGGAAACACTGTAGGCAAATTATTTTGAGGAGAAAATATGGACCAATGCTATAATAAATATATATATTTAGCTTGTAAAATATTATAATTACAATAGAAAATGGTCTTACATTGTTTTCTTTTGTGATGTCAAAAAAAGTCAGACTGGTATAACCAATGTTTCTTTCAGTGTCCTGAACGTATTGACTTAAATTTTGACCTTGATATGTCCAAGTTGAATTTATATTTCTAAATGATACAGTGTGAAAAAAGTGAAATAATAATAATAATAACAATTGCTTTCTTACGTCTCTACACCACCGTAAAAACCTACGCCATAACCAGGTACATAAACAGATGCGGCGGAGTAACTATGTATATTTATATCATTTAAAAAGTTTAAATTATTTTAGATTATTCTTTCTATAAAGATTTAGATCTTTTTACATTTGTCTGTTTCCAAAAGGTGGTTCCTCATAACTTGGATATTCAGTCCATTCATTTCTATCTACGTTGAAGGCAATTGTCTGTGAAATTAAGCTAGTGTATTCACTATTCCAGCCGCCACTTAAAAGCATTGTTTTTCCGTCTGGAAGTGCCATTGATTGAGAGCTTTCTCTAAGATGCATTTCAACACCATTTGTATATGGAGGGATAGGTTCCCATTTAGTTGATAATTCTTCTCTCAATAATCCTTTATTATTCACTATATCTAGAGTATAAATAATAGAGTCGGAAACAGAAGTCTTATTGACCATTGTTAAACCACCAAAGCAAAATATTTTTTTATTTAAATAACCACATGCTATACAAATCAAGAAAGTTTAGTATTTGTTGATTTAGAATATAAATATTTTTTATCTTACGTGACTCAAATCTATCAATACTCGCTGCAAAAGAGAGATCGATTAAGCCGTAAAGTAAAAAAGTAAATAAAAAATTTAGATTCATAATTATTCAGGTTTAAAGGAAAAGGGCCATCAGAACCATCTTTAAATATTTTTTTGGTATTTTTATAATAGCCTTTGAGTAATACCAAGTGTAACAATTGTACAAAAAAAAAAGTTTATCCGCGTAACCAATAATAATAGACATTATAAAGTTATTTTGAAAAGTAAAAACAATTGATGATTTGTATGATTTATATCTAATTAATATATAATCTTGAAAGCCAAATAAATAAACAAAAAAAAAAAAAAAAAAGAAATAGTCTGCTTAATTCAAGAATTAGGAAAAAAAAACTGAATTTTATCGCGCGTTATTTATGTATGACAAAAATTTTTTTTCAGTGAATACGGGCTGATGAGGCTTCAATAATCGATTTAATGTAGCACTTGTATTCTATAACTCAAATATACTACTATAAATATAGGTCTGAAAGTTCATGTTGAAGAATTATCACTCCCATACCAGCTTCAGTAAATATCACAGACAAAGCCATTGGTTAAAATAAAAGTATTTCTGGTGGAACCAACTTTTTAAGCAAATTTTTAGAATAGCCTTCAATCCTCGAATTAGTAGAATTACACACCCTAATCGAGATTTACAAAAGGTTTTTACTTACTATCTACAAGATATAGTTCCAGATTAATGAATTTTCAACAATGAAAAAGACATAAAGTTAATTCAGGAACAAGGTTCTGTAAATCAAATTACCAAATTAGGGACGGGACTTGATTTAATAAATTTATGCAATTTTTCGCGTTTTTTTTTTATTTAGGAATCCCTTAATTTACGAGCAACTTGAAGATATTCAGTAATATATTCAGATTTTCTAATGATTTCAAATGTTTTGATTGCATTTCTATACCAATCTTTTTCAGATACTTGACCTTTTCTACCAGACTTTCTTGGGCTTGCCAATACTTGATCTCTTAGAGCCAACATGAGTACTTGAAATGATTCAACATGACATTCATCCTCTTGACTTTCTGGTAAAAAAAACAAGTTGACACCATCATATTTAAATAAAGGTAAAACCTGACCCAAGTTCACAAGACCTAATAAAACATGTTCAATATATCTTAACATATACATGTATACACCATCAACTTTTTTTTTATACCTCGCGTTTTAAGTTGAGATTTATCAAAAAATGCAACAAGCATATCTTGTAAATCAGTATACTTTTTAAATGTAAATTCATTCACAGTACATTTATTCGACACAAAGACAATATCTGGATAATAATGCATATCTTGTTGTTCTCGAGCTAATAAAGGGAAATCGGGTATACAGAATTTCAACATTTCAGCTCTTTGAACAAGTTGTAACAGATCGTTATCTATTTCAGGTCCATCATTTACAATCAACACTACATTACATATAGAAAACATAAAGATGATATTGTATAACGTTTCCATTTCTAACCACAAATCTGGATGTAATCCATGCACTGTTCCAGTTCTCAAAACTTCATCAAGTATTGTCCAACATGATAAAGGTTCTGTATCTAATAAAATAGCTCGTTCAGGTGTAATGTACATGTCAATACCTTCTGTTTTGTGTCCTTGAAAAAGAAACTGGTCATTAGGTTGTGTTGAAAAAGTCTATAGAAAAAACAATGAGAAAAAAAAAAAAAAAAAGGTTTAAGCATTCTTTTAAACTTGCCTGTTCGGCTTGAGGTGCAAAATGAGATAAAACGGTAGATTTTCCAACACCTTGTTTTCCAATAATACCTATAACAAAATGACCTGGATGATCTGTTAAATTCTAAAAAAAAAAAAAAATTAATTATTTTACTTGTTTAAAACTATTCTCTTTCGAACCTTTAAAATAGTTTCCGAGTTAAACTTGTTGGGTCGTCTCATAAAGGGTATAGAAATTAAAGAAGAAGAAGTTGAGATGACTTCTTGAGTCGATAGATCTTCTTGTTTTGTTGAGGATTCATGAACTGTGTTTTCTGTTGGACGTTCACGACGATCTAAAATGATGGGTGCCTGAAGAAAAGGTCTTCCTGTAGACTCGTTCTAAGAGGTTGTTTTAGTTGTCTTTCAATTAAAGAAAAAAAAAAAAGGTTTTCGAGTGCTTTTGTTTACTTTGCGACGTTCTCTTCTTTTATTATTGGGATCTCTTAATCGTTTATCAGACATGCTTGAATAGTTGTATATTATATATATAAAAAAAAAGAGAATGTAAAGTTTATTGTTTACCCGTTCAATGTGACTTGTGGGGATTTTTGTGGGGGATTTTTTTTTTAAAAATAAAAAGTACACTATCGCGTACCTTTCTTTTTTCTTTTAAAAAAATACTTTATAAAAAAGATGAAGGTCGTTCATATTGGTAATGAGTAATAACTATAGCTGCAAAAAAAAAAAAAAAAAAAATAAATAAATAAATAAACTAAAAATAAACTTGTATAGTTCTCGTCAAGTTTAAGCCCGAAATTACGGAAGAAGCCAAGGCAAAGACAATCAAGGATGTATTGGCTTTAAAGGATAGTATCCCAGAGATTTCGATTGCCAGTGCAGGAAAGAATTTCACAGATCGAGGCAAAGGATACGAATATGGTAAATTTAAGTAGTAATGAAAATGAAATAACAATAATAATAATTAATGCATTATTTGTTATGTTAGGTTGGGTTGTTGAATTAGAAAAGAAGGAGGTAAAAATAAGGGTTTTTTTTTTCTTCTTCTAAAAAATGCGCATATTACAATGGTTTTAACTTTAATTTATTATATAATAGGATCTCCCAATCTATGCTAATCATCAAAGTCATCTTGACTTCTTGTCAAACTATAAGTCTACATTTGAAGATGTTTTAGCTTTTGATTATGAATTTTAAAAATAAAATTATATAAAATGTGTGTTGTGTTGTGTTGTGAGTGAGTGTGTGTGTGCGTGTGTTGTGAGTGTGAGTGTGTGTGTGTGCGTGTGCGTGTGTGTGTGTGTTTGTGTGTGTGTGTGTGTATATATGTGTATATTTTTTTTAATAAGTTTAAATGAGGATATATATATATGTATATAGATATAAAGAAAAAAAAAAAAAAGTGATTGATTAAAATTAAGATGGAGGTGGAGTTGATGATATTGTAGGAGCAGGAGAAGAATTAAACATCTTTCGATCATTAAAGATAGTACCAAAAGAAGATGGAGTTGCAGGTGTAATTGTATTTTTACCATCAAAAGCGGCAGGGGAATCAAGAGGGGTTTTGAGAGTCATCTTCTTATTGAAACGTTGACCAGTTCTTTCAGTCTCCCAATCCTCCCATTTCTTCATCACAAGACGTGTAGGATCAAATTTACCTTCTGCGTCACCATGTCCTTTATCCTTCTTTTCTCCTTCAACTACACGAGTTGCTCCCCAAGAGAAATCATCAAAATGCCAGAAAGAATATAAAGGTAATACGAAATTCCAAATGGGTAAAGCACAAAGATAGACTAAAAAAAAAAATAATAATAATAATAAAGTTAAGATCCTATAAATAAATAAAATAAAAAAAAAAAGATATTTTACCAAGCATCCACAAGACATAAACAAGCTTAAATGTCGTGATTGCGATCAAGACTGCAGGAAGACCAAGAATAGCAATTAATAAAGCAAGAGATTGCCATTGAGGACTACTAGAGATAGCAGTATTCACAATTAAATAAATAGTCATAACGATAGCAGCAGGAAGTACCAAAGTACCAATTAAATCAATAAATACAGAAAATTGCATAGATAAACAAGCGATACCACAAAGATCAGAAACGAGTACTAATTCCATTAAATTATGTACAGTTGAATTAATCCAACGACGACGTTGAGATAATAATACTTTGAATTCATCTGGTACAACTGTCTTACAACGTGCTTGAGGTACAAACATCATTTGACGTCTAGGGAATGTACGTAACATGAGTGTTGAAAGGAAACGATCTTCACCAAGTAACAATAAATTCTTTTCATGAAGTGTTGTGACCACATTTTGATTATACTCAAGAATAATATCTGGATTGGCTAAAATAGGTACCCAAGCCCCGTTCTTTGGTGATTTGATACGATACATACTGAAACAACCAGGTAAACATGTAACAATACCAAATAATGATTCAAATGATTTTGCATAATGATGAGAAATATAATATTCAAATACTTGAATAGCAGTAACCCCTTTATATGTATAAAATGATTAGTCATATTTAATATCAAATTTTATACTGTAGTACAATTTACTTACAAGATGATTTCTTGTTGGCAATTCTAGTTTCACCACATAAGCCCATAATCGTAATATCATTTGCCATTGCAGCTACCATATAAGTCAAAGCGTCAGATAATACTTTAGTATCTGCATCCACCTATAATAATAATAAAATTAGGGCTTATTATTATTATTATTATTATTATTATTATTTTTGTCGTCATCATTACCATCAAGACTAATTCAAATTTATCAGGTGTAACACCTTTCATCAACCAAGTCATCTTCCAAAAGATTTCATAATCAAGTTCCGATAAACGATCGTTAAACAAGACACGTTGAAAGAAACTCATTAAAATAAGCTATTGAATGTTTTAGAATAACAGGCTTGGTTTTTTGGTTTTTGGTTTTTGGTTTTTTTATTTACCTGAGAATCACGTTTACCACGATTACCTGCTTTTGCTCCATTTGCTTCTTCTTCTGTACCGGATTTTACAATGGTAATACATGGAACACCTTTATAGTGACCAGCATACTATTTAAAGAAACAAAAACAAAAAACATTAGATTCCAAAATTAGAAAATACGTATAGATTTTTTTTTTTTTTTTTTTTTTTTACCACTTTAGCCATATTTAATTGTTTTTCACCATCTGCAATAGCAAGATAAGAAGAAGGTTTTGGATTAATCATGGTTGGGTCAAGATCCATCATACCGACAACAATATCCGGAGTTGATTTTGATTCACCAGCACCAGTAATCATACCATCAGCAATCACAAAGAAAATCTAAGTTTTTTTTAAGTATAAATAAATATAAATGCACAATGAATATATATATATATATATATACTTTACTTTATGCTTCTTGGAATAAGTAGTTTCAGCCAAACTATCCATAGTGATTCGGAGACCCTCTTCACCTTCTGAGTAACACGTCACCAAGAGTACAGTGTACAATTCAGTTGTAACAATATCGGAACGAGCACCACCCAATCCCACGGCCGAACTTTGTTCACTAAAAACAGGTGTACCACGCGAAGAGGAACCAGAACCCAAAGAAGTAGTTGAACCAGCATTATTCATAGGTCCATAATTATTATATGGTCCCGGAATATGGTTAGCAGGGTCATCGTTACCACCCTTAATAGAACGCCAAGCTAACCAATTGGATCTACCTCCAGGTTTAGTTAGACGACGTGAAATAAACCATTGAAATAAAAGTGCCATAGAGTATCGAATCACAATCATCACAACAATAACAACTAACATTAATGTCATGATCATTTTATCTGCAATACATCCACCTGTCTCAGTTTCCATAATACCAATCTTGTATCGTGCTGATAAACATTTACGTGCTTCTCTACCTTGGTCTGTATAAAGTAAAGCGTACGAAATATCTGTAGCTAAATTCTTGGTAATCACCGTATGAATTTTGCTACCAAGAGGTGGTGTACCATAATTAAGATATCTTGTTAAATTAAGTACTATTTTAAAAAAAAAATTTTTTTTTTTGAGCCTCTATTTATTATTTGTTTTTAATGTATAATTTTTTTTTTTTTACCTGAATCACCGACTAAAGTCAGACCACGACCTGTTATCGAGTTTTTATCTAAATCAGCCCAATCATAACCTAAAACACCTTTGGATGGGGCAAATCTCTTTAATTCGGCAAGCGATAAACAGGTATTATCAGGCGTCACCATACCACCACCATAAGGATTCGTAAGGGCACATGTAATTCGGACAGCGTCAAAATCCTTACAATCATTATTCACATCTCCATTAAAAATAGGACCTAAATCCGTATTTTCATAATCGTTGGTCAAGTTCATCCCCTTTGTTGCAAAAAAGCTCTTGATGGCATCACTTTCGTAAATCTCACCAAATACTCTCATATGGTTATAATAGACTGGCAAACGTTGACCTTGATTTAAAGTAGAATAAGCAGAGTTACTACCGTCTACTGGACATAAAGTTTGGTTTAAACCATATGTAATAAATGCAAGTGCACCACATAAGAACATGATGATGTAACATAAAGAAAGCTGATGCACATAGAATTTTTAGTTGGGTTACTTTTTTTATATATACGCATATATATATTTTACCTTTTCTCGCCAAGCTTGTTGCACCATGGCATTATTCTTTTTTAAGCAGACACGAAGAAACCAGTTTGGAATACAACAAGTTAAAAAGAAAGCGATCCAGGCCCACCAATTTGTTAAGACCTTGATTTTTTCTTCAGGAACTTGATCTTTGTTTTTCATATTATTTTGAGCAGGCGTATCTAATAAAGCTTCTTGTTGTTGATATAATTTTTGTTGTTGTAATTGATGTTGTAAACGATTAGGCATAGGATAATTATTAGGTCTTGGTCTCATATTTCCTTGGCTTGGACCAGGTGGTGGTTGTGGAGAACCATTAGGATAACGTTGTTGATGTTGTTGTTGTTGATTCATACGTTGTTGCTGTGAAGGAGATCGAATCATACCGGTTCTTGGTCTCTGTCTTTCTGGACGAGAAAGTGATCTCGATCGATTCATACTGACACGACGGTATGGACCCTGACCAGCATTATTATTAGGGGACATGGATGGATTTCCAGTATAATTTCCTGGTGGTGGACGCATAGGTCTAGGCCCACCTGCTTGTACTGGTTGCCTTGAAGATTGATAGAGTTGTTCACGAGATCCTCTTGGTTGTTGTGAACTTAGATGGGGATTGCGAGAACTTCTTTGTTGTTGTTGTTGTTGTTGTTGTTGTTGTTGAGGTCGATTATGATGAGGTGGAGGACGAGGACGGTTGAGTTGATCCATACCATAAGATTGAATACGTTGCCCTTGAGGTTGTCTAGGTGATCCTTGTTGTTGTTGTTGTTGTTGAATATGTTGTGAACCAGGTCGTGTTGCATAAGGTTGATTGGATAATCGTGGATCAGATGGATTACCTCTATAACCAGGCCGGTTATTTGGATTTGACATCTAATTTAATTATTTATTTACAAATATATTTAAAAAGAAAAGAAAGAGAGAAAGAAAGAAAGAAGAAAAAAAAAAAAAAAAAAAAAAAAAAAGAAAAGAAAGGAATTTGAAAAAAAAAAGAAGGAAGAAAAGGGAAAAAAAAGGGGGAAAAGAAAAAAAAGATTTTATTATAAAATAAAAAAAAAAAAAAAAAAAAAAAAAAGAAATGTATTGAATTTATAGCAAATTTGTTACTATTTTCATCTTTTTTAAGAATACCATAGCTTTATTGGGTAATTGTGTGTGGCCCCTGGAAATAGATAATTTTTTATTTTTTTTATTTTGCCACCAGTGTAACAATTTATTTTTATATATTCTTTACATTTTAAGAAGATACAATCAAACAACGTGTGCTAAAAAAAGGTTTATAGTTAATCAGTCAATGTAAAAGCTTTTTTTTTTTTTTTTTTTTTTTACCTTGAACAGGACTAATAAGAGCAGAAGTATCTTCTACAGTAACTTGATGAAGTCTATGTCTAAATCTATATTGTACACGAAGTTTTTTCTTTTCACCTAAACAGGGATCATAAAAACCGAGAATATTTGTCTATCAAAAAAAAAAAAAATTAATTCTGCAGTCTTCCCAGTAATTTTCGTTATGGTTACCTTTGAATGCCCGCCAGGAATTGTTAGTCTCGAATCATGAACAAGTGTTTGAATCACGGTTGTTACGTCGATCACTCCTTCATCTATTTCGTTATCCAAATTATCCAAGTTACCATACCAAGCTTTTACAATGACCAAACCTATATAATAATAAGAATAATAATAATAAAAAAAAAATAATAATATATCATTTTAATAATAATAAAATAAAACCCCCTTTAATCACACATACCATCCGATTTATTCTCTTCTTGTTTTCTCTTTCGTTCAGCAATATCTGACATTAACGATTGAGCATCTAATGCTTCTTGCTTACGATTTGAAAGATATTCAGCATGCTCTTCTCTTAATTCTTGAATTTTCCTATGATTTGATTGTTCAGATAAAATATAAAGAAAAAAAAAAAAAAAAAAAAAAAAAAAGAAACTTACTCTTTGATTAATCTCTTTCTGCGGGGTTTCAACACCAATTGATCAAGGGCAACAGCTACGGAAGCTGGAATCACTGCACCGAAGAACGCTAATTTAAGGTCAAACTCGGATGCAAGGATGATGGGTACTACCGCTTTTTGTCCAAGACGTGAGACCCTAAAATAAATAAATAATAATAATAATAATAAAAAAAATTTATCAAAATTCAAGCCTTTTTTTTTTTTTTTTTTTCTTAACCCTTTTCCTTTTCCCCCCTTACCTAAATTTAACAATAACACCTAAAGGTAAACCACATTCCATTGTCATACCAATTCTTGTATGTTCAGCAATTTTATGATCACTACCAATACTAGCATTAATTCCACCTTCTGAAGATAAAGAACAAGACATGCGTAAACGACCTTGATTGGCCAATTTATATGAATATTCTCCAGCAATGTGAGACGAAAGAATACCCGTCTTTTTTTTTTTTTTTGTAAAAATTAATGTCATACAAATGGAAAAGAAAGAATTTCATAATACCTGTAATTCACCACTATAATTTCCATGTTTATTCATACCTGCCATACCGAGTGAAACAGATGATTTATCCATCTTTTGACTTGCATCTCCTCCCCAACCAAATAAACTCCATTCTCCTGTACGATATGTCATGTATCCTGTTGTTGCTGCAAATATTCTTCTACCTGCTGTCACAGAAAGAACAGGTGGGTCGTACACTGAATTCAATTGTGCTGTTGTATTTACAAAACTATAATTTTTTTTTTTTGAAAATTAATTATTGTTTCCTCTCCTCCTTCTCTTTTCTATTTTCTTTTCTTTTCTTTTTTTTACCTGTCTGTGGATAATGAATAATATGACTTTAATGTAAGCATTCTTGGCTTTAATAAAGTGGCCGTCACCTATCAAAAAAAAAAAAAAAAGCATTAAAGACCCCCTTCCTTTTTTTTTTTTTGTTGAGCTTTTTCGTTACTTACTTCACCCCATAATTTAGGAGATACTGTATGACGAACTGTACCCAAGACATTTCCACCACCCATACCAGATCGAGATACCATTGAGCCACCAATGATAGCATGTGTTTGAGGTCCAATTTGTGTCTATAGAAATATATAACATCATTTCAGTAAATTTCTTTTTTCCCCCATTCTTTACAAAAAAAAAAAAATAGTTTACCTCAAATGAAGACCGCATAAATAATTGTTGTACTTGAGCTTTTGAAATTGTATGAAATGGACCCTTCTTTTTAGGCACAGAAGTTTGTCCAAATCCAACAAACACGGGTGGTTCATAAGGATCAAATAATTGAGTTGCATCCACTGTCAATTGGTATTCGGCTTTTGATCTAACTAAATTCTCTAAATCTGATTCTCGTTTTTGACGTGCTTTCTTTTCATATTCCTCTCTCAACTGGTTTTTTTTTTATTTTCAAATTAATATGTATATATATATATATATATATACTCTCTTTTTCTCTCTTACTTACTTCTTCAGGTGTCTTGTAACGTGGTCCAACATCCCATGAAGCATTTAATCCTTCTTCTCCATACGTATCGTAAATTACACGCTTTGCAGGATTACTTAATACTAAGTGTAACCTACATTAATAATTCATCCTTTTTTTTTTTTTTTTTTTTCAATGCGTTTTTTTCCCTTATTACCTTCATATGCATTTTGAATCACTTGAAATCTTGATTCAGCCATCTTTTTCTTTGACTCGTCCGTATGCTTTTTTTTTTTTTTTTTTTTTTTTTTTTTTTTTTTTTTAGTTTTTGACATATTTTTTCTACTATGCAAAAAAAAAAGGGGGTTTTTTTTTTTACCTTGTCAGGATGAAAAAATCGACACAGCTTTTTATAAGCTTCTTTAATTTCGTCTTCTGAAGCCTAAAAAAAAAAAATATATAAGTTATTCTAATTCTATTCTAATTCGAATTCATTGATTATTACTTTTCTGGAAATATTTAATACACCATAGAAATCAGCAGCAGTAGGAGCTAAATCTTGTTCAAGTTTCTTGAGATCACTTTGGTCTTCTTGAGACGAATCTTCTCCACTGACCGTTTGAGTGAATTCATAAGGATCCATTTTTTTTTTAATATGTATTAAAAAAAAGAAAAAGGAAATAAAAAAAAAAAAAAGAAAAAAAAAGAAAAATTTCACAGGACACCCTTGTGTTGTTATAATTAGAGCTTTTTTCTTTTTTGAAGCCCAAAAAGTCACAAAAGTATTATAATGTAGCGGACATTTTTTATTGTAAATCAATATGCATTACAAGATGACCTTGTTTGATATAAAGTCGATTGATATGATAGCTTTGTTGTATTATTTGTTCTAATTCTGTAGGAGGAATTTTTACAGATTTGACTTTTTCTTCAGTGGTTGACCAAGCAAGACTTGTATGGAATCGAGGTGGATCATAGAATTTAGGTTGTTTGAACTTTTCCATCACTTTATCTACTTGTTTTAAAAAAGCAAACAACTAAATGATCTTTTTTTTTTAATTAAAATTGTTTGAATTGATAATATGTATTTTTTTTTTTTTACCTCGTTGTATCCATTGCCTACTTCTAATGTAAGAAAAGATCGAGTCTTTTCATCATTGGTAAGACAAGCGACTTGTGCAAAAGATACCTTGAATGCTTTTTTATTTCCAATTGCATCTCGAATAGATTTTACGAAATCTTTCAATTGATTTTGTTTCAAGTAAACTGTTCTACTCAAACTAACATGTTGCTCTTCAATCGGTTCAAGTCCCATACAATACTTTAATAATTTTGGTTTATCATCTGTCAAATCCACTTTTTTTTTTTTTTTTTTTTTTTTTTTTAAGTTACTGAATTGCATCATCTAAATAAACTTTTTTTTTTTTTACCTTGGAAATAAACATAAGTAGCCCAACTGTCCTTTTTATGAGGTACAGCACGTACTTTACCGATATCATCGATTAATTTCTCTTTTACTGCACTTGCTTCACCAAAGAATGAAGATAATTTTGGCATCTTTTGACTGTAGGACGTTTTTTTTTAGTGACCTTCACTTTGCATAGGTATTATACGTCTAACTTTTTTTTTTTTTTTTTTTTTTTACTCTTTACCTGTTTTCTAATACTGGACTCGTCTTACGCGTTAAGTTTTCCACTTGTTTTTCTTCTTCTTCTTCCTCTGATGAGGAAGAGTAGTCAACTATATTATTCATGCCACGTTTTTTTTTTTAAAAAAAAAAAGGTAAGAAAGAAAGAAGTATATTTTTAGTACTCCGTTTTCTCTTATTCTTATTTTCTTTCTCTCTCTCATTATAAAAATGAAGCAAGAACAAGAACCTCAAACAGGCTTAACTCAAGACGGTATGTGTTGACGAAGCGAACATTCTTTATTGTTTACTCAATTAATCAAGCAGTAGACATGGACATTATGTTAAATTCAACAGACGATTTAAGTACGGATAT
This sequence comes from Pilaira anomala, assembly GCA_025716855.1. NCBI lineage: Eukaryota > Fungi > Mucoromycota > Mucoromycetes > Mucorales > Mucoraceae > Pilaira > Pilaira anomala. Next base: position 546,008 of record JAIXMQ010000003.1, read on the forward strand.
TGTAGAAGACTTTGCAAGACAGTTGGATGAAGGTAACAATAAAATAAAGTATATTTTCTCGTCGGCTTACGTAATACGAAAAAAAAAAAGTTGTACGAATTCAAAGTGATGATGATGAAGATGAAGATAATTTTGGGTATGCCATGTTACCACAAGATGAAGATGACGAAGAAGGGACAAACATGTATCAAGCATTAGAATCAGATGAGGAAGAAGAAGATGTACAGGATATACAAGATCCATTTACTATAGAAGTTTCTTCTTCTGATAGTTTAAATCCAGGTAATAACAATTAAAGATGTATGCATTTTTTTTTTTTTTTTAATTAATGCTCTCTGTTGTATAGAAACTACTGATTTGATTAAATCGATCATGGCCAATATTCAATTATCAGACGAAGCAATTCCAGGTAAATATTCACAAACAAAAAAAAAAAAAAAAAAATTAAAAAAAAAAAAAAAAAAGATGTATCAAAAAGGCTTTTTTAAATACATCTATGAGAGAGAGCGCGCTTAAAAAAAAAAAAAAAAAAAAAAAAAAAAAACTAATTTTTTTTTCATTTTTCAAAAAAAAAAAAAAAAAAAAAAAAAGAATGGGCTAAAAAAATACCAGAATCAGCGTGGTTGCCTCGCGTAAATCCAAAGACAGATTAATTTTTTTTTTTTTTTTTTTTTTTTAAATAAATAAAAAAAAAGGCTGATTAAAAAGGGGAGGGAATAATAAGGGGAGAACGAATACAATGTACGCAAGAATCCAATATAGTAAAAAAATAGGCGTGGGTGACTGTGAGAGTGTAGATTTTAGCCTCATCTATTGGTTTAACCCCACTCATCATAATACACGTACTCCACAAAAAGAAAAAAAAAAAAAAAAAAATTATTAGGGAGAAACAAAAAAAAAAAAAAAAAAAAAAAACTATAGGAGCCCAAAAGTTTTTACATAACGCGAGTGATTTACATTTCTTTTTTTCTCTCTCTCTTTACTCTTTTAAATAATAAAAAATAATTTTAATTTTAATATCATGGCTAAAGAAACTGCAAAAGTAACCAAACGTGCTGCCGCTCCCAAGGTAGATGAAGATAAGAAGAAGCGTAGATCCAAGAAGGATCCTTCTGCTCCCAAGCGTGGTTTATCCGCATACATGTTCTTCTCTCAAGATCAAAGAGCTACCGTTAAAGATGAAAGCCCTGAAGCTACTTTTGGTAAGTGAATGTATATATCTATATATATACGTATATAGATATTCATCGTTATATAGGTCAAATCGGTAAGATTCTTGGTGAGAAATGGAAGGCATTAAGTGATGAACAAAAGAAGGTAAATATTTTATATTCTAACAACATATTGATTGTTGTATTCATATCTATTTATAGCCTTATAACGAAAAGGCTGAAGCTGATAAGAAGCGTTATGAGAATGAAAAGGCTGCTGTAAGTTAATTTATAAGAGAAAGAGATAAAGAGATAAAGAGATAAAGAGAGAGAGAGAGAGAGAGAGAGAGAGAGAGAGAGAGAGAGTGTGTGTGTGTGTGTGTGTGAGCGAGTGAGAGACAAAGAAAGAATGGTCAACTAACTTATACAAATATCTTTAGCTCGCATAAATATCTTTTTTTTTTCATCATCCAATTTCATCCTTATATTATATTTGCTAACAAAAAAAAACATTCGCAAAAATACTCCCATATATTCACACAATCACACACACACACACAAATACACACGCACACACACACACACACACACACAAACCATTTTATACTGAAATAAATACAAATTATATATTTTTACTGTGTAAAAAAAAAAAAAAAAAAAAAAAAGTGGGACGCGTTATTATTTTGATCACACTATTTATTTATTTAGAAAGCATGACATCGAAAAGAAGATCAGGCTGTTGAAAATCATTATGAACAACATTTACAAGCCAATAACGTTGATGAATATCATGCAATAACTTTTGACTTTGACTATTGGGTGGGTATTGTTCTTCCCATTCTTTCCATAATTCAAAAGCATCATCCTTAAATATTTGTTTTTTTTAGTGTGTATTTATATATATATATATATACATATTAATTTTTTTTTTTTTTTACCTTCCAAGCTTCAAAACTTGCTTTCTCAATTATAGTGGGTTGAATGATTTCTTTACCAGGAAAAACACCCCAAGTTACTGCATTCTGTGCCTCCTCTACATCCGATACATTGGTACGGAAATCACCCTTTATTTTTTAAGAGTAGTTTAGTATTAACAAATGTATTCATATCTACATATATATATATATATTATACCTTTTCATTTGTAGCATAATAAGTAATATTCTCATCTTTACCAAGACGTAATAATAACTCATCAATCTGTTGATCAGAAACAAAAAATTCAAGAAAGGCCTTTTGATAAACATAACCTCCTTTAGGTCCCCAACCATACACAGGATCTTGACTAGATGCACCATTAACAGCAGGTTGAGAACTGACTGTCCAATAACCTAACTGATTAATGTCACATAAACGTTCAAAAATCGTGCCTGTCTCAGTTCCAAGATTTTCATCACACCAAGGTAAAGAATTAATTTTGCCTTGAATATACTTTATAAACAATTTTTGAATATCATGTTCATTTTCAGGTTGTCCCCATTTTAAATTAGCTTGCGATGTCTAGATGTTATTTATTTAGAGGTTTTTTTCATTTATTAACAAGTCACTATAAATTAGATACTTTACAGGTACTATTTGGCCAGCACTATATGTTATTTCACCATAGGCTGGTGAACGTGAATCACCATAACGTCCATTAGGAAATTCATCCCATATCTCTGCTCGTGAGGGATCATGAATAGGTGCCCAAGGAGATACTTTACCTGCTCCAACAGTCTACAGAGAGTTATTAAGCCTATTTTTTTTTTTTTTTTCATAGTAAAATAATCATTCACTTACTACCTTGCCTGCTGCATGCAAATGTAAAGCTTCTAAAATTAATCGAGTAGATCGTTCTAAATTGAGTGTAGAGATATGGAAATTACAGATGTCAGCATCAACATATAAATGTTGAATCATATTAACAGCTAAGCGAACACCGTACTCTTTGACTTTTTGATCATCAGTCTATATGTTGGTTTATACGTTAGACCATCATTTTATCCACTATTTTCATCTTGTATACATTACCTTGATTGCGTCTAAATCTTGCATTACTTTAGCGGGTACTTTAACATTACACAAATTGATCATACGACGAAAACTTTGATAGGTAGGAATAGGCATAATTCCAGGTACGATGGGTACATGAATCCCTCTTTCACGACACTTTTGAATCCATTGAATACAAATATCTGAATCATAAAACAATTGAGTCATGATAAAATCAGCGCCAGCATCTACTTTTTCTTTTAAATAAGTCATATCTTGTTCCTTGTCAGGGCAATCGATATGTCCTTCAGGGTATCCAGCGACACCAATACAAAAATAATCTTGATACTCTTGACGAATGTATTTCACAAGATCAATAGCATGAGTAAAATGTGCATCGACAGGTGTCCAATACTCATGTCCTCGAGGTGGATCTCCACGTAAAGCTAAAATGTTTCGAATACCGGCTTCTTTTGCTTGCTTTAATGCAATATCCACTTTTTCTTTTTCCATATTTGTACATGTTAAATGCATTAATGTATCTAAACCATATAGATTTTGGGCTGTAGAACAAAGTTCAAGTGTACGATCGTGTGTAGATCCACCTGCTCCCCATGTACAGGAAATAAACTCGGGTTCTAATTGTGACATGCGACCAAGACGATCAACAAGATTAGCAAAACCCTATATATATATATAAAAGAGGGTTAACACACATACACACACACTTTTTATTACTTTTAAATACATACTAATTCTGTTTTAGGCGGGAAATATTCAAATGAATAAGCAATACGCTTATCCTTTTGTGCCTTTTCTATCTTGTCTATAATCTTCATACTTTATTAAAAGAAACAAAAAGGAAAAACAGAAAAAAAAAAAAAAAAAAAAAAAAAAAAAAGACGAAAATTCAGGGTTTTTTATTTGATAATGTAATCTTGCTTTACAATAGATGTGACTTTTGATGAATACGCAGATCTTGTAAGAGCCTTTCGCTCTCTCCCACCCCCAGAACCGAAATCGGAATGCCAATCATCGACACACTCGCACTCTCTCTCTCTCTCTCTCTCTCTCTTATACTGACATGAATATTCGTTACACCCGCTCTATTTATCACTTTATGCAGTGAAAAAAAATAAAATCTATTACAGAGTGAATTAAAAAAAAACATACACGATTTAATTTATTCCATTTTTTTTTATATATTTATAAAAACTGAAAGAGTATTTCTTGTCTATCGTAAGGCATTTGATTTTAAACAGTGTTTCTAAGGACTACAATTGAAAAGTTAGTTTCCACATTCTAAAATAAATGTATAGATAATTTTCATACCAAGAACAACAGTATCACCACGAAGGAACATTTTGCTGACAAAACGATCCTTGTTGACAGGCTTAGCTTTTGAACCCTTTCCACTACGAGGTGTTTCTGTCCACATCTATATATCATCAAAAAAAATAAATAAATAAATATCGAATAAAAAACATTTTTTCTTGATTTCTTTTTATTTACCTCCTTCACATTCTCAAGTACCATATTACAATGACGATCAAATGCCTTGACACGAGCTAAAAGCTTATGGTTATTACGACAACTGATCAAGATTTGATTATTATTTTTAACGGATTGTTGTAAAACAGAAAGTGGGCCAGTGTTGAACTCGGCTTCTTCTTGTTGACGAAGTTCTTCTTCAGTCATTTCGGATCTAGGCTTATTAACAATGGCGCTGATGTGATGATAATAAAAAGGTACGTGTTCATACAAGGAAAAAAAAAAAAAAAGTAAATTGTTAGACTCTCTTTTTCTTTACTAGTTTCTTCTTCTCTTTTTGAAGTGTATATTCTTTTATTTATTCTTTTATATATATATATATATACAGTTTCTTTTTATTTTATTTTGTTAACAATACCTCATTTTATAATTATGTATGTATCGTGTTTAAAAAAAAAAAAAAATGTGGAACAAAATTTTCATTCACCACAGAAAAAAAAAAGCTGGACTCAGTGGGTAAAATGACGTAGACCACAAAGTCACGTACGTCTCTCTTATTGATCTCTTTTGCGAGTAAAGTACATAGGTAGATCGATTTCTTATTAAGAAACTCATAGTAAACTGAATAGATCATATCGATAGTAGGAATTGAAATTTGTTTCTTTTTCTGTAGTTGGTCGTCATACCATAGAATCGAAACCACTTGAATTATATATTCTTAGTTCATATCTGAAGCCCTATTTAAATGATATCCAGCAATATTAAAAGGCATTGGCTATAGAACTTCAAACTACAGCAATGAATGCATAATAGTAGATATTTATCCGAGGAAAAAGAGACGACAAGGAGAAACGTCACATTCAAAAGTTTTTTCTTTTTTTTCAACCCTGGAGATTTTTTAAGGCAAGCCCAAAATAAGCTTGCAACGCCTTTTTTTTTTTTTTTTTTTTTTTTTTTTTTTATTGTCTTTTGCGTGGTGATTTGCACCCCGCAATTCAAATCGTTTGAGTGTTTTTTTTTTATTTTCATTTTTTTTTCTTTTCAACTCTTTCAATTAACCAACCTTCCTCCCTACTCTTTTTTTTTTTTCTTTCTTTTTTTTTTCTTTATTGAATAATTGGAAGTCATGTTCTCCAGAATTGCTTCTCAAACTGCTAGACGTTCTGTCAAACAGTTCTCCATGCAGGTAAAAAAAAAAAAAAAAAACCCTAATAAATAAATAAACAGTTTTTAATCGTAAACTTTTTTTTTCTTAGACTCGTCTTGCTTCTACCAAACCTAGTTTTGCTTCTGTAAATTGAATCAGTTCATGTATACATTATTTGACACTCATCCTAAATTTTATCTTACTTATCTTAGCATTCCAAGCAAATTACTGGTGTAACTGCTGGTATTGTTGGTGCCACTGCCTTGACTTATATGTATGTCGATGCCTCTGCCAACTTGGCTGATGAAGGTCTTCACCCTCCTACTCACCCTTGGCCCCACAGTGGTCCTCTTGATACTTTTGATCATGCCTCGTAAGTTTCTCTCTCTCTTTCTCTCTCTCTCTTTTTTTTTTTTTTGACTTGATATCTTGACTAAAAAAAATTATTTATATAGTATTCGTCGTGGTTATCAAGTTTACAGAGAAGTTTGTTCAGCCTGTCATTCTCTCGATCGTATCGCTTGGAGAAACTTGATTGATGTCTCTCATACTGAAGATGAAGTCAAGGCTATGGCTGAAGAACACGAATATCAAGATGGTCCCGACGATAACGGTGAGATGTTTATGAGACCAGGAAAGGTAATGTATTTTATATATTTTGACACATTGAAAAAAAAAAAAAAAAAAAGAGTCTTAATTTTAATCCCTTTTTTTCTCTCTCTCTATAGCCTGCTGATTATATGCCACCTGCTTATGCCAATGAAGAAGCTGCTCGTGCTGCTAACGCTGGTGCTCTTCCCCCAGATCTTTCTTTGATCACCAAGGCTCGTCATGGTGGTGAGGTAAAGATAATAACGGGATTTTTTTTATTTTTTTATTTTTTTTTTTAGAGTGATGCCGTTTATTCATACTTTTTACTTTTAGGATTACGTTTTTGCTCTTCTTACAGGTTATGTTGATCCTCCAGGAGGTGTTGAGGTGCGTGAAGGTTTGAACTATAACCCTTACTTCCCTGGTGGTGCTATTGCTATGGCTCGTGTTCTCTTTGATGGTGTTGTCGAGTTTGAGGATGGTACTCCTGCTACTACCTCTCAAATGGCAAAGGATGTTTCCACTTTCCTTGCTTGGGCTGCTGAACCTGAACACGATGACCGTAAGAAGATGGGTTTGAAGGCTACTATCATCTTGGCTAGTTTGACTGTTTTATCCATCTACTTGAAGCGTTTCAAGTGGGCTCCTATCAAGTCTAGAAAGATTGTTTACAAGTAAGCCATACATTTATATTTTAAATTGTTTGATTTTTATTGATTTTTTTTTTTTTTTTTTTTTTTGTAGTCCTCCCAAATAAATTATTGAAGAAAAAAAAAGTTGCATGATTTGAATTTTTTTTCCATTTTTTTTTTTTTTATATATATCTTTATTTTTATATTTGATTAGAAAAAAGAAGGATATTGATAAAAGGTTAACAGAAAAAAAAAAAAAAAAAAAAACGATTGAAAATAATTATAATAATAATAAAATTATCGATATTTTAGATTTTTTTTTTATAAAGTAAGACTTCTTTTACCAAATGGATCCTAAAAGAAAAATCAAAAGGAGGGGATTGTTAGCTCTCTTTCTTTTTCTCTCTCTTTTTTTTAGTGAAATTATTCTTACTTCTTCATAGCTTTTTTGTCCTTCTTTTCGCTTGACATAAATCAAGCCAGATTTAATGATAGAATCTTGATATTCTCCTTGACCCATTTGAATTGATAAGGGCCAATACCTATCACCATCCAACTGAATTGATTTGATTAATTTATAATCAGGCACGACCGTAGGCGCCTCAATTCTTATTTGTCGCACTTTACGTTGTGGTGTAATACCTCCATCATCTTCATATAGTTCCAATTGCATAGGCACACGACATGGCTTTTTATTATCAACATCAAACGGCATTAACCAACGTGAATCTACCGCTAATACCCATAAATGTCGAAGCGCTTGTATATGGTATTGATTATCTTCAGTAGACATAGGATAGAATGGATAAAACGCACATAGTAATCCTGCTATAGCTTCATTGGTAGTCGTTAAAGTGTATCCACCGAGTCCCATCACTAACATACCAAGGGACATGCTTACTGCCATATGATTACCATAGTCCATATCTTCGGATATACGCTCATTCAATGCTTCCAATCTATATAATAGTTCCTGGTTACCAGTACCAGCCATCACCATAGCAGCTGCAGAACAAATCACACCAACACATGTACGTACAGCTACTTTTGTAATATGTTGTTGCGGGTTGGTCAACTGTGTATTCAACATCCTTGTGAATTGATCCAATCGTGTTATCAAACATTGAAAAGCATCCTGATTCTTTGAGCCTGCATACCGTAATCCCATAGAAAGACAAGCGCCTCCAATAATATTATACATGGCCTGTTTATATACTTCTTTTTCCAATACGCTCAAATGTTGTCTTTCCATATCATGAACAAGAAATTCAGGTACTTGACCATCAATCCATGCATCTGTTGGTAAAATCGTACTCCACATAATTAAACTTTTTGCAACCATCCTGACTAACAGGAAATCAGGTCGAACATAGTTTAAATAGGGTTTGGTTTCTAATAAGTCAATACTATCGGCAACACGTTTATTTTCTGTCTTGAGATACATGAGACCTAATGCAATCGTAGCACTGGCTGAGGTCACGTCCAAATTAATTTTATCCATTATTGGTTCTCCTCCTTCATTTAGCTGTAAATTGTTCCAAGAGGAAAGAGATCGACCTGTCATTAAAGTATAAAGTTTATCTCTAAGTTGTGGGTCCATACGAGCTGCTTCATTTCCTGCACCAAGTGTAACCAAACCAAATGAAAATCCTGCAGCCAATGCACACGCCTCATAACCTGGTTTCAAATTTAGAGGTAAACTTGATTGATAAGCATCTCTTCCAATTTCTCCCAACATCGTCATAGCCATTCGCCTGTTACAAGAGCCCATATAGTTAAAACCCATGCTCAACAAACTACTTGCTTTCACCATATTTGAATGATTAAATTTATATGAACCAATAGGTAAAAGTGCAGGAATATGAACCGAAAGTAATTTTGTCACCTTGATATCCATCGTACCACGAAAAGCAACGCCTAAACCCAAAATAAACCCAACTGGCACTAACTCACAAGCTTGAATCGTAAATGTATACCAAGATACAACCGATAATTTTCTCAGTGTACCGTTCAATCCCATGGCAAGCAAAAGACCGCCATGTTCTGGCTCCAGTTCACTAGGAAAACAGAATTCTATCCAGGAATCATTTATATTATTGCTAGGCGAAATACGAAGACCTGCTGCTACTCCATTATGAAATTTGGGCCAGAATAAAAATTCCTTGTTCCACATTGATTCATCAATGGTAACTACTGTACGTAATGGCATCACTTTAGCTGACATCACGAGCGGTTCAAAAGGAAGTGCTTTGGTAAGATCTGGGATATGTGTTTGGAAAGCGTATAGAGCACGGCCTACACCCAATGCTAACACCCTTTGAGTCAATAAAATGACTTGAGATTGATGCTCTGCAGCTACTTCTTCATCTCTATGTATGTATATGTTCAATTTTTCACAAAATTGATATAAAATAATGCATATTAGGGTACTTACCGTGCATCAGGTTGTTCAGGTATATAAATTTCTGGTATACGAGATCCATCCAACATAATTCTTATTTTCTCAATAAACCCACCAAATCCGAACCGTAAACGTTCTGTTTCCATGTTGAGCACGTCTGATTCGTAAATACATGGATTTTTAGGATCAGTCGTACAATTTATGTTAAATTCATCTGAACTTTTAGAGTGATCTGAATCCTACAGAGAGAGAGAGAGAGAGAGAGAGAGAGAGAGAGAAAATATATAATTAATTGTGTTTCTCCTTATTGATTTGTTTTATATTATAATACTTTACTTGTGAAAAGGGTAATTTGAAGGTATCTGTATTTGGGTCGCAAACAGTTGGATTTAATTGAAGTTGTTTATACATGTCATTTCTTTCAATGATAATATAAGCTTCTTTGGTCCAGTTCAATGTGGGATGTGACTTGAGTTCGTTCAGTACTTCCAAGATAGGTATAGCAATTGGATCAATTAAGATCCTAATATCTTTTCTTGTAATACCGTCAGTCACCATACGATCTAGCAAGGTACTTTTATCCCCCGTGTTAATAGCACTATAAAGAGACCAGATATTCTTTATTGTTCGAGCATAACTATGACGGCAGTGGCCTAGTGAAGGCTCTAACGTATTCACTCCAAAGGAACTTAATAAAGTAGGATTGGATGATGTATTAGGAGTCATCTGTCGTAAACAAACTTGAATATTAGGCGGCTCAATGAAAAATGGCCGTACTTCTTCATCTATAAATTTCACTGTGTATAACAAAGTATAAGTAAATAAGAAAGAATAATAGTAATAATAATAAAAAAAAGGCCTTACAGTTGCCTGCGAATAAAGGATTTAAACCATTCTTTTTGTAGTATTCAATCCAATCCGTATTTCCCAAAATGATAGAGGATTGTAACAACAAGTAACCAAGTAAAGTAGTATGCATTTTCATGGGTTTTTTGATTCGAAAATCTTCATAAACCACATGCAAACTCTTGACAATTTCTGTGAATTCAAAGGAATCCAAATAGACTTGTTCATCCATAAGATCCTCTGATTTATATCTGACAACCCTTTCAATCCAGTTAATAGGTATACCTTGTACATAGTTTTCATCTAATAAATATTCACAGCTTGCTATTGACGATGCATCAGGGAAGCCCAACTTATTGATAATATAATCTGTATTAGAAGCTTTAAATTGCTGTAATTGTATTTCTTTTATCGCAGCAGCAGAGTTGGCAGTTTTCTTGGTACCAGTGTAATATCCTTGTTTCTTTAACTTTAAAAAACTAAGTAGAGAAACAAAGAAAATTTCCCATTCATTAATACGTATGCGATCACTGTCACTATCGAATGGAACTAAATGCGATAATTTGAGAAATCGGTACCAAATTCTAGGAAAGTAAAAGGTAGTAGCACAATTAATAGCAGCTAGACAATCACGTACAATAGATGATTCAGGTCGAAAATTCAATCGATAACGAAACATTTCTCCGTTCGCTAAAAGAGCTGTAAATCTATCAAATACAGGGTCTAATAAACGAACAACAGCTTGATTTGTTTGTATATGAATAGGTAATCGAGTTTTTTTGTCAACTAAAAGTTCAAGCGATCCAGAGCCATTCAAGAATAATAAATCATTGTAGTTATCACGCGTTGCGTTTACGGGTATAGCTGATTTGGCAGTAATCTTGAACTCGATACAGTTATTAAGTAACTGGGTGGCTTTACTTAAATTAATTACTTGAAGACTGCCCAATGTCTTATTAAAAATACAAATCAATTCTTGGCCACTCAAGTCATGGATAAGAAAAGCTTTCGATTCGATACCTCTTGTTCCTTTTAATCGTGTTGGCATTCTATAAAAAATCAGTAATAGATCATAAATCTATATATATATATATATATTTAATATAAATAAAACTCTTACTTTGCTCCAAAAGATTCACGCCATAATAATCGAAGTGTTATTTCGCTAGGGTCCAAAAGTTCTTGATATACATTTCTATCTACTTCGTTTTCATGCAATATTTCATCATCAGATACATAGTCTTCATGGAATTGTGCATGCGGTGAATCCACTGTACTTGTTTTGGCTTTCTTATTTCGGTTAGGTGTAGAAGGCATACCGGCTTTACTTCCTTTTCTACTGAGATTCGTTGACATTTTTCTTTTTCCACTTGGTGTGTTAGGTGGCATCCTTGGCGCTTGCTTTCTTTCTTTTCGACGATCATAAGTCCAGATATAATGTTTACTTTCTTTAATATTTAATGTTACAATGACCGGTAAACGGCCTGTCTCTGAGGTTTTGGTGGTTGCAAACAATAATTTTTGTGGACTTGTAAATTGTTCAGGTAAAGTTGTAATGCCAGCATGACTTACATCTTTTGATTTGACAGGACAGATACCTTTTAATGGATGTGTAACAGTGACAAAAAAAGAAGAGGTTTCGGGCTGAAAGTTGTTCTTATTGTTGCCAAAATCTTTTGTTACACTTGGTCCAGGTGAAGCAGAGAATTCTCTTCCTCTTCCTCTTTTTGGTTTCAGTTTTGGTGGTATGACATGTTTACGACTGACTAATAAACCAATATCCAGAGGTACTACATTTCCAATCTCAAATGGGATTTGTGAGGTAAAACTTAATCCATCCTCGCAATGAGTCTTTATACAATCTTCAAATACGATACATAATGTACGACGCTGTAATTGATCAGGTTCAGTAGTCGATATAATATCATCATTTATTGATCCAGAAGTTTTGAAATTAATGATAGATTGTGGTCCCTTTTTTTCCCAATATCCATTCACAATACGCGCCTCACCTCCTGAATCATGAGGATCTATATCTGCTAATGGTTTATTTGCAGGATCCGATATTGTATGCACTGGAAACCAAGCAAATAAGACTTTTTGAATCAATTGATCTTCTCCGCTATAATCAAATGTTTTCAACACATATCCGGCACGACTCCAAATGACCACTGAGCCTTGTACGTAGACTTCTTGTTCAAGTTCCATAGCTGGGTTTTCCAGCTTTCCCATACTATTTGTCTTACGTTCGTCTAATGCTGTATCTACATTGATCGTTAAACTATCAGACAGGCTAAACAAGTTGTGAAAAGAAGGCGAATGTAAAGTCGTTGTTGCTTTCGAAGAGCCACATGTAAGGACTGAAAAGTCAATGACTGTATTCGCTTCGGATTTATGACCAAGGTGTGAGTTTATTGACAAGGCTTTCTTTCCAAATGGCTCATATTGTCCAAGTTCTTGAAGCATTGTAACAAAGAATAAGGAGGGGAAAACACAAAATTCACGAAAATAAAATGTACTTATACAAGATACGCGCAGTCACCATACACTTTTTTTAAAATTATCCCCTCGTTATATTCATTACATTCATTACATCGATTTAAAAAACACTGGTTTATTTTAATGTATGCAAAAAAAAGCTATGAGAAAAAAAAAAGTGTCTATAGAAAGTGTGTGACAAAGTATCTGGAGAGTTGGACATTACAGAAAAAAGAAAGAGGGATGAATTTATCTTCTATTTTCAAAAAATGGTTTCGTATATAAAGGAAAAGAGAGAGAGAGAGAGAGACGTAAGAAATATGTTGGAATGGTTGAATATTTGGTGAAAAAAAATAAAGGTCATATATCCGTTTTGTTTTAAGCACGTCCGCGATCTCTTGAACGTTCCAAGGCTAATTTTTTAAAAGAAAAAAAAAAGTTTAACACAATGTACTCTTAATTCCAAACAGCCCTAACTTACGATTATAATGCAAGAGTTTTTCAATCAAGTCGACATGAGTTAAGACCATACGTCTACAACAGTAACGCTTAAGTCCAAGAGCGTCTAATGCCTCACTAAAAAAAAAAAAGTAAAATCGGTTTGAGATTTCGAGTTTTTTTTTTGATATTTTGCATTTTTTTTTTTTTTTTTTTTTACCCTTCAGTATATTCGGCTTGCAATAAAGATAAATAGTTATCCCACTTATTACCAATAATCTTACCACAAGAGAAACAACGGACGGGAATAATCATTTTATATGTATTTTTTCACTAAAAAAAAAGATGCTTTGGTATTGTGTTATCTTTTTTTACAACAAAAAAAAAAAAAAAAAAAAAAAAAAAACTCAGATAGAAATTACTAGTCACAATTCATTTGTCATTTGTGACGGTTCCACAGAACAAGATTTTGGAATGAATGCAAAAGAAAAGGGCATAAAAGTGGCTTTGTATTTATTGTAATTGATAGATGTTTAATGCACCAGAGTCGCCAGTCTTACCAGTTCCAGCTACTACAATATGTACATGATCATCAAAATGATATGCTTTCAAATTATTCACTTTACCCATCGACCCGTCTAGTTTATACATCTCCTGAATAGGGTCCTCTAAAATTGGATTCCATACCGTCACCCTACCATTTGCAGCACCCGAAATCAGGTTCATTTCTTTATCGGCACCTGTCAAAAATGACCTATCCATTTTCCGTTAGCATGTATTAACTAAATGTCATTTTAAAACTCACAAGCAATTAACCATAGAATTATGACCATTTTCAAGTCTAATCTCTCTTAAATCGAACTTTTTTTGCTTCTTGTTTGGAGGCGATAATAATTGAATAGTGGAGTCTCCCAAGCTAGCTGCAATCCATTCACCATCAGGTGAAGCAGCCACTTTGTATACGAATGGTGGATTAAACATTTGAGCAGCTGAAGGTTCTTTTGCCTCTAAATTTCGTTATCAGTCTCAATCTATCCTTAGACAATTGAAAAGTACTTACTCATATCATAAATAGTGTTAGGCAATCCACGAGAGAAATCCCATTCATACAATTTACTATCCATTCCACCGGACCAAACTTTATTTAATGTAAGTGTGAGTAACAAACAGGTGTGCTACCACTACACTTGACTTTACCTTCCCATGATTTCTTTGCTCGGAATTTAACAGACATACAAATCTATATTGAACGAAGAGATAAGAATAAATTTAAATGTAATAGATAGGGGAAAAACTTACACTATTATGTTTTTTTGAAGTCTTTTTATAGATTTTATGGCTACTGAGATCAACTATTTCAGAAGTTAGTATGAAACACAACAGAATATATTCACATATCTATAATACTTTACTGACATTCATGACACCATCATCATCTGCTGTAGCCAAAAATTTATTATTTTCGTTTATATCAATCTAAAAAGAAATCATGCATTGTTAATATGTGAATATATCTCTTTCTATGTTGAACCAAATTTACGCTATTAATTTCATCATTGCTGAACTCGTATGTTTGTAAAGGTTCACTCAAAACTTTATCCTCTGATCTTAAATCATAAACATGAACCTATCAAATCTTATTAATTAACAAAAAAATCTCTGTCATTATTTTTATTTTTGTTACTTTTGTGCCTGAAGAAAGATAAAGCAAATGTGAATTAGACTTTTTTCCAAACTTTATGCTTGTGACCTTTTTTTTATGCATGAAAAAATAATGAGTTAACCAATAAAATAAAAATAATAATAATACTTTACAGGTTCGCTCAAGTTATTTATTTCCTTCACAATAGTTTGTTTACAAATGTCCCATAACAGACATGTATTGTCCTCTATAGAAATAAAATACCGAGATTAACTTTTTTTTTTTTTCATTAAGTCATTCCGAGACTTTATTCTATTTTTTATTTTTTACCTGAACCTGAAGCTAAAATATGTTCACCTAAAGGTGAACTCTTAATATACTCAACAGCTAATACTGGAGCCTGATGTCCTTTTAACTCAACTAAAGGTTCAATATTTTTTATGTTCATTAGTGTTAAAAGAAAGACGATAAAAAAAAAAAGTTTAGAAAATGTCAAAAAAAAGGTGACTGCTATACCAGATCGGGAAAGAAAAAGTTTTTTTCTAAACAGTAAAAAAGAAAAGGTAAAAAGAAAGCCTCTCTTCTGAATCGGTTTCTTCGTTTTTTTTTGTTAGTTAATTATGGAACATCGTCATAGAGCTGGTAATTCCCACCAGACGAATAAACCTTTCAAAAGTCGTCATGCTACTAAAGGTGCCTTAAGAGAAGTCTCTAAGGGTAAAATTAACCGTACCTCTGTCAAACAAGCCAACGGTCTCAAGACAGTTTCCAAGACCGATCGTCGTAATGCTGCCAAGTTATTACAACAAAAGAAACGTGAAGACATTACTCGCATTAGTAGATTATTTGAAGGCCGTCAAGGTGCACCCAAGATCGTGCCTGTTTTAGCTTTATGCCCCGACAGCCAAGTTGGAGCTGCTATTGAAGCACTCTACAAGTCTTTGGGTGAGACTATGCCTGCTCATGCTAAAGAAGAATCAACTATTTTGAACGTGGAACGTTTCAAGCAAAAGGTCCAATTAGTTCCCCTTAAGCGTAACTTCCTCGACTGTCTTGATGCTTTCAAGGTAGCTGATTTTGGTATTTTGTTAATGTCTGCTGATGTCGAAGTCGATCAATTTGGTATCAACTGTCTTTTGGGTATCTTGAACCAAGGCCTTGTAAATGTTGTACCTGTTATTCAAAACATCGAGAATACACCTGTCAAACTTCGCACCAGTTTAAGAAAATCTTTATTGGCCTTTGTTCAACAATTCGTACCTGAGCATGAACATTTATTCACTTTAGATAACGACACTGATGCCCTCAGTGTATTACGTTATATCACCTCTCAACGTCCTAAGCCCATGTCTTGGAGAGATAATCATCCTTATATGCTTGCTGAAAATGTTGAATTTGATAGCACTTCTGCTGAATTGGGCACACTTAAAGTAACTGGTTATGCTCGTGGTAATCCCTTTAACGCAAACCGTCTCGTTCATCTTCAAAACTTTGGTGATTTTCAAGTAGAGAAGATCACAAGTGCCGATATTACTCATGGTGATATGGAAGAAGATGCTAATGTGATTGATACCCCTAAGCCTGAAGAACAGGATGATTTGATCTCTGAAAATGAACCTGATCTTATGGATAATGAACAAACATGGCCTACCGAAGAAGAATTAGCTGATGCTGATGCTCGTGTACGTCGTATGCGTAATTTAGATAACAACGACCAAGTTACAAAGCGTGTTCCTAAAGGTACCTCATCTTATCAAGCTGCTTGGATTGTCGATGAAGATGATGCCGATTATACTGATGAAGAAGACGAAGAAGACGATAAAATGATGGATGATGATGATGAGGACGATGTTAAACCTGCTTCTAGCAGTTTCCCTGAAGATGATGATGAATATGAGGATATTGAGTTAGAGGGAAAGGATGGTTATAAGGATGAGTTTGATGCTGAGGAAGAAGCTAGACAATATGAGGAATATCTCAAGAACAGACAGCTTGAGTTTGAAAACCATAATGATTTCCCTGATGAGATTGATACACCTATGCATATGACTGCAAGAGAACGTTTCGCTCGTTACCGTGGTCTTCAATCTTTCAGAACTTCTCCTTGGGATCCTTATGAGAACCTTCCTATTGATTACGGAAAAATTTTCCGTTTCGAGAACTTTGTTCGTACCAAGATTCGTGTTATTAGCCAAGCCATCGTTGGCCCTGTCAAGCCTGGTAGAAGAATTACTATTCATATCAAAAACGTTCCTATTCAAGCATTTGGTAAGTTTTATTTTACATTTTCGCACATTATAACTTTTTTTTTTGTTTTTGTTTTACTGACTAATGCATTACATTAATAGAATCCTATGATAAGACTAGACCTTTCATCGTTTTCGGTCTTTTGCAATATGAACACAAGATGTCTCTTCTCAACTTACAAGTCCAACGTGATAATGCATATGAAGGAACCGTTAAATCAAAGGTAGATATAAATAATATAGATGCTTATATTATTCAATTTATTGATGTTTTATTAAATGATATTAGGATCCTATGGTATTGCATATGGGCTTCAGAAGATATAATGTTCGTCCCGTTTATTCTCAAAACACAAATAAGGGTACCAACCATGTTCACAAATTTGAACGTTTCCAAAAGTTAGGCCGTTCTTATGTTGCAACAATCTATGGTCCCGTTGTTTTTGGTAAAACACCCGTTATGTTATATAAAGAGACTGATAATGTGAATGGTAAGGAGTAAATTTTTAACTAGAAAGAAAAGAACAAAAACTAATGTTTATATTCTATTTCAGAACCTATTTTGGTTTCTTCAGGTACATTCATGGATGTTGATGTTAAGCGTATTATTGCTAAGCGTATCATTTTGAGTGGTCATCCTTATAAAATTCATAAGAGATCAGCCGTTATTAGATTCATGTTCTTCAATGTCGAGGATATCTATTGGTTCAAACCTGTTCAACTTACATCAAAGTATGGTCGTATAGGTCATATTAGTGAATCACTGGGTACTCATGGTTATATGAAATGTATATTCGATGGTACATTAACACAACAAGATACTATCATGATGTGTCTTTACAAACGTGTTTTCCCTAAATGGAACACAGAATTATATAGAGGAGGTTTAGACAAAACTGTTCAAGAGTCTAGTGTAGCTAAGAGCATGGACATGGATACAGAGTAATTATAAAATAAGAAATATATGTATAAATCAATAAAAACATTGTATAAGAGCCTTAAAAACCGTGTATATTTATTGAATTATAATACACTAGTTCAGATAACTAGTGTTTTAACCGGTTTTTATATATCATATTAAATTACAATTTTAATTAATCACGAGACTATTTGAAATGCCCCTTCCCCCTTTAAGATGAAAAACTTCGACCTTCACTGCGTTTTGGTAAACCTTTTGGACCTTCAATAAGGTGCATTACGCTTCGCTTAAAAATAGTCTCGCACCTGTGATCACATTCAATGCTAAATCAATACAAAAAAAAAAAAAAAAAAAAATGTAATGATTGTAGCTGTAAAATAAAAATCGTCTTATTTTAATGTAGAGAGAAAGACAATAACTCTCAAGTCAATGCCCATCGCAACTTTTTTTTTGACGTAGGTGATTATGTATCACCCTAATAAAAAGCAAGGTTTGAAATTTAATATGTGATTATGAAAACCATCAATTTTGACCCACCACTTCAGCGCAAGACAACTGTTGCGAAATACCTCCTCAAAAGCGTACGCCCAGAATTTGATAATGAAATACTGTTCCCAATACAACTTTACAGCTTTAGGTTTAAACAAATATTTCTTAAATAAATGCATTTTAATCCTACACATGTCGTTTTAGAAGAAATGAAATTATATGAAAACCTGTTAAAAATTACTTACATGTGTTTATATATATATATATATATATTGGAAGTATGTCGTTCGTTTATATTCTTGGGATTAGGCAATGATTTAAGGAATTTCTGCAGGACTTTAATTGATACTTTCTTTTTCTATTATGCAAGTCAGTTATGTTAATATTGCAATGCAAATAAATAAATATCTGTAATAATATTAAACTTACATTTTCAAAGGCTTTTACTATACCTATAGTTGTGGGAAGGGTACTCGTAATATAAGTACAGTACCCGCTCTATTCAAGGCAGAAAAAAACCTCAGCCTTTTGTGACCTTAAATCGTGTTATGGCTTTATTTTAGACTTGGGTGGTAGGTTTCCAGGTTTGAAGAAAAAACTCTTGTGAGAACCCTCACTTTCATCTGTTGTATCAATTATATAGTTTTTAGTGATACGAATGCAAAAAAAAAAAGTACGTACATTAGTGTAGTGTTCAAATAAAAAAAAAAAAAAAAAAAAATGAGTGTATTTTCATACCGTTTGAAATACTTGGTCTGTTTTTCTTTATTGTTATCCTCGCAGCGTCCAAGAGACTTGACACCGATATTACAAGATTTAGCTTTGACTTTGACCTACAGGAAAATGGGATAAATAATTTAATATGGAACAAATCAGAAAAAAACATGTATCCGAATTTTTCTTTTCTTAGCTTTGCTATTTAAAACGGACTTCTGCTGTAAGCAATATTGTAAATGACATGTAAAAAAAAAAAAAAAAAAAAAAAAAAAAAACTATGGATATGATTCTATAAAATTTTACGTTTCTTTTACCGCCATCCTCCTACGAAATATTGAGTTTATTTTATAAATGTCAGAAAGACAGGGTTCAATAATAAATAATACTCACATTATTAATGTCATTTAGTGCCTCTCGATTGATTCTTATGAACATTTTTTTTTTGTTTGCTAATGGATTTTCTCGCGTCCTTTGTCACTGTTGCGATAAAAGCGTAAAAGACGTCGCATTTTTTTTTTAAAAAAAAAGTCGCCAAACGCATACTCGAACGGAAACAAAAAAAACATACACAAATCGCTCGCCAACGGTCATCTCTCCCTAACGCGCTTAAACACAGACTTTTTTATTCATAAAATTGAATATGCAGCCTACATAGAAAAGAGGGCTTGCTACTGAGGTTTATTAAACAATGAACCATTTCTTTGAGCTATGATATGTCTTATCATTAATTTCTTGATACAATCTCTTGTCTAGAAAAGGAGTGTAGCCAGACAAGAAATTTAGACGGTTCTAAAAGGAAATGTTTGAGCTCTGAAAGGAAAGGCTTGGTGTTTGAAAAGAAAAAAGAACAAGGAATGCAAAAGCAAAAAAAAGTGAACTAAAAAACCAGTTTGTGTCGTTCAAAGAAAACGAAGCCAACAATATAAATCATGCATGTCTATTTTATAGTTAGAATTAAAGCTTTTATTTTTTTTAAGCATGTAAGGATTCAGTTTAAAGTTTTTACACTGCGGATCAAATAAGTTTTCAAGTTGTCAAAAATGTGCGTAAAAATAGTTTAAAATATATGTGTAATGTTTTCTTTTTTATCTGAAGATTAAAAATCAATGTACTGTATGCAATTATTGAATAATTATGACATACTATTGGAAGTGCAAAGTAAATTGGATACAGGTTTTCTTAGATCAATTGCAACTTCTTTCAAGGATTCATCCTGTTTATATAAACCTTAAAACGATTGTAGTGAATTCTCATGCATTTGGTGTAACAGCTTCGCCTTTTTACCAAAATCCGTAAAAAATCCCTGCCCTTTATTTTATAGCCCGTGATTTTTTTTCAAAAGCCTTAAATTGAAGGATTGTGCTACAATATTTTTTTTTTCTTTTTTAGTTTTTTAGTTTTTTAGTTATTTAGTTTTTAGTTTTTTAGTTTTTTAGTTTTTTAGTTTTTTAGTTTTTGCGTTAATCTATATTTTAGAGTAAAGGAAAATGTATGCTACTACTTTCATGTTAGCGTAAAGCTTTTTAATATATCCAGCTTTTCTTTTTTTTCTAAAAAAACATTCCATAATTAGAAGAAGCCTATAGATAATATGCACATATATTAAAACTCGAGTGTAACAGGTGTTTAAATTTCAATGTACTGAAATTAAAAAAGAAAAGGATTCATTAGAACAAAGATAAAGGGGTATGACTATAGCATGTGTATGTATGTATGTACAATATTTTATTTCTATAAAACGTACATACCAATTAGTTATCACGGTTTAAAAAAAAAGTGATCCGGTAAAATTCTGGTCATTAGTAAAAAAAAAAAAAAACTGTGATATGGAAATTGGTGCGTCATTAACGCGTATCACCAAGCCTAAGCCGATATGTCTTGCAGAATAAGCTAATACACATGCATAAATCACTATCTATTCAATAAAATAAAAAGTTTTTATTACAAGTAATCCCAAAAACTATTTTTTTCTTACACAAAGTAATAAAAGCTGTGACGCTCCTCAAAACATGATTAGGCTCAGAATAAATAACTTGAAACACATATATCTCAAGATGATACATGTATGATGACACCAATGCAACAATCACATGTATAGCGTATTAGATATAGGTTCGGGATGACATAGCCCGAATTTTAAACCAGAGTTTTTTGAGTCACGAAGTAGAAAAAAGAAACCTTTAATGGAAGATTGACAGCACACGGAGCTATCCCGACGAGAGCAACACCTAATACAGGCCGTATAACACTTTTTTTTTTGTGAAAGTTAGGTGTAACAACAATAGTCGTAATTAGATGATGACAGCTATATTCGTTATTATGTTCAGGATCAATAATGTCCAGCATTTCAGTTATTTTTTTCAGATAATGATTGGCTCAAACACGAGTCCAAATGAAGGGAAAAAAATTAATTTTTTTTTCGTGTTCATTTTATCAAGTCGTAGTATATCTTATATTTTTTAAACAATGAGCATGTCGTCAATTGAAGAGGAAGACAATAATGAGAACGCTTTCAGGATTTTAATTGCTACTGATAATCATATTGGTTATTTGGAAACCGATCCTGTTAGAGGACAAGATTCATTTATAACATTTGAAGAGATTTTAAAAATAGCAAAGGTACAAGAAGTCGACTTCATTCTACTTGGTGGAGATCTGTTTCATGCTAATCGACCTACACGTGCATGTCTGCATCGAACAATGCGTTTACTTCGAAATTACTGCTTTGGTGAACGAGAAAGTAAAGTTTGGATCGCAAGTGATCAGTCAGAAAACTTTGGAGATATGGCACAAGCAAATTATCTTGATGAAAACTTGAATATTAGTATGCCAGTTTTTTCTATCCATGGCAATCATGATGACCCTTCTGGTGCTGGTAACTTGTGTGCATTAAATTTATTATCAGTTGCAGGAATGGTGAATTATTTCGGAAACAGTACTAGTATTCAAGATGTAACGATTAATCCAATTTTAATGAAAAAAGGTGGATCAAAACTCGCATTATATGGATTAGGCAATATCCGAGAAGAGCGTTTGCATAGACAGTGGCGTTCAGGAAAGGTTAAATTTACTCGACCTGAAGACGATGGGACACCCGATAGCTGGAGAAACTGTTTCAATATGTTTGTGTTTCATCAAAATCGAAGTAGACATGGTCCTACAAATCATATACCTGCAGAATTTTTAGATGAATTTATTGATTTAGTTGTATGGGGACATGAACATGAATGTCGTATCTATCCAGAACAATATGAAAATTTCTCAATTACTCAACCAGGTTCTTCAGTAGCTACAAGTTTAAGTCAAGGTGAAGCTGAACCGAAACATGTCGGTATTTTAACAATTGAACGAGGAAATTATAACCTTGAAAAGATTAGATTAAAAACTATTCGACCATTTCAATTTACAACAGTTGTTTTAAATCAAGTTCAATCTATTAGAACAAATGATAAAGATAGTGTTAGAACTTATTTAGAAGGTGTTGTAGAATCATTAATAGAGAAAGCAAAAAATGAATGGGATGAACAGCAAGAACAAGACTCCGGAATCGAGCCATGTTTGGAAATGCCGATACCTTTGATTAGAATTAGAGTTGATTATACAGATGCTTATGAAACTTTTAACCCTTTAAGATTTGGACAAAGATTTATTAAGCGAGTTGCCAATCCTAACGACATGTTGAAATTTCAAAAACCAAAATCATCAAGAGTAGTTAATATGACTGCAACAGAATTATTAAATGATTTATCAACTTCTATACCTGAAAGATTGGATCGATTAAGAGTAGAAGATTTATTACATGAACTATTAACAAAAGATTTAAATATTTTACCTGAATCACAACTTGAAGAAACTGTAATGATGGCTGTAGAAAAGACTGATAAAACCAATATTAATAGATTCCTTGAGAATATATTAACAAGAACACGCGATAGTATAACTCAACCGGAAGATGTTCAAGATCTTACGTTAGAATTTATCAAGAGAAAAGCAAATGAGGCTAAACAAAGTTTAACGGCAAATAACCCGCACGACTTTGACGAGAGTGTGCAACCCATACTTACTCAGCGTGGTATGACAACTCGAGTTGATGTCAACAATAACAACAACAATAATAGTACGTTTTCTGTTAGCGATTCAGATAGTGAAGAAGAGCGTATACCAACTACTACTACTACTCCTACGGCTAGAAGTAGTAGAGCTAGAGGTAGAGGACGTGGTGGTAGAGGAAGAGGAAGAGGAAATGGCAAGCGTACTCCATCACCTTCTTTAGAGCCCTCTCCTATTTCTTCTCAGAGACGTCGCGTTCTACCTAAATAATAATAATAAACAAAACTTAACTTTAAAAAGTATTACAAAATTATTAGCTAAAGTGCCCCTTTTTTTTAAACAAAAAAAAAGATTTGAATCTTTTTTTTTATATATATTTATTTATTTATTTCAAATAAGTATATATTATATATCAAATCTATTGATAAAAATGGAAGCATGTTGTTACTTACATAGAGAAAAAGTTGAATGGGAATAAGTGGGTATTTCAAAGAGAAAAGAAAAAAAAAGGGTGTATAAGATAATAATAATAATAATAAATAGGAGGTTTTTTTTTTTTTTTTTTTTTTTTTTTTTTTTTTTAAAAAAAAATAGGAGTCTATGTACAAGGTTTCAAAGGTGTGTATTTTGGTTAAATTACTGTGTAGTATTTTTTGAAGGGAAAATTTTGGTAATAAACTTCTTTGTGTTATTTAAAAAGTTTGTTTTCTTGTTTGTATTTACTGGTTTGTTTGTGTTTAGCGTAAATGACTTGATTAATTTTGATTTAAGTTTAGATTTAAGCCCCTTCTTTTTCTTTGTCTCTGTAGTAATCATTTCTACTCCTCTAATAGGCAGTACCGGTACATCAGGTAATGGCTTGTGAGTTTCCATGGGTTGTAACGAATCAATTTGTTGTGGCAGATCAATTTTAGGTTCTTGTTCATATGGAAGCGGCGTGTGTTCAAATGGACTAAAACCACCTGTTCTTTTATATTCAATGTCATCCAAATCACTAATTGCGTTTGTAGGATGATGATGACCATAATCAAGTGCTTCATCATACCAGCTAATATCAGGATAAACAGAAGCAAATGGACTTGCACCAGAATTAGTTTGAATGTCATTTTGTACAATTGCAAATCCACCTTTCAATATTTCAAGTAATTCTTTGCGTTCTAATTCATGAACATGTTGTGAAAATTGTGTCAAAAAGTCTTTTTCTTCAAATGTAGGTAAAGTTAATTTAGGTGGACCATAATTGAAATCGTCGCCTCCTTCTTGTACTGGTATATATTGCTTAAAACTTGTTAAATTGTCTGCTTCCATACATGGTTTGGATGACAGCGTTTGCATGAATTCATCAAGAGCCCAATCACGCGATTCTGGTACCTTGAATGATAAAGGTGAAGAAAGTTTTGATAACCCAGTATCACTTGGGAACTCAAAATCACTAGAATTTAAATCAAAATCCATTTTTTTCAAAAAAAATATATATGTGTGTGCAAATGTATTTGTTTTATAAAAAAAAAAAAGGAGAGCGTTTTTTTTTTTTTTTTTTTTTTTAGTGTGTAACAAAGTTCTTTTTATTTTTTCAAAAATTTTTCAGGTTTTTATATTTATACCTTCTTTTTGTGTTACACACTCCCATTTGTTCGTGAAACATCCATTTTTTTTTGTGGTACATCTTCAATTGAAATAGGTTCGATATTCGTGTTGCACGAGCGGAAGGGGTGATCCGTAAATACACTGTAGGAAAATAGTCTCAAAAAGGTAATGTTTTTTTTTTATTTATTTACTGAAATAAATGGGTAAGATATAAAAAGTGATGAATGGGTATAAGAATAAAAAGAGAATGATTGAAATGATTACAAGTATTGTAATTAAATTACAAAACCCTCTACTCGACACTCTGCTAACTTTTTGCTTATCATGAGACATTGATAAATTTTGGCAGTGGTCATCAATCCAAATAAAAGAATAAGATGCATCTTTTGTGATGATGCGTGGAGGTATGCTATGCATCCCAAGGTCTATATTCGACATTGAACTAGGTTGTCGTGTTGCCGCCGAAAGATCACTATCGGATGTGTTGTGCATATGTATTTTTGGTGGCTCTAATACAGCTATCGTTCTATCAGTTGGAGAGTCTTTAATTGTTTCGTTGTCCATCTTGTTATATAAATTTGTAAACAGGCCTTTGATTTAATATAAAAGAAATGTGGGATAACAAAAAAAAGGGGAAGAATAAACAACTATACACTATTATATATACATGTTGTTGTTTATTGCTATGAACCCCTCGGTATGTAATTCCGAAGAGTAAAGAGGGGTTAACTCTTGTCTTCTAAACTTTTTCATTATTGTCTGTGCTGCTTGTTACTCACTTTTTTCTTTTTGATTGGTAAGGTTTTAACGAAAAGAAAAAAAAAAGACTGAAATATCATTTGTTAGAAAATTGTAGAATTATCTACAATGAACTTTCTATAATATTTAAATATTCTATAAAATCGTTGTCTGTCAAACCATTTTTTTTATATAATCATGTCCGCGATCACTTCGGAAGAATCTTCACTATCTAGCGATGATGATCAACAAACATATGCGATATGTGGTGAATGTGGAATAGAATTGGATAGTACATGGAAATGTAATACCTGTAGACGCGAATGTTCTGTCTGTAAACGGGCTCTATCAAACGACCTAGATGAGTACTGTGAGAGATGCTTTAAACTCTGTGAATACCATGGTCTACATAGAAAGACCATTCAATGCCCTGAATGTGTCAAATAAATTCATGTTAAAAAAAATCCAATCCTAGACGTGACCTTGTTTTTATTTTGCTGGCTGTATTTACCTTTTTTTTTTTTTGCCATGTTATATACTTTTGTTTTAT
This sequence comes from Pilaira anomala, assembly GCA_025716855.1. Lineage (NCBI taxonomy): Eukaryota > Fungi > Mucoromycota > Mucoromycetes > Mucorales > Mucoraceae > Pilaira > Pilaira anomala. Next base: position 572,092 of record JAIXMQ010000003.1, read on the forward strand.
AACTACTATGATTGAACCAAGTCGTAAGAAGTTCAAATTATCCTTAGAACCTTCTATAGATAACCGCGTTGTTGATATTACAAATGAAGGACAGGAAATTTTGAAAACGTAACTTTCATGTTCTTTGTTGAAGTATAATTTACACTAATAAAAACAGGTTCAATATAGTGAAACAACTTTACCCGAAAAATTGATGCAATCAGTTGATCGCATTTGGTTTGAGAGAGGTGAATGGAAAGATATTACTGAGCAATCACTTTCACATTCTTCTGATAAAAGTCCTGAAGCAACATTAGTCGTAACAGATCTGGATGAAGTAGCAGACGAAAACGCACATTCTTCAAACCAAATGCCTGCTGGTTACGATATTTCAAAACTTCGAGAATCAGTCATTAATAAATTATCGTAAGAGAACGAGGGAAAAAAAAACGTATTTCTATTTTACTAAATATCCGTATTTTAGACATGCCAAAAGTGAAATTGATGTTGCTTTGGATGTTATTAACGTATTAACTGCTGGTAACCGACATTCTACAACCACCAAAGATTTTGTAGTACCTCCTGGCTCACTTGCTGCTACCTATGTTACAAAACCAAAACCAACACCAAAGGCACAGTTGGAATCCACACAATTAACCTTGGGTTTAAAGCGACAGGTAATATAAGCATTTGAGAATAAATGAATTTTGCATGATGGATTTAATATTATACATTTTAGAAACAAAAACAAGCGTCGGATTTTTTGAAGAGAAGTGCAGCATCATTAAAGAACGTGGTAGAAAAGGAACAAGTATTTTGGGAAGAGGCATTAGATATTAGAAGAAATAATTGGTTAATGCAAGCCAATTCTCAGCCTGGAGGATCCTCAATTTCGGTTCAATATGGATTTACAGAAGGTAAAACAAAAAACGAAAAGAGGTAACTGAAGGTTCTATACTAACTATGTTTCTTTTCTTTTTCTTTTTTAGTTGGATCTGATTTCAACGAAGCATCTGTAGGCGAATTAAAGCGATCAGGGGATAATAGTAACAAGTTGCATATGTCACTTCCTCATAGTACACCGCGAAAAGTGTCTGTACACGTTAGTCAAAGCGAGACAGGTAAACTCGGTTTATTGCAAGATGCATTTTCGGAAGATATATTGGGAATTTCCCAAAATGAAAAAAATAGTCGTGGTAAATTAATAAAAAAGAGAGTAAAAAGAATGTATGTTAATTATAGATCAACATAGTTAATCATAATGATAAGCCGACCATCAAAGAAGCACACAGTGATATTCAAAATCAACTTGTACAAGCTCAATCTACTGTATTTGATGCTGAACTGTATTCAAAGGTATGTAAATGAATAACAATAAAGAAACTTGACCCCCCCCCCTCTTTTTTTTTTTAATTTATACTGTTATAGATTTTGGCAGAAGCCCAAGCATTAAACAGTAATGTACGATTTTTAGATGATCAAATTGTTATTAATATTGATGGTCAAATTGATCTATCTATTTCAAAATCTACATTATCTTCTTTTACATCAACTACTTTAAATTTCAGAGAAACTGTTTCAACTCAACAAATTATTAGTCGTAACATTGACTCTGCATTACGCTTACTATTGTTACAGCATTATAAATATAATTTATGGAAAGACCGAGCCAAAATACTATCTTCAAATCATAAGATCCAACAATTGTTATTACAGAATGAATTAAATGCAGCAACTATAACAAACAATGTACCTACAACTACAAATAATACAAGTATTAATAGTATACCCAGTAGTACTAGTAATGTGAACAATACAATGGGTAATACAGCTGGTAATAATCCAACCGTTCCTGTACCCAACACAGCCAATTTAGCGATACCGACCCAGCGTGCACGAACATCCTTTGCATCACATAGTCAACTGACATGCACTCTCCCAAAGGAAATCCCAATCCTATTACCAATTATGTCTCTCACTAAGTTTTGGGTACAATTCGATAGAATTAGACATGTTGTTCATTCTATGACAAGTCCATTTAGTGGGAGAGGTGGCCTGACTATTTCGGTTCATTTTAAATTTCACGAGCCCTTGTTGTCTAAACCAAGTCAATCAAAAATTACATATAATACATATCCTGGTAATAGCGAAATAGCACTCAGTCTTGGTATTAGTGTTTTAAAGGGGTAACGATTATTTATTTATTATCTCATTATTTGCTCACACATTTATTTTATAGATCTTCTTTACACTTTGGATTCAATCAATCGGGCTCTATTTCCGTATGCCTTCCACAAACCACGGTCATTCTTCAGAATGTATCCGAGTTCGAGGCGTTTCTATCACGAGAGATTAAAGTCATTTGTTTGCGTACTATCTGTGATATGGCAAACGGTATTATTCAAAGACATTCAAGTTATTTAAATGCAACTGGTAGCGATAAACGTAGATTATTATGGAAGGTAAATGAAGTCGATGAAGCCATTCATGGCTCTATTTGTTGGCATCATGCATCATGGAATCGTCATGAATGGAGAAATATGTAAGTAGGACAGACGAGACTGATCTTGTAAAACATCATTTTCTAAAAACTTTTTTTTTTTTTTTTTTTTTTTTTTTTTTTTAGTAATATCGGTTTGGAATTAAATGATGAGTTTAAGCCAACTTACGCTCTTCATTTCTGTCTTAATCCAATTCGTGAGTTACCTAGATATACTCATACTTTGAACTTGGACACAATGGACCCATCAAATGTAGCATTAAACTTTAAAGAAAGAACCCGTGTCATTATTCAAAGCATTCTTCAAGATTCAACATTATCGTAGACTCCCCCTTTTTTTTTCGTAAAAATAAATATTACAGAAATTAAATACTTTGCATATCTAATTGGCATTATGCCTTTTTTTTTAAAAAAAAAAAAACTATCAATGCATTACTTTATTATTATATATATTAATATGTGCAGATAAAATATCCCTCTCTTTTTCTTTTTGTATTTTATTTTTTACTACGTATGATATCATTCAATTTTTTATAATAATTTAGTATGTATTACACCAAAGATAAGAATGTTTTCATCGTGTAACAAAAAATATTTTCAAATATTTTAACTATTCTGTCATGTCTATATAACATTTCATTGAGTCGAGTATTGAAGAAAGTTTAAATATTAGTTTTACTGTTATCAAAGATTAACCGAGTTCAAGTTTGCTATAAAAAAAAAATTAATTGACATGATATCATGCAGGAAGGGGCTGAAAAATATTCGAGCTGAGTGGGAAGCATGGGAAATATGAGAACCTTCACTACAAAGAAAATAATTAATATGTACCCTCGTCGGCTTTCATATCGAATTGGGTTTTTAATTTAATGTAGTGTATCCTAACTATCAAATAGTACAGTTAATTTCATTGTCTAAATTGGAGCTCAAAACAGCAAGAGAGCCTAGTGTTGAAATGATATTTGGAATTTGTTTTTATGAATACATTTTTATAAAAAAGGACGACGAGAAACTTGTGTAAGCTTAGAACAGTATATGTTTACTATTATATTTAACAGTTTAAGCTTTTTTTGTTTCAGAAACTAAAAACCGACAACGCTTCTCGCCCGTATCAGCTGTATTACGATCATGTCATGTATGGTATAAAAAATATAGTTAGTTGTTATAACAAGCCGAAATATTAATGGTGACGTTATTCGTTATGGAATCTTTTAGAAAGTCGGACACACAAAACGAGCCAAAGATACACTGCATAATTGTCATGATGGCATCACATAGAATACGAAAACAGAAACTCCAGCCGAGTCTGCCGAAGAAACATTCATTGTTATTAGCTATGTAATACAAAGGTCAGACGATCTTTCGAGACCGTTTGAATCTCAAGCCGATAAAAGCAGTTTACACGAAATCTTGTGATAAATTCCTTTTTATTAGAGTTAGCCTAGTCAAGTACCGTAGTTTATTCTTTCCAGGAAAAGTTCATATATAGTAGAAAACGGAACAAGGTATCCGATTTATGACTGCATAGTATTATCAAATAGATATTATTCATGATTAATAATATTTTATTCTATTAAAATATCAATGCAAATAAGAAATAGACTCTCTTTTTCTTTTTCTTTGAGAAACACATATTAGACAACGTTTTGCTTTTGCCGCCTAAAAAAGGTTTTTTAAAATGGAAATATGTAGCATCTAATTTCCTTTTATTGGCAACATCTGATTAAAAAGATATTTTTAGATGAACGCAAGTCAGTGCACGTAAAGCTGTGAACCAGGTGCTCCCAGGATATTTGATATTTGGTGCCGATTGTATTACCCCGAAGAGATGAAGTAGGCTTTGAAAATCGATCTACACCCTTTTGTAATTTTGAGTACATGTGCCCACTTTTAATAATTGCTAGTTACATTGGTCATGGTATAAATCAATTATTCCCAAAAATGTTAATTTTTGAACTCAGTGGTGTATTTTTTTGAAAACAATCATTTAGCCAGTTAAATCCGAACTTACTTTGGAGCACCCTTCGAACTTCTATTAGAACAAACTCTGAATTTCATCACTCATAATGAGCTTAATTTTATTCAATTAAAGACCCAAAAATTAAACCTTTCGATAAGATACTCGAAAAGAATAGTAGAGAAGATATTAGTAGTAAAAGTCCTAAAAAATATACTTAGTCAGATTAAGAGGAAACGAAAAATATGTATTTCACTATGGAACTATCCGAAGGTCATTGTTTTATTGGAGACTGCAAAAGACGTATCTGTTTATGATTTGGCTCCCAAATCCAATGTAATTCATAATCATCTAAACGACTTCGATATTATTAAATGGACAAAAAAAGTCAAATGGTAATAACCGACCAGTCTTTAAGCTTCAGCAGGAGTGACATAAAAAGCATTTGACTGATTTTATTTTATAAAAAACCATCTGCTATTGTAACTAATGATATAGAAAGTTTGGTAGCAACTTTTAAATGTCTCAGTAATAAGAAGTCTAGAGTGTGTGGGTTTAAAGTTTTCCTCAAAAGGATTTCAGGTCTTTTGATCTATAAGAGATGATAAACCTATTCTTACAGAATGGGCATTTTTTTTAAAAAAAATGACTTTAATCGTATATTTACGTACTGAAGAATTTATTTTATTGATGTATGTATAAAAAAATCAAATCCATCAAGCTACTTCTTGGTGGGACGATGGGAGGTACTGGTAGCAGCTTTACGTTTTAAAGAGAGGGGCGGGACAAGGAATTTCGCAGACATGTGTAATAGGAGTAGGTCTTTTATCTGTTGGTAACAAAAAAAAAAGAGTTACTGCAAGTCCAGGAACGAGAAACAAGACCATAATTGGTAGCTAATGTATGAGTAAGAGGTCAATTACAAGCCTCAGAGAAATTTTGTTGAGATTGTACAGGCATATATGTAATAGTGCCCGCATTAGAAATAACCCAAGACAAGCTACAACAAAAATATCTGATCCAAACCATTTTCATAGACTAAGGTCTGAAGTAAGGAATCGAGGACGATTAGATATCATCGTATCTTTAACTACAAACTATGCTGGCTAGAGATTGGACCTGTTAAATGAAAGAGCTTTTTAGTCCAATTAATTAACATTACACCAAAACTCACTTTTGAAGAGGGGAGGGAGATATTAAAGTAATGTCATGAATATAAAGGCCAGAGTCAACCAACTTTAATGAGAATATTTCAGCTTGTAAACCTGATATATGAATTTTTTGGGCCGGGACATATTTTATTTGGTAATCTTTTGGCAAGAAATCAACAATATGGTCTACAATCACCTTTGATTCAATAGCTAATTTAAGCTTGATGTCAGATACAATTTTTAAGCTATAATTGCTATCGTTAGAGGCTTCGAGGTTGAGCAGACCAGTAGACTCAGATGATGGTGCGTTAGCTATAAACCTGGCATCGACTTCTAATCCTTTTTTTTATGAATGAAGATTTAGAAGCGGACACCGGCTATACAACGATATACTTTCCTTGGAAACGTTGTATCAAACCAGTGAAGAGATAGAAGATACAAACAGATGTCCAGAAAAAGATGTTGTTGTGGAAAATTGCCTCTTGCTGATTTTGATCAAAAAAATGTAATCAAGCCAGGTTCGCTTCATCTTTTGCAACGTAATATGAGTCTTCTCAAATTTCGAGCAAGGAGAGAATAAAATAAAAATAAAAAGCAAGTATAGCTATTAAACAAGATATTGCACTGTATTATAAATTTATTCGATAGCTTTTCTAAAATCGTAACAGGTATACATGCTACTATGAATATAAATTTTTGCAACCTTGTTTGAAGCCAAGTAATTTAGAAAGTAAATGCTCAGGATAATTTTGGGTAACAGATGATTTGTTTACACCACTAGCGAAATGATTAACAAAAAAAGTTTACTTATTGGAGATTACAGTTATATAATAAAGAACTTTAACTTATGGTAACGGCGCCTTCAGTGAACCGCATTTGAGGCGGTGGCGATTGCTTCATTTGTTGAGTTAAAGACCACGGGTTTTTTTCCTGTCTCCCAGATTGAATGAGAAATCTGTGTCATATTTAATGCAGTATTTATATTCCAATTCCAATTTAATAATTTTCTACAGTTACTGCAGTTTAACGCAGAACGGATTGATTTATCTGCTGTACGTATAGGTTTCTGGTTCCTGGTTTGACAATTGTAGCATATTTTCAAAATATTATCAATCAACTAAATTTCAGGCTAAAGGTAGAAGTGCGGCAAGGCTTGCCTGAGAAGTTAAGTATTCATCTATCATCAAAAGAAATAGCTCTCCTCGAGATTGCCTTAATACAAGATATTTGTATATCATTCCTTTCAGCCATCTGGTACTGTCTATGTCTCAACCGAACTCGAGGAAAAAATAAATTCAATTATATCCGGTACCATATAAGAATGAACGATTTTGTCTAAGATTTTTGTAGGTATATTCTGTATCAATCAAAGTGATATATTAGTGAAACTGAGTATAATAATTGATGTAAAATAAATTTATATTTCCTTAACGATAGTTTATTTACTATCTTACTAATCAGGTATTTTACTACCACCCCTTCTACGTTCTCAACGTTATAGTTAAGATAAGCTGTTGTAACTATTTGAAAGAGTCAGATAAGGAACTGGCATAACATTTCCTGTTATTTAAAGGGTTGACAAAAGCAGAGCACAGAATGGTAAAATCTATGTAGGTAGCCGCCAGACCAACTAGTGGGAGCCTATCTTCTTGTCGACTTATAGGCTCTTTTCCGAAAATTACTTTACAAATGGCGTAAACGAAATTCTGAGTAAAAATATGTTTACTTATTTTTGCATTTTGGTTTTTCACTATAAAATAATTGATATATAACTTGGCGTAGGTGATGACCTGTCTTTCAAAAATGATGATTGTGATTGTATCTTGTTGAATAAATATTTATAATTTTTGTCTTTAGTAAAGGATTTAAGAGGTAATGTAATGGCGGCGCAACCTCCAAAATGGATTTTTGACTTTCTAGCCTTACTCGCTGACGGTCACCTTGCCCTAAAGATTTCGGGCAGAATATTTTCCATACTAAATACATGCACAGAGAATAAATATTTTTTATCGAGATTAGACAATGAGCTAATTTGTGGGGTTTATGAAATGCTGTCTTACCGTTCATAACATAATACACGTTTCAAAGTTGTCCGTATATTGATAAGATCTCCTGTCTGGATAACGTAGGTATGTGATTAAAGGAAAGAAAAAGATTGTATTGGTAGTAATTGTTCATGTTTTATGTTTGAAGGAAGAAAGATAAAAAAAAATTGATTTAAATACATAATGAAACCAAAAAAAAAAAAAAAAAAAACTGTTTGTGTGGCGTGTAAAAAAACATGAAGAAGTCAACAATAATAATCAAGTAGTTATTGCAAACTCAAGTGACTTAACTCGTTACTGAAGAACAGGTTCTCAGTTATTTTAATATTGTAGGATAAGCATAATATATATCATTCATTTTATAATTAATATTCCTATGATCGATTGAACTTATCAGTTTGTAACTGGTCAAATACCAGTTGTAAAAATAAGAACAAACATCTTTTGTAAAAATCAGTGTCATAATATTTTATATATTTTTACATTTTTAGCGCAAATCAGAGAATTTTGTAGAAATATTATACGAATGAGGTTAATAATCTGCGCGGCTATGATAATTATTAGGAACAACACAGCACTTGAACGCGTCTTTATAAGACTAAATGTTGCTTATGCTTGATATACTAGAAGTATATCACTTTTAGTAATGCTTTATAAGCTTCCTGCTGTTAATATATCATAATTATTTAGGAAAAAGCAAGTGCCTCAATATATTAAAGTAAGTAGATTCGTTTTCAAGTACTCTTATTATTAGTAACAATTTTATTTTAGATTAATTTTTCATTCGACTTACAAGTCTGTAAGGTATTTTTTTTTTAATAAAAACACATATTATAACTCTTTCTAACTTTTTTCATAGAAGTAACTCAAGGTCTATTATTCGTTCTGGCTCGTAGGCAGTTTTGTCAACCGACAGATGCCCGCGGATGAACTGGTGAAGTATATATATATATATATGTTTAGTATTATTTTTATTTGTAAATAAATATTTTTGACAAAAATGCATCTGTCTATAAGTCCAAACTTTATGTTCAGAAGCTAATCCTTTCTATTTTTTAAAAAATGCTCAAAACAATCTCTAGATGTTTAATTTTAAAATGACAGTAGACTTTTTTTATTCACGAGATCGGAGTAGTAAAACTGACGTTACATTTCGAAACTTCGAAATTACCAAAATGGAAATGATCAAAAGTTGCAGTACGATACTCATACCTAATATCTCTTTTCTCTTTTCATACCATCAAATACTACTTCCTCTTAATAAAAATGCCTACCCATAACCTTTTAAATATTGCCGAGATCTTGACGGAGAGATTAATTAACCTCATTGAAAAAGAATCAGAAAATGAAGACGATTATTCACTCGATTTGGTCGTAATCACAGAGCCTATGCCTTGCACAATCATCGCCAGAGGTTAGACTTTGTCTCCTTGGACGACGGTTTGTGTAAGTACTTGTTTCGCTCTACGTAGGCAGATATAAAGAGAATAGCCTGACAAAATCTCTTTTAGAAGCAACTCGTCTCAAAGTTTTACAATGAATCGAGACTATGCTTTAGCTATTATGCTTAGACGTTTAGCATATCCATCAAGACTGACTGATTTAGAATTGATTTTTAACATAGCATATGCAACAATTGGGATGATTTTTAACTAGATGATAGAGCGCTATTGTATAGCAGATTTGAACAAGGACTTAGGCTCAATAGAACTTTGTTGGTGTTGTTGCTGTTGTTGACAGATAAGTCTGCGTTGAGGAAGTCGTAAGTATTGTTAGACATTTGAAATATTGTTATGTATACAGAAGAAGAAATAAATAAACCACAATGCTTTTTTAAAGCTCTTAAAACCATGACAATGACATGATGTATGTATGTACATAGCACTAAAATCAAGAAATATGACAAATAGTTGTATGTGATTGGATAAAATATTTCGTGAATAACGAGCTTTTATTCACAGAATTTTCGAGGATAACTCGACGTTATTCACGAAATGTGGTGTAACGTGTGACCACGATTTCCTTTTTTAATAAATTTCGGGAGTAAATAACCAGCTCCCACAACTCTCTAGTAAACTCTTTATCCTTGACATAACGACGCCCATACTTTTTTCTTAGACAGCAGTCATATACTTCTTCTACACGTCCCTGGTTTGTCCAAACTGCAACTTCTTTGGAACCAACTGGTTCCAGAAGACCACCTTGCATATCCATAAAAGATATCTAAATATAAGCTTCGCATATTTATAGATCCATATTTCATATTATTCCCCCCTTTTTTTTTAGTTGAATTTGCATTTGTCTTGAAGCGCGTGTTCATAGGCCGAATAAGTAACGATCATAATTTTTGATTCATTCTCTTTGATGTAAAAAGTAAGAATCCCTCGGCTTTGTTTCGCTTGTAAAATGAAGTACTTCAACCATATTTTTTGTTATGAAACCTGCTGCTAATGCCGAAAAGTGGTAAAAAGAAAATATTGAAGTTAAATACATTTTTCTTTAAAACGAAAAGAATAAATACCATAAGTTTGACCATAAGATTATAGCTACGGGTAAAGGGTTGACAGGTTAATTGAGATAATAACTGAGAAATCCCTGACCATCTATGTTATGAGTTGACACATTTTCGTATGTGCGCATGAGCGCTTGGTGAGTGTTAGCAGTAGGCTCAGCAACAAATATATGGGAGTTTACTACACCATCAATATCACTAACAGCCTTAAATTGAGGATATTTAAATAACTCGTCAATAAGTAGGCTATATGTATCAAGTTAGTCAAACTTCGGAGAAAAAAAGTTTATTTACATTTACAAACCATAGCATAGAAATGAACACAGACATGTTTAAAAAATATTTATGTCGTACAAAAATACACATATCATTTATGCTACAGAAAATCACCTTTTCATATTGAACCAAATTCCACAAACTAAGTTTAGAGTAACGGCAAGCTTTATTATAACCTTTCTTTTTAGAAGCACTTAAATCCCAAGGATATCTTACCTGCATGTTGTCAGTTTTTTTTTTGTTTTGTTTAAATAAAACAAATTTTTACCTGATCGACAGGGATAATGTTTGCGTCAAGGTATGTTAGCATGTCTCTTGTAAGTTGTGTGACACGATGTAATACTAAGACCACAATGTCACATTTTGTGTTAGACTTTTCAAAGAAGGCACTAATGCTTCAGCTTATTCACCCTGTGAAAACAAAGGTCAAAGGGATATAAAAAAACTAGATATGTTTCATTTTACCAAGATATCATCGCAGAGAGAAGTAGCAAAGGCTCTCTTCTTATTAATCATGTTTTTAGGTCTCGGTGTTGTTATGTTCTTATATAACCAACACCTTCACTTGAATATACAACTGATTTTTTTAAGCGGGGAACCGAGAATTTAATAAACAAAAGGCTAGCAAGTAGTTTCCACGTATTTTTGTTTATATTATACATATTCATATTTTTTTTAATGATGTAAAAAAAAAAAAAATAAGAGAAAAAGACGCAAAAATACTAATGAAACAAGATAAAATAAATCTACATTGACGCTAATAAAAGAGTAGTTTATACTCCATTAGCTGTTGCAATTGTTGCTATTGGTGGCGGTGTATTTGTAGCTTGGTGATCAATCAACATTTGAGGTTCATCTTTTCTCAATCTCTTTCTGATTTGTAGGATATAACCAATTGTCGATAACGAAACGATAATACCAATGACAGATAATGTCGAATTACTAAGGATAACTACAGTATCGATATCAAAATTTAAAATATAAAATAGTTTCAATCCGAATTCCAATTCCAAGATCACGACATCGATTGCTGTCAAAAGTCTGAAGTGGAATTGACAAAACTTTGAATTGTCCCAGTAAAAATCCATGCGTGGTTGTGATGGTTTTGATCTGTCCAAGAAATAAACTGGTTCTAATGGTATTAAATCGTTTGCTAAATAATATAATACTGGTTTTAATACGAATGATTTATATTTTATCGGTACTAATGTAATAGCACAAGCAACACCGACGCCGGCAGTACTATTTGAATAAATAAAAACTTTAATAATCAATGTATGCATTTATAAAAAAAAGTTTATTCTTACATAAATGATTCTCTCATTAAAAGCATCTTTGGATCACCATTCAAAACGGCAAGTACAACAGATAAAATGAATCCTACATTTTATGTTAATTAAGCGTCATGCATTTTTAATGCATAAAATAAAAATAAAAATAAAAATAAAAATAAAAATACCAAATATAACGCCAACACCTATTGAATCAATACGCTTCATGAATATTGCCTGGACAATTACAGATACAATTGTTGGAGTGCTTGATAACACTAACGCCCAAACAGCTGGTAAATGAGGTTTTAATACATAATAAAGAGCGATTGGTATTGCACCGTTCATAAACACGATATAAGCTATTCTTCTAAAAACTAACCACCTTCTTTTTCGTTTTGACATGGTATCGATACCTTCTAAGGTGGGTTTTGTGTTCATCTGCTCTTCATTGCCTTGTTCGCTGATTAAAATACTGTTTTGCTTTGATATCTCTTTGTAGCTTGGAGGGTACTGTTCAAGTTTTATTGAATATTGATCTTCAACTGCAGTCGTTCTATCGGCTGAAGAAGCAAATGAAGGAGAGGTGGAATCCCTTTCGATTTCCGAAAGGGTACGGGCTGTATGTGTAGTTAAATGAAGAGACATTAATATATAAAGAGAGTAATAAAAAGAGGAAGAAAAGAGAAATAAAGGGGAAAATGTATTATCCAAGTCAGGTTTAAAAGGATTGAATGGAGGAGAGGAATGTTACTTTTAATCTGTACTGTCTTCACACTTAGCATAATAGGTTGGTATTATATATATATATATATATATATGCATATATAATTTTACTGTACATATACCAATTGTGCCGGTGCATATACCGTTATATATATATTATAATAATTATTATGAAATTATAAAGGAGATGTTGTATTTATTAAAATTCTTTTTATTACAATCGCAGGGAGAGTTAGATCTCTGTTAATTGGTGGATTAAGCTGGATCGCCATTTTTGATAATCTGCATATCTTTTTGTGTTGAGGTAATCTTGGTGATTTATCATTGAAACAATACCAGAAACTGGCTTAATAACTTTCTCTGGCGTTATCTTTCTCTTCTTTTTATTTTCTACTTCTCCTTCCTTCTTATTATTCTCCTCTTTCTTTTTATCCTCCTGGATCGAATTTGACGTTTTCCCTCTCTTTGATGTACGTCCAATTGAGGTCGATTCGCTCTTAAACTGTTCAATCTTTTTACTTGATGTTTCCCTGACAGCTTTGATACTTTTGTTTAATTCTGCTGTGCTACATCCACAAATCGAATGTAGTCTATCTTTATCCAAATTTTTCTATTATTGGAGTTTTTTTTTCGCAAGTTAGATTTTCATACATGTCATTTTTATTTCCACACTTACACCAAATGATTTCGCACAAATATACATGATAGCACCTTTCCAACAAGAATCTTCCAATTCTTTTTGTGCATTCAACTTTTTTGCACCAGTTAATTTATTTAGATAATTTGTCGAAAAATCTTGCCACAAGTCGTTGGCATGAGTTAACATGGTGGTTGAACCCAATGCTACAGCTAACATATCCAAAGTAACTTTGTTCTGTAAGTTTAATTGTTGACGTACTATTCGAAGCACTGATTCGTAAGCAGAGAGTGTACATCCAGCAAGCTGGGCTCCTAACTTCATGTCCCAATCGTAATTCTTTAAGCTAATATGAAATATATTAAATATTGGTGCTCTCTATCTCTGTGGTTTTTTTCCTTGGTAAAGGAAATTACCTTTCATATGCGAGTTGAATACAAATGACAGGTTTTAAGTTGGGACCTTTCTCGAATATTTTGTTTGGTGTGTTTGTAAGTTTTCCTTGAAATTCTTCTGCTCGTTGTTTTACTTTTACATTATCTGCTAAGCTGAGTCGATCAAGACAATGAGTAATTGGATTTGCCATAATAAAGTATTTAGTTTGTTGTTTAACTCAGCGCGCGTGTGCTTTTTCCAGATTTCGAAGAAAAAAGTAAGAATAGCCGTTCATAGGGTGGCTTAAACTTTTTCTCTTGAATGAAGAATTGTTCTTCCGTAGTTTTTCTTTCGGTAAGCGTTCTTTCAAATAAGAAATAATAAAATCACCTAAAGATCCCGTTTCATTCGATGCAGATTGTTTGTGATCCGTACACAAACTGGCACAGAGTGCTGATAAATTGCCTTATGCAACTCATTGAATATGACCAAATAAAGTTCTTTTTTCTTTAAAAGTGATACAAATCGTTTATATTAGATACAGAAATCGTGGTTGAAACAAAAGAAAAAAATATGTTCAGCATCACATGGTGAACTTTTCTGTATACTTAGTTCTATCTAAAAAAAAAAAAAAAAAAAAAAAAAAATGCTCGATTACTTAGTTTTTATTGGATCATAAAGTGGTTTATTATATACGATTTGTGCTTTTAATTAAAAAGTACATTATGATGATAACAATACGTCACATGAAATGACAAGTGATTTTTATTTAAAATAGTAAGATGTGATATGTCAGAAAGATTCTACATGCAGCAAGAAAAGACGCAATTGCTGACTGTATACAATTGCAATTAATAATTTCTGTCTGAAAACATATAAATAAATAAATGAAGATAAACTCCCAGAGAATGGAAAACTGGTTTATGTTTTGTATTCGAAGATCGAGTGTATAACCTGCTCCGATTAAATGGAATCGTGTGTGCGAACTTTATACATTAACCTTGAGGGTGGGTACAGGAACCAGCTACTACAAATATATACAATGTATACGTAATTTAGCCAATTTAATACTGATTTGTTCAACACAAGATGTGTTGTATCGCAAAACAAATACTATCTGATGATATTACTTGTTATTAATTCGTTTCGATGTAGTTTGGTACTCTTTCTCTCCCTATATAAAATATATATACATATATATATATTATTTTGACATATTTTAAAAAAGAGTTTCCGATTTAGCCAGGAGATAATGTAATAATAGAATAACTACGCGTCTCTTTAAAAAAAGATATTATATTTATATATTATAAATGCACCGCCTCAATATGGAACAGTGAGACGATTAACATCCTGCTCCGCCATCTATTGTTTAAAAAAAACCCTCAAACTCCTCTTGATATTAGTAATCTGGACTGATCATAATTTTTTTAATATATTTTTCAGGGATTGAGTCTATTAACCCTTTTACGCACTTTTTATTATTATTGTTATTGCTTAACAAACAACAAATAAAAGGTATGGGTGACAAACCCCAACCTTCGACTAAATCCTTTTGCCCCCAACCATTCTTTGGGTTTTGGAACAAAGTTTTAGCAAATAAAGATGCGTTTGTATTTAAACTTTTTAGTTTTTCCCCTCTCTCACAAGTGCTATACTGTTAGCCTGGAGAAGGACGGGTCGGATGCCGGTTGGGCAAGGGAATGCGGCGAATATTTATCCTTTCTTCTTTTTGTTTTTAAGCGGGGGAAAAACCTAATGAATTACCGCATTTAGAAATTGAGAGCGCCGGAGTACTTTAAAAAAAAAGAGGCTGCTCAAAATGGGTTACTCTCACCCGCACCCACCCCCCTTTCTGAAATGTATATAAATACATCTTATTTTCTCTTTTTTTTTCTTTACTCTTCTATCATTTTTTCCCTTTTTCAAAAATAAATAAAATGTCGGCAGTAAATATTAAATCAAGACCACAATCTTTTGTATACCCACATTTCCACGACACACAATCTACAAGAAGAACTAATAAAGAGACAGAAATTGATAAATCAGTCTATCACTTGCTATCATTGTACTTAAATGCCGATTCCTTGGATAAAATAAATTCTACGCCTTCATTACTTTCCTTACCTACTAAGCAATCATTAAAGCATACAACTTCGCCTTATTGGAGAACCAAATCAAATCGTAATGCGACAACACCTAAGCGAAACTGGCTTGGAGAAGAAGAATCTCATCGACACAGTCAACAAGAGATGTTATTAGAAAGAAACACGCTCAAGAATTCTACAACAACACTAGTTCATAATAACGATGAAAGTGTGATAAAAACAATTAAAAAAAGAACAAAGTCAGTTTCATTTAATGAAACAGTTACAGTTATATTATCACACGACATGAAATCTTTTAGTCAACTCAAGCAAGCCGATCTTGAAACTTCAACCGAAGATGATGATGAGTTGATATTTGTAGACGCTCTTGAATTTATCTAAATCATGTTTCTGCATACAAATGTATACACGTAAACTATTATTCCCTGTTTTTTTATACATAGATATTATACCTATTTTTCTTTTTTTTATTTACTTTATTTGTTTTATTTCATTCTTGTATACACTGTTTTTTCTTGTACATATTTTTTATTTACTTTCTATTATAATACATTCTATTTTTCTTTGTTTTATATAATATATTGACCCATTTATATATTATATATTGTAACACATTAAATTTTTATTGTTTTGTGCAATTAGATAATGATTTGGAAATTTTGCAGGATTAATTTGATCATTGGGAAAAAAAATCCTGGATCTAGTATGGTAATTATTTTATATAATAGACATATACATTTTGACTAGTTTATCATATTTCTACAAGTAAATGACAAGTATCGTGGTAATAGAATTTAAAGATACACTATTCCTACAAGGGGTACCAAACTAATACTTTGTTTTGGCTAAAAACCTCATATTCTGTACTACTTCAAATATAATATATCTTTCGATTTATTTTATGACTATAATTTGCATATGAACTAGCGATTGACAGCGATATATCACTTTAGCAAGTAAATATTATGTGTATACAGTGCTCACGGTACCAATTTGCGTGATTTTAAATGTTTTTGCGTACTTTTAATTATCAATTTGCGTAAAATTGATTAGTCAATTTGGAAGTCGGGGAAAAGAGTAGTAAAAAAAAAGGTAGTAAAATCACGGATGACTTTTATCCGGATTTATAAAGAGTATAACCAGGCACATTGTCACGTGAATAAGGTTTTTTATAACTTTTGCATGAATACACCATTACATCAATTTTTTTTTTTCACATGGCATACAGACAGGTTTTTTTTCTCATACGCCAGACAAACAGGGAGGGGGAGGGTTTCATTATAAATAATGTTTTTTTTATTTTGTTCTTTTCTTTCACTTTCTTCTTTTTATATATATTCCAAAACGAATCTTCCTTCCTTACCGATACAGTTTTAATCTCTTCTTTTGCCACACTCCTTGCCTAGAGAAGACAATGTTCCAAGGGAAAAAAGACCTGCATGAAACATATTGTTATCAATAGTAAGTCTAATAATTTTATCAAAAAATAAATGATTCATTTTGTCTAATAAATCTAAAATAGAAAATGATCCTTTTTTCTTTTTTGTCCAAATTACAAGTGAAAAAAGAACAAGTTACCTGTTTTTTTGTTAAAAAAAAACAAGAATTATACTTGTTTTTTCTTAAAAAAAAACGTAAAGTATTTTGGTGGCTTAACGGCCAGTTAGAACAAATTTCATCCGTGATTTTACTACCTCCTTTTTTACTACTCTTTTACCCAGCACCGTCAATTTGCGTTGAATAAAAAATCAAATTGCGTTGTCAAGAATCTCAATTCACTTAAAGATATAAATATCGATCAATTATTTCGTTTATTAACTTTCTTTTTGTCTAAATTATATAGAACTAAATTATCTCAAATATGACTCAATCTCAAGAAAATGTGCAAAGTACTGAACATTCTACCGGTAGCTACCAAGAGTTTATGTATGATTCTTGTCCGGATTTTTCATTTGACCCCATGATGCCTGAATTCCCAACCCTAAATACTCCTCCAGTAATTACTGCTGCTACCTCTGATGATATCACCAAACGTGCTTTTACAGATATGTTAAATAACTTGATACCAGGCATGGTTGAAGAAGCACTTAAACAAAAATTACCAAAAGATTTTGGCTCTGCTGGTGGTGTAAGACTGTCAACACGTAAGTTTTTTTTTTTTTTCTTTTTTTTTTTTTTTTTATCTAATTGTTTAATTATTATTTAGGCCAAGCCCTTCAGAATGAAGATTTGGAAAAGACAAGAACTGTAATTGCTCGTCTTTATGGTAGCAAAGTTATTGTTGACAATCTTTTAAGAGACAAGAACTCTTTGGGACGCCGTGAAAAAAATGTTGACAAGACAATCAAAGGTAATAAAGCTCGACTTTTAGCTGCCTGTGGTGAATTTCTTGGTAATCCTGATCAAGAGGAATTGGACAAAAGATATTCTTGTACATATGAAGCATTGAAGAAATTTGTACGTGTTCAAATTCTTCCTGGTAAGCGAAGTGATTTGACTTGGAGTGACATTGGTAGATCAGAACAAAGTCTCTACAAAATAATGGGTGAAAACTTTGTTATGAGAACTTTGGAACTTGAAAAAAGTTTACCATTGTACTGTTGTACCGACTCCTGGGGAATAAGAGAGTTATTTGTTGCTCTTATCAGAAACTGTACTCCTCGTCGTGATAAGGTAAAACAAAAAAAAAAAAAGGTATTCGCGATTATTTATTTACCAAATTATTTTTACAATAGGTGTCAAAGAATATTGCTCCTGTCATTGATACCCCAAACACCGGCCTGGTACAGATTTAATGTCCAAAACACTTTTAAAAGACTCAAGGGTCGTAAACATGATAGTGTCCACGTTAGTTGGTATGTTGCAGCTATATAATATTATTAAAGCTTCCCGCTTATGGTATTAATATAAATGTAGGCAAGCATGCAAGCAATAACTATACAGCAAAAAATGGGGAATGGCTTGATGGAAAACGGGCTGATGTCTTACTCATCCCAACTACTGTTACATCCGAATCATTACCACCAATTCTTATTGAAATACAGAATGTTGTTGACAAGCCATACACCTCTTCCTCCTCTGGCTGCAGTTGGATATGTACTGATTGAACAAAAATGTTCATTGTTTGGATTAGAGTATAAGAAGGATCCTACTGTTATACTATTATACCAAATTGCAAAAGAAGCACTGGACCATCAAATACAGGACCACAATTCGACGGTGGAGCGATTAATTGACGTTGCCACTGAAACAAAAAAGCAATTCAAGAGGATACTGGAGGTGTCTGATGGAGGCGATGTAGGCATAAAAAAAATGAAAAGTTTGGCAAGTGCAGGTGTACTATATGCAGAGACTTGCTTACACAAGTACCAGTGGCCAGTTCTGGACGACTCCGACATGATGCCATTACCATTGGATTTGCCACCTAATGTTCAGCCCCCAAAACGAAGTACACACATTGACATCTTACCACAAATGCCATCTGAACCACAACTCGATGACATGAAATATGCTAGAGAGTTCAAGGAAGAATACAGTACCCGCTCTATATAAGGCCGTAAAACATTTCAGACTTTTGCGGTCTTAAATCGTGTCATGGCCTTATTTATGCCTTGAAAAAAGTTAAAATAGGCAAAATATTCAGGAAATTGCGGCCTTAAATCGGAAATGGCCTTAAATCGAACGGCCTTAAATAGAGCGGGTACGGTACTTGAAAACACATAAACAAATGAATTGGAAAGTTTGCTATGACAAAGGCTTAGATGAAGGTTATTTTTCAAGATATAAAAACTACAAAACACTGAAGAGTACATTTAACGAACTTAAAAAATAAAAAAATATCTTGTGTAAGGTTCCCAACTCATATACAGGGTGTTTCCAAAAAAAAAAAAAAAAAAAAAAAAAAAATTAAGTATAAATTGAATAAAAAATCGAGCACACCATTATTACGTTTAGTTTACTTTTATTTTCATAAGAACTGTAGTGATCCAGCTAGTAAATCATCATGTTATCATATGTAAGAACATATCCATCTACCAGCTTAAGGCTTAGAGCCAATCTATACAATTTGTATTTCCAAATGTAATTAAAATAGTAATAGTTTATGCCACAGTGTGTGACACAGGTAAGAGTGTCACTTCTGATAAGAAAAACGCAGTTTGATATGCTCATTTTCCGTGAATTGAGATTCTTGACAACGCAATTTGATTTTTTATTCAACGCAAACTGACCAATCAATTTTACGCAAATTGATAATTAAAAGTACGCAAAAACATTTAAAATCACGCAAATTGGTACCGTGAGCACTGTATATGCAATATTTAGAAGAAAAGCTTATTGTATCTATTTAGGTTGGAACTGTGCACTCGAAAAAAAAAAGGAAACCAAAGATGCAGCGTTCCAGCTTAGCATTCGAATACAGGTAACTAAGAATAACTATTAATACATATATGCTTTAAAATTTTATAAATCATACTGTTGCCGAGAATTAACGAGGACTTCTTAGAAGTTGTTGATATGATATACTAGAATATTACTAACCGAATTTCTCGGTGTATATATAGCTAACTTGATGGCTTTATTATATTATCCTTAATAATTACATTTAAAAAGGATACAAGTTGATGCATTAACTTATGCTTATGACGCATGTTTTCACTTGGAGGCATTTTTCCAATTACGAATTAGAAGTCAAACGGATGCATGCATCACCTTTAGAAAAAATAGGTAACAATATTGCTTGGCGTACAGGTACGTAATTTCATGAAAAAAATATCTCGATTGACTCTATTGTGTCACAGTCTCGGTTTTGCTATTTTAGCTTACTCAGTGGTTGAAAATGAGGAAATTCTATTTAAACTGCTGACGGAAAATTAATTGGCAGTAAAAAAGTAATTACTCAGCCTTCTTTTTTTTTAGAGATCGGGCAAAACTTCCAGTTTATAAGATGTATTTGTCGAGAATAACACTTGTATGACAAATAATTTCTTGGATGAGTTAAATATCATTAAAAGATATTACAAGCTTGAATTGAACGAATGCAATCTTTTTTTTTTTTCGATTAATAATAATAAGACAAATGACGACATCGACTGCGCTTGATCGGATTGCATTCCTTGGAAGTAAACAGTAAAAGTAGTAGTTACCAGGCGGGTTTTTCTAAAAAAAAAAAAAGTCTCGTGTAATCCATGCGATAATACTTTATAATTTATGGGGCAGGAGCTATATTTTGCGCAAAAAAAAAGGGGGGGGGAGAAAACTGTTATCTTCTTACTAATAAGCATTGACAGCATGAATAGTAATAGCTTAAACAAAAAAGAAAAGAAAAATATTTGGCGTCATATGAAAGTATGGGCTTGTTGTCTTAGGATTCATTTTTCTTCTTCTTTTTTAATATAAATAAAATGTTTTTCATGCGATCTTTTTTTTTTCATTTAAACGTTTAAAAATTAAAAGAGTTTATTAAAAAACGAAGGAATGATTTTACATGTAATATAAGAAAAAAAAAAAGAGTTGTATATATTACACTGTGTTTATCAAATAACGATAATCTATTACAAATAAAGATAGAGGGAGGAGATAATACAGATGGCAACAGAGAGAGCTTAGATGTCTGAAGCTAGACTGACCAAATCTTCATCTTCATCTTCGTCTAATAAGTCAATATCTATGTAATTTGGCTTATAAGACGCGTTTTCATTTCCAAACTGAGCAGGTAATGGTAATCTATGATTCTTTTGGCGATCTACCCATTGACGTAATAGTTTTTTTGCCACAAACTTTCCTCTTAATTTATCTGCATCTATTCTTAATTTTTGATTTTCTTCGCGCACTTCTTTTAATTGCCTTTCAAGTAAAGCATTACGTTCTGATATTTGATTAATCATGTTTCGCATTTCATGCTGTTGAATATTCTTCTTCTGGCGATATTTGGCTGATGCGGCTTTATTACGTTGTCTTCTTTCTTGTAATGTAACAGTGCCTGATTTATTTATACTATGCTCATCTTCTTCGCGATAGCCGTGATGTGAAGAAGAAGGTGAGAAATCAAATGAATGTGGCGAAGAAGGTGGGGAATGAATATACTGATCTTGCTCTGGTGTTGTTGGCGGTGATCGAATCAAGTTATGACGACTTTGTGCGATATGATGATAGTAATTGTATTGTGGCAATGTCCGTGCCTCTTTCATGCGATTGTTACAAGATGGTTCTGTTGACAATCTTGGTAACTGGCAATCTTGATTAGTAGTAATAGAAGAAATGGACATAGGTTCCCTCTTAGTAGCAGTAATAGTAGTAGTGGGTGTAGTATTAGAGTACATTTTTTTTTTTAATATCTATATTGTATATGTATTATATTGTATATAAAAAGAGAAAGAGAAAAAAAAAGGGATGACACGACACAGACTATAAATACCTTTTTTTAATATGATACTGAGTACAAACAATTGACCGTCATATAATGTTTGAGAATTTTATTTGTTTGATAAAAAAACAAAAATCATACTTTTCTCTGTTTGGTCAAATTAAAAAGTAAATGAGTGAATATTATGCTATTGCACACATACATTTAGACATATATGCTACATACAAACAATTACACACGTACACATACACACAAAAAGTACATCAGAACAAGTTAATTAATTATACTAAAGAGATATATGGTTTATTGTTTGATGGTCTCAAATGTCGTTCCTTTCATTAGGGACCCGTGATTCATTCCAGTTCTAGTAGTCCATTTAAAGTATTATTATTGTTAGCGGGTTTCAAGTGTAAAATCCGTGACATGACATTATAAAGTTCTACGTTCCAAAAAGGAACAGCAGTCTTTTGGATTGGGAAATTAGGGCCTTGGGCGACAAAGATAGCTCTTGATTCAGGTGATAAGTTGTCATAACCATGGATACCACGGGGTGAATATCTATTACCACTCTTTGGATCAAACTCTTTACGTGTAACAAAGTTCCAACCTGGGTCTGGTAAAACAAGCAATGGAGGAATTCTAATATTATCACGGAAATGATATCGGCTGGGGAAATCTTCCCGTTTATATACCTCAAAATGAGGTGCATCTAAAGAATTGTGCAATCTTCTAAAGGCTTGGTATAATATTTCAACTGCTTCTGTTTCATCAACTTCTGGACGAGGTCTGATACCTAATGTTGGATAAGTTTCAATGCGCCAAATTAAGTCTAATTCTTCTGTTGTAAGCACTTCGTCATAATAAATTAAACGTGAATTATCTGATTCTGACATGCCATGATCACTAACGACCATCAAGTTTACAATATCTGTCAAATTTCTTTCTTTTAATCCTCTTAATAGGCGACCAATACTTTGATCTGCAAGATTTAATTGCTTAAGAGTCTATTATTGTTGATATGTTTGAGAAATCAATTTAAAATTTTAATTTTTTAAAAGATTTTTTTTTTTTTTTTTACCTCATTCGCATAGGGCCCATAATGGTGTCCTGCTTGATCTACTTGTTGTACATATAAACCAACAAACTGAGGTCTATCTTCTAATGGTAAGTCAAACCAATCAAAAACTTGGTCTACTTTGTCATCAAACTTGATATGGTCATTAAAAGCAACGGAATAAGTAGGGCGAAGTCCATTAAAATCTGTACTGCAACCAGGCCACATAATAACACCAGATTTCTTTTTCTGTCGCACGGCCGTAATCCATATCTTTTTATTTTATACTATATTAGTAAACATACTCACACGGATTCATACACATGATTTTACTAATAACTTACTGGCTCTCCTCCCCACCATTTAGAGTCCCAGCTTTTATCAGGACTTTTGTAATAAAAGCTATCATTCAAATTAGAATCAAAAAAATAATTTCCAACAATACCATGGGCTTCAGGATAAAGTCCTGTAACCAAAGACCAATGATTTGGAAAAGTAATTGGCTGTAATAAAATTTAGTGATGTAATATTTTGTTTTATGCTTTATATACATATCACTGTGAATTTACCGGAAATGATGGTGTCATATAATCGGCTCTTACACCTCGTTCAGCTATAATACATGGTTATTTTATTATATATTGCATGATTATTTTTATATTTACCTATGCCGGTTAATTCAGGCGTAAGGTATAAGTCGAGATCATGGTTTACAACACCATCCAAAGAAATGAAAATGACAGTTGGTGCAAATACATGAGTGCCATTACTGTATTTTGGGCTTTCTTCGTCACGATTAACTAGGCCGTTTACAAGTACACCACTAAACAACATAGAAGCTAAACTTATCAAAACAATTGCAAAAATTCGATTTTTCCCTTTTCCAGACTATTTAAAAAGAGTGAGTTCATGGTCATTTCAACATTAAGGTGATCATTCAATTGACAAAAATTTCTTTGTTTTACATAATCAATTTATGTTAAATACCTCTTCTTCCGGCTCAGCAGGTCCTATAGACTGATACCGTGTATGGTTACTCGTTGGTAACATACTACTTCTTTCGTCTGAGCTCATTCTTTTTGATATATTCTTATACAGAATAAAGAACAAGAAGAAAAGGAGAAAAAAAGGAGTAAAAAAGGGTTTTTATTGTTGAATAGTGGATAGATAAAGGAATGGGGAAAATAAACCAAATCATTAAACGTCCCATGATATTATGGCTGTCGCACGAGCCTTTTTTTTGAAAAAAAAACGGTAGAAAACTCTTTTTATCTTTTCATTCATGTTCTTTGCTTACTATTGGTAGTATTCGCGATTTCGCATAATGACTATGTCTCTGCCCAGTCTTTCAGAAAAGAAAGAAGAAATACGTGGAAATATTGAAATCTACGCTGCAGTGACTGATGCTGAATGGCAGGATTGTTTATAAAAAAAGGATCAGGACAACATCTGAAAGACCGATGGCTAAAGCAGGCAAGGTATCTCAAGACTCATACACTTTCTTCCCATTCAGCGTCAGTTATTACAATGCTGATTTCAATATTTTTGACTCTTTCTTCCTTTAGTTTGTGAACAATTACTTTATATCCTTATATAATGAACGCATACTCTCATTTCTCTCTATTTCTTTATACATCGAGTTTATCTACTAATTACCATTTAATTGGTTCTTTTAATTAAATCACATCATCGTGTTAATTATTGACATAAACCTCTCTATATATGAATTAATACTTCGGTTGTTCCTAAGGAACTAGTTTAGTTATTAAAGATGAACTCAAAGTTAGGTTGTGACACCTGATGAATTTCATTTCCTTTTAGATTATTTAACCTTTGTTATTTTACTTTATTGTATTTTTAATTTTTATATTTTTTACTTTTCAAGCATTGAATATCACACTTTCTAAAGAGAACGACCAGGCAGTGATAGAATAACCACTAATGATGGTAAGCGAAGAATATAAATTATGGGACGTTTAACGATTTCGTTTATTTTGACGAAATGTTATATACGGAAAAAAAGCCTCCGGATCTTGAGCGAAAGGGTGTTACGAAAAGGAATTAGAGTTCGTCATGCTCACTTTGTGGTCGACGAGGTTGGCACCTTTTGGATGAAGAAGTTCCTAGGACAGCATGATATTTATAGGCTTCGTACAACTATTAGAAAAAAAAATTAAAAATTTCAACCAGAGCATAAAAAAAAATTGTCATGCATGTTTTCTTTCTTTACCATATTTCTCATTCCATCAATGTTCATTATAAAAGAATCACTTTCTACTTTATTTGCTAAGAAATCGGGTGGCATCATCGGAAAACGAATACTTTGTAATATGTTTGCAAGATCTAATTGAAGATCATGCGGGTCTACTGGATCTATAACTCTATTGGTCAAATGGGTTACACCTTTAGTCTCTTCTTCTACCTCCTTCTTTATCTCTATGAACGGACTCTTTTGCTCTTCCTCATCCTCATCATCTTCATCATGTTCCGCTACAGCTAAAGAAATAGCAAGGGGTTCTACGTCTACAACGGATGCAAGTAATTGTGTTCTTGTCATTGAAAGATTTTTCCCTTCTTCCTCCTTTTCCTTTTGAACTTCTTCTATCAATGTAATATTTTCCTCTCTTTGCTTTGCCCAAACTAAGACTGCTTTATAGAGCTCAGTTTCTTCTGGCAAATCTCCTACTTCTATATCTAGAGCCATTTTGATCACCCTTGGCTTTGCATACAGCCAAGATGGATGCGTTATTAGAGTTTTCATTTCTACACTAGCAAATGAAGTACATGTGTTGATTGTCTTTTCACATCCATACGTATCTAGTAAATATTAGATTCTATAAAAAAATCCCGTGCATTTTTTTTCTTATAAAAACAACATACCTGCACACTCCCATACATCCCATATGTTATCCTCACTTAACTCTTGCCTTAAATACCGAAGAGACTCTTCCCGTATATTGTTAATTTGAAAACGATCTGATGCCTTCAACATTTCGTAAGCATCATCTACACCATCAATATCAATTTTAAACGTATAGCAGTATTTCAGTAATCGATAAAATGTATCATGTTTGACATCACTAATGGTAATTTCGTTCTGAAGTGATTCTTTCATTCCGTTAGTAAATATAATTCTAAACCATGGTGATATGGCTGACAAAATATTTTTATGGCTATGAAAGATACGAATATTTTCACAATCATCGTCATTTTCATGATCTTCCTCTTCCTTTGCGTTACTGTTACTATCTTCTTCGATCACTTTAAAGGAAATATCAGAAAACTCTTTCGAATCAATATATCTGGAAAAGGGTGATGCAGTAACGATATCTGTAGATGTTGCAGCAGTCATGTTATTTACCTCCGATTTAAGAATAGTAATATTGACTGACAAGGAGACTTGATCTCGACTCAGGAAAGGAATAATGCTACTCAGTGTACCTAGCGAATCTTCTCCCCATCGTGTATTCTCTATGAATAATTTTTTCTTTAGCAGATAAGAATTAATTTATTTTTTGTTTTTTATTTTTTATATACTTTCTGTAAACCAAACAGGTTGTAATCCTAAAATAATATTTTGTAAATATATAGCTAACATAAAATTTTGTTACTGAAAATTACTTTTTCCAACACCAAAATCATTATAATAACTTGAAGGGTTAGTGTTGTTTATCTTGAGGGCCAATTGAACATTTTTTCTTATCCCCCTTAAAGACCCTGGGGATGTCTCATGTATTTGTACGTATATTGAAAGCATCTATGATGAGTTGTTTAGTATGAAAAAAGATTCAAGTATACATCTACATAAATAATTTTTATTTACCTCTGGAGTTTTAGATTTGCCTTTAAAAAGCTAAATAAGAATAAAGTATTATATACCAATACGGGATACATTTATAAAATAAAAAACATTATTCTTACTTTGATAGACCTACATATATATATATATATATATATATTTTGTTTATTAACTACAACAACAAAACGAAAAAAAGGGGGGGGGGGGAGTTTGCAGGTGTAGTAAAAATTTACCATTTTAAATCATCGAACAATAAAGGTGGACTACTGTATTCTACACCTAACCGAAGTTGAGACCATTGTGGTACACGCCAATGACAAGTATGTGAACTTTTGATGTGTCCAACTATAGAGTTAAAAAAATATTCATAATTTTTAGTACGTTTTTTTTTTACAGAAAGAATTATAATTATCTCACTTTACCTTCGTTCATTTATAAGTATAAAATAAAAAAAGGGGAAGAAAGAGAGAAAAAAATAAGTCTAAATATTCTATTTCACTTTTACTGCTTGTTGACTTCGTTGCATACATATTTATTTTGCTTGTTTACTACAGTCACACGTAACTAACTTGTTTTCGGACAAAATTAGAATTATAACAAAAAAAACAAGTCTTTAGTTTGTCTATTACTATAGCTGTAACTGTTTCTAATACTCTTTCACTTGCTAGAGAACAATAATAAAATATACGTTGTATTTTTAAAAGTAAATTTTAGAATAATACGTTATTTCCATAGACCTACCTTATGGTCATCTCTTTATTTACCCTTATAAAACGGAGTAACCTTTAATAATTTATCAATTTTTTATGGTGTTATATAATCTATAGAAGGCTTAGTACATTTATGAATAGCTTTGAATTAATCCTATGATATTTTTTGATATTAAGATCACTTAAATGAGTTGATACTTGTATGATAATATACATGTACTTACTTAATAAGAAATTATCAAGATCCAATAGCCCCGAGAATTCAATATACGGGGAGTAAGTTAGTTTTAGCTCATGTGGGTGGTAAAAACTTAACTGGAATTTATCAAGGTTAGGCGTGTCATATCACCATTAAATAGATAAAAAAAAAAAATCCAGGAAAACTTGCCTATCAATGAGAAGAAAATAATACATAAGTTCCGAATGCAGAAAATATAATATCTTCAAAAATAAGGTTTGTGATAATGACAGATAGACAAAATATGCCTCATTGTTTATAAAGGAAAACGATAGTTAACCTTAATTTAATGCTTTTATGTTTTCATGTTTATGTATAAATTTATATTAAATGGTAATCAACGCGTGTACAAACACTTTCTGATAGAATTGTCAATAATATTATGTAATAAAATATGACTGTTGAATTAAAATATGATGGTCGTTTTTTTTTTTAGCTTTATTCTGTTTAAATATGTACAAATGATGAAAGCAAAATCAGTCAAAAAAAATTTATGAGTATAATTAGTTAAAGAGGGAAAAGATGAAGAAATTAATTAGTTGCAACGGGAGGAGGAGGAGGAAGAGTGCTGGAAGAAGATTCTTCATATCTTGGTGTGTATTCAGGTAAATCCAAGTCAACTCCGACCGCATCGTCTCCTCCTCCACCAGTAGGGATAACTGTTGGAACTTGTGTATTACTTTCTGTTAATAGAGCATTATTTTCTGAGACAAGAGATTGAACAGTATCTGATATAAAAGGTGGAAAGTCTGTTATAATAATTGGGAACTCCATCGTGATGGGCTTTAAAACAAGATTAGGAATTTTGTTGAAATGAACCATTAGTTTACACCTGTGAGAGATCTCTAAAAAAGGATCAAACTGATGAGTATGGATTGATTTGACTGCAGGGTTTTTACTGAGTGGCATTGGAACTCTTATAAAATGAGTTTCAGATCCATTGGAAAATGATGGGAAATGGTATGTAGCAGCTGGGAACCGTGTGATAATAGGTGGTAAACTTTGAACACCTTGTTTTGTACAAAATCTATGTATATAAAAAAATAAAAAATTAAGTAAGTGTATAAACGGATATATAATAATTTATCTTACCTATACGATTCAAGTTCCTCAATGGCAAACTCAATTCGATCTACTTCTACTCTTTCTTTTTCTACGCTACAACGAAAAGCGATCACAACTTCACCCGATTCAATAGCAGTAGCTTTTGGGAGTTCAGCAGACCACTCGAACCATTCTTTCACACCCGAATAATCTATACTAGGTATCATAGCACTTGGGCTTGGTAAATAATGTCTGTTGATTATTACAGTTTCATGAGTTCTATACTTTTTAAAAAAAGTACCGGCAGAAAAATTAGCAACCAAAGTATATTCTACAAAGGAATGTCTAGTTTTACAACTGGCAGGTAAATGAGAAGGTAAATGAAGTCCAAAATCGATTGATTCTTCACCGGAAAATATAAGTTCCTTTTCTATTTCACAAATAGGAACGACAGTATGTATTCTGGTAGTTGCATTCGCTATGATAGGATCTTCAAAGTCATCAGCAGTTTCTCGTGGGAATACAGAACGAGGTGCCTCAATATCTATCCCTGCCTTTCCCAAGAGTTGAAGTGTTACTCTATTCCACTTTATTTTTCTATCCTGAAAAACTACTGTTCCCATCAGCTTTGTTCTAATATGTGACATAGGATTATCGCGAGCTGCTGGGCCAATAAAATAAACTGGTGCATCGCTTACTTTAAGAATCACTGGTAAATGTTTCATAGCAGAAGCATCATTTGTTAAAGAGCTGGTAAATCGTTTCATTTTTTTTTTTTTTACTTATTTAGAAATTAAAAATTAAATAAGTAATAAATGAAGAGAGAGAGAGAGAGAGAGAGAGAAAGAGAAAAACCAATTATTTGATTTTAATGGGGGGTTTTTTTTTCTTGTGTGACAATAATCATAATCCCTTTTTTTAAAAACAATCATAGGTTAATAAATAAAAAACAGGTTTTTTTTATTATGAAAAGTATAGATATTATCCAAGCAAGTCGAGTTGAGAGGACTTGCTTTGAGAAAAGAAGGGAATAATATAGATGAAATGGTATGTTGAATGCAATAAAGAAAAAAGTGGATCAAAATATAGTACAAAGTGAAATATATATAAAAAATGTCTTTAAATTAATAAAGAACACGCGTTTGGATATTAGCACGGGTGGCGAAAATGGCATTATAGAGACTCTTAATATCCGTAACATCTGCAATATCGGCCATAACATATGCAATATCACCCTTGGAATCAGAATATTGTGTTTCAACGTTATGGTCAGCGAAAATCTCATTAATTTCCTTCAAAAAATAAAAATAATTTTAGCATGCTTGATTAATCTGTACATCAGACTCCCTCTTGCTTACCCTAAGTACACCAGGGATATTTTGATGAGTGTAAAGTACACGAACAGTATTCTTGTCATCTTCACGAATAGCACGAATATCAATTTCAGGGAAATTTACAGCGTTAAGAGAAGTACCTTCATTAATATACTTGGTTAAAGATTGAGAGACTTCGAGACCAATCATACGTTGAGCTTCTTCAGTAGAGCCACCAATATGAGGTGTCAAAATTAAGTTGGGACAAGCCAATAATTCGGGATAATAATCAAAGTTAGGACCATTGGCAGCGGGTTCTTTTGGGAAAACATCAATAGCGGCACCGGCAAGATGTCCAGACTTAAGACCCTTGGTGAGAGCGGAAATTTGAACAACGGTTCCACGAGCATTATTAAGTAAATAAGCGCCCTTTTTCATTTGTTGAATTTCATGGTCGCCAATCATATTCTTTGTATCTTCGGTTTCAGGAACGTGTAAGGAAACATAATCCGAAATAGCTAAAAGTTCATCAAGAGACTCAAGGGGTTTGGCTTGACCAAGAGGCATAATTTGAATCACATCATAAAAGTAAACAGTCATACCCATTGCTTCAGCTAAAACTGATAATTGTGCACCAATATGACCATAACCAACAATACCCAACACCTTGCCACGAATTTCATAACAAGCCTTTGAGACCTTATTCCAAACTCCATTGTGCATTTCATTATTACGATCACCTAACTGACGAGCAAGCATAATAATTTCACCAATTACAAGTTCTGCAACTGAACGTGAGTTACTGAAAGGAGAGTTAAAAACTGCAACACCTTGTTTAGCAGCTGCTTGAAGATCAACTTGGTTTGTACCAATACAGAAACATCCAACAGCTAATAAATTCTTGGCTTCTTTTAAGACTGCCTTGCTAAGTTTTGTTTTAGAGCGAATACCGATAACATGAACATCACGAATCTTTTGAATTAATTCTTCACCAACAAGTGCTTTATTATAAGTTTCAACCTAAAGAGTTACAAAAGAAAAAAAAAAGTATTAGATATTTATTATAATACATCACAAGTGACGTGTGGTTCTTTTTTACCTGATAACCTTGTTTCTTGAAGGCTTTGACTGCAGTTTCGTTGACATTTTCTAATAATAAGATTTTAACTTCACTGGTATTAAAAGGGCGGAGAACTTTGATTTTAGGTTGACAGAAAGAGCCAGAGCGAGTACGTTTTGTTTCTTCAGGACCTTTTGTACCGTTAGTGGTATTAGAAGAAGGTGGTTGAAGAGTTTTGTTAATAGTGTTTTTTTCTGCGTTGACCATTTTTTTTTTAAAAAAAATTTTTTTTTTATTAAAAGAAAGAGAGAAAAAGTATGTATGACAGAAATAATTCTAAGAAAAAGTTTTCAGTTATTTATATATGAATTTTGCTTTGGGTTGCAGTTAAACATTCTCCGGCTTTTGTTTTTTTTTTTTTTGTAAAAAGGTGTCCACTTTGGGTCTCAGATTAGATCAAATCTGATGATCTTTGCGCGATATCTCCTTGAATGCTTAACTTTTTACAGATTCCTGCTTTTCAAATATGTCGTGCTGCTGACTCACTCTGATAAGATAAAAGAGTGATTATCTAGTGTATGATGATAGATTATACATAAATATTTACCATCTTTTTATTATATTATGAAATTTTAAGCCAGTCATAAAGTCTTGCTTTTTGTTTTTACGGGTCCCTTATTGTTTTTTTTTATTTTTACAGAATATGTAAGATAATGTACATCAAAAAGAACAAGCTGGATTAGATGACACTAATTTTATACAGCTTATGACTCTTTGTCGTTAACATGGTGTTACTTGGATAAGAAAAAGAAAAACAATCATCACTATTGGTGGTTTTCATCTCTATGGTAACAAAAATGTTCCGTCTTTTTAATGTAAGTATTTTGTAATCGAAATTAATAATGACTTGTAACTGAAAAATCATTGAATTATGAATTGTTTATACATCAAAATGTTTAATTCTCTCTTTTTTTATTGCTTGAAAGTAACTGTAATAACTCTTTTATTTTCTTTATCTCTATGCTCAGCCAAATTAGGCACTATAATTTAACCCTAATATTCATATGCTTGAAAATTTTCTCTGGTGACCTGGGATTTAAATTTGACGAATAACTTTCGAACAAATATAATAAACTTTTTTTTGGGGACACACATGTAAAATCCAAAGCAATTATTAGCGCTTTTTGTTATGCATATTGCATAAATAACTAAGCTGTGTATTTAGCTTTGTTTTCTCTCTTTTCCCCTTTTTTTGTTGTCGGATGAATAAATATATATTAATACCTTTTAATCAGTTCCCTAAATGATACCATTTCAGATTTGCGCTTTTCTTTTTTTTTAATAAAAAAGTATATATACATATTTATGTTTCCTAGTTAATTTTATTGTTATTGTGTACAGCAGTGGCATCAACTGACAGCCCTAAGCAATACATAGAACCCCATTTTTCCGGTGTCAACACTATTATAAATACAATATACTATTCCGGGATCCAGAGTCATTCGCTGGATCCTCCTCGCACTGGTTCAGGTGCAATGTTGAACAAAATTGAAGAACTTTTTAGACAATTTTGTAGATATAGCAAAATATTTTATAGCTGAGAACTATAAACAACTACTGTCATGTTCTAGACAAAAGGTTTCCGTAAATCTGAGAGTATAATTTGGTATTTTCTCTTTTTAAAAGAAGCAACATCATTTTATAATAACATTAAGAAGAACACAGTAGTTGCTTTGTTTAATAAACATATAGATGCCATTGCATCTATAAACTTTCTATACACAAGCGACTTTTTTTTTATTACCTACTGCTCCCCAAAGATTACATAAGACAACTAAGCGGAACTCTAAGTCGGTTACACCGCAATTAAAACTTATGTAACCCCCAAATGATCACAATATTTTACCTGTGTCTAGTATTCAACTAAATTTGATATGCGTTTATGGATGCTTTTAAAAAGAGTTGAAATCAAATAAGCACCCTAGATTTTAGCACTAAGAAGCGTTGACCAAAAGCTTAATTTTATAAACCGACAACAGCAAGTATTCTTATACTCGGATTTTATTTTATTTTTTTTAAAAAAAAAAGGTCTGTCAGTGACGCCGACTGTTTAATTTTTATGTCGTTGTTGTGAATCGATTGCTTCTAGATACATAGTATTGTTAGTAAACTTTAAAACCATTCTTGGTAACTAGATCCGGGAAGCTTCTTATTGTGTATATAAGTAAATAACATATACACGGTTATGTGTACTTAATAACATCCGAACAAATAACTCAAATAATAATAATTTTTCTAAAAACATGCATAGTACAGTGATACCTTACATTACTTTACATAAAAAGAGTTTACATACTTTGAAATTTTGACGTACACTGCATGTAGATTTTAATTCAAAATAATGAAATATCAACGTGTTTGCAGCATAGCATTCAATGTAATGCATTTTTCATAACAAATCTGGTATCAAATAAGAATGCATTACACCATATCAGTCTTTTTATTCAGAAATAAAACTATGTTTTGGGGTAACACTTTTCGAAATTTTCAGCATTTTATTTCTATATAATAGTAATGATTTTGATTTAAGGGTTTTTTTTTGGGCCATGAAATAAAGTTTGTGTAAAGTATTTGCTGCAAAAAAAAAAAAAAAAAAAAAAAAAGTTAAATAAGGGAAAAGGATGCATGTCATCTTTTTCTAAGAAGTAACTATCTCTTTTCGCTAAAGTGTTTATATCATTTTCCATATAACTATCTTCAAATTTATTCTAACTTAATAGACTCATTTCTTTTCGAGTAGCTACACCACTATAATATCCGTAACAAGCTCAAAAATAACTAACGTGATATTTGTTTTCAAATTACAAAAAAATTCCAAGAATGCAAAATACTTAAAAAGGTTTTAACAGAAAGTTAAACTATCCAAGAGCCTAAAAAAGACATATATTGTGTTATTAAATAGCATATGTTACCGTCGTTATGACATTACCAACAAATATAAAATAAAAACTGCGAAAGAAGTCTTCTACTTAAGCTAAAACAATAAACCTCTCTCTATGTTCGGAAAGACTATATTTATGATAAGGTTAAATAAATATACAGTTATCTAGCTCTTCTTCTTCTTCTGATTAATTACTCTTTCGAATTGACTACATCTATTTTTGATTCTATCTATTCTCTTAAATAAAACATATATCCTTGATAAAGTTTACCTTACAGGGTTAATATTGATCCGGGATCCGTTGTTAAAGGATTTCATTGGTAATGCATTATTTTAAATTGACAAGAGCTATCGTTTTATTGTACGACCTTATTATTTTAATCTTATTGTTCTCTTTAATTTATACCCATTTTATCGGGATTGATTACATATTTGACAGCTGTTTGTTTGATATGTTTCCCCAAAATCATAACTTTATATCACTCTTGTTTTAATGTGAAGTTTGTACATATAATATCAATTCTTATTCACGTATAAAAATGTATGTTTACTACCAGTTATCGTTTTGTCCTTCATACGGAGTAGTTGATTTCATAACTATAGAAACTATGTACCTGTCACTGAACATCTTTTATTTATTTAGTTATTCTATTTTATTCTCAGTTTTATTTTTAGCCGATTCCCTCTTTTTTTTTCTAGTGACGATCATCATATTGGAAGTCATTTGTATCTATACTATTTTTTTTACACAAATAATTTACTTTTGGGTCACAAGATACTGAAAGAATTAGTTCACCAAGGTAAAATGATACACTACTTGACAAAAAAATTTTTTTTTGAATTCTCGAAAACCAAAGTGCCTCACGATGGTTTGGTTAGGCCGTAACTAATATTGATTATATGCAGGCGATGTTTACAAAAAATAAATGAATAATAGCTGACTTGATTACACACTTTCCCAGAAAATAACGACTCATTGTTTATAGCAACTTACAGAATGTTTACGAAAATTAATAGATGCTAGGCTACCTCGCAGGCTTTATATCGGCTAAATAGATTATTTTCATACAGGCACTTCTAAGCTTATTTGTATTGTACTTACACCGAAATATACGAACCCATTTTTGAATAAGAGAGTAAATTACTTGGTAAGTTACACTATAGAGCTGACAAGCAAAAAAAGCTTTTTTTTTTTCCCAAGTACACACAAATATTTCTTTTCTCTCGCTTCTCATCTCCCTTTTTTTTTCTTTAACTTTCTGGCATCACAACATCAAAGACTACGTAAGAATAACAAATAGTTAATGAGTAAAAAGTGAACAGGAAAAAAAACACTTTGAATGTGAAACCTTTAGATGAGTTTTCTCTATATTTTGGCAATCATCCGGAAAATGATATATTATTATTTTATTTATGGCATTGTCTTTATCATAAATAGTCGTTCAATAAGTGTTAAGTTTATAATTTTTTTTCCATTTATTTATTTCTCTCTCTCTCTTTTTTTTACGGAAAAGAAAATGTGCACTTCTTACATAATTAATTTATCTGAAACTTGATTGATTTTTTAAAAAGGCGTTCTAACAAGAGAACAACCCTGGGAAAAAACACGGTATTTCTGTTGGTCGGTTTTTATTAAAACCTTAAAAAAATCAGGGCCGAAAAAGGAGTATAGAAGAATCCGTGTTCTATAATAATTCTTTATAGGGTAAATAGCATTTACCTTCCAATTTAGCTTGTTAAAAGAACTGATAAACTGCATATGTTTATTCTGAAAGATCTTTTAGATTACTGCTTCTTTGTTTATCCGTTTTTTTTTAGCCAGATTTGCGGGATCGCCCAAATATTTTTTTTTTTTTGAAAAAAAAAAAATAATAATAAACAAATTTGTTTTTTTTTCAGAAAAAAAAACCGCAAAGTGGGATTTAAATCAGACGCTTGGAGGACGGGTCTAGACTGATAAAGGAAATATCTTTGAATGACGCAAAGAGCATTAAATACGTTATTAGCAATATTTTAATATTATCACGAGCTCAGGTATATAGAAAAAAAAAAAAAGAATTCCTTTGCTTACACTTAAGTTATAGATACTTTCTAGAGTTATAATTTGTATGGCATGAGCCAGACTTGTTTCATTTCGTATCTTGGTTAATAAGGCATTAGAATTTCCAAGTTTTTTTTTTTTTGTTTTTTTTTTTCGTTTTTTTTTATTTTTTTTAAAATTTTTCTATGTTACAATTACTTTATTCTCGTTTATTGTCTTTTAAGCTGATTCCTCTCTATTATTTTCTTTATTAACATGGCCAATTAAAGCTTTAAATTTTTAAATATGATGTTATATGCTACTTCAATCATCTTTAAGATCATCTATTATGCGAGTGCACGAATTGCCAGATCATTGTTACCTGTAGTACTCAGCATTGATTTTAATAAAGGACCGACAATATTCAATCTACGAAAATAAAAAGAGATCAGATCAAATCGAGAGTTTGAACGTTTGAATATGTTAAAAGTTTGATTTTTAGAGCACAAATGAAAAGCTAATTGGTTAATAAAATTGAATTCTTTAGCGAAAATAAATAAAATGAAACTAGTAAAAATTGACGTTATGAACACGAGTTTATATTAATTTTATAGTATAAATATGTAATGATTGAATTAAGACGTTAAAAACTCATGTTACTTGCGTTGAATCGACCCAGGTCAAGTTCATTTGTTCACAACGAATAAAAATCAGGTGGCCAAAGGTTCGGGAGTTCTGTTGTTGTGAAACGATGAAAAGTAATGGGTTTTTTTTTGACAGCGATTCTTTTTCTATTCATCTAAAACATTTAAATTTTCTTATTCAATCCCAGTGTGTCCAATCAGTGTGTTTGTGGTTAATACATCGGATACACAGTATTAAGAAGAAAGGAAATAGAGATCATTTTTTTTCACCAATTGTACATTTTTTCGTGTGAGTTTTGATCGATAATAAACTACATATTATTTAGTTGAATTAATAACTTATATTTATTGTTCAAACAATAACAGATTTTATACACGAAAAAGGTAACACAACGATTAATTTATTATTTGAGTCGAACAATTGTTAAAATGCTAAAGTGATAGTTATCTTTTTTTTTTTTTTTTTTTTTTTTTTTTTTGATTTCATAATAATTAAAGCAATGGAAAAATTAATTATAGTTCAAGAATCACATGAAGGGTTACACTTATAGGAGAAAAATAGTGTACAGTTTTTGCTGAATAATTCATTTAACTCGAGATTTTTTTATTTTTTTTATTTCAAAAATTATACGTAGGTAAATGATGGGAAATGAAGTAGAACTATAACTACTGTAAAGTCGTGTAACTAAAGAAAAAAAAAGACAGCTTACATATCACAAATAGGAGGGGTAAAAAAGATAGTAATAGTCGACTAAAAAACGGGATTTTAAGATTTTTTTTTTTTTTTTGATTGCTTGGAATCGAATGATAATTGGATATAGGATCTTTACCGACGTAATTTATAACTCTGGATTGATTCTGGTTTTATTCGCTTTTCTTCTCGACTTTTCTATTTTATAATTATTTTATATATATATTTATTCAATTTTTATTTCACGACGCTATATTTTTGATTCTATTTTTGTTTTTGCTCCTTTTTTTTTTTTTTTTTTTTTTTTTTTTTTTTAAAAAAAAAGAAAGTATTTATAAAACAAATCATTAGATTGTCTTTCTGCTTTGACAAAAATTTAAATTATATTAAATCCAAAAAAAAAAACTGTCATATTTTTTTTTTTGCTGTAATAAAACCATATTGTAATGACAGAAATGGATTTATCAGACAAAAGACCAATGCAATCATCAAAAAAAAGAGGAAATAAACGATTAAAAGTTGGAAGAGCGTGTTATACTTGTCGTGCCAAGAAAATAAAGGTAAACAATAACTTTGTTTTGTTGTTGCGTCCCCATCCCCCCCCCCCTTCCTTTGAATATATCAGTATTAATCATTTCTTTTCTTAGTGTGACGGGTTAAGACCTTGTATGCAGGTACTTAGTGAACAAAATGATGTTTATATTGGTTATATTAACCAATTCAATCTTTATTTTTTTTCCTTTTTTTTTTTATTTTTTTTTTTTTTTTTTTGAAAAATTTAGTGTAAAGGTAAAAAAAAAAAAAAAAAAAAAGAAAAGAAAAAAAAAAATACATATATATATAGAAATAATATGTATCTAACGATTCTTTCTAATTACAGCTCGGCATCGCCCGTGCTCTTTTTACAAAGATGGTTCGTTGGAAACAGACCCAGATCACCAAATTGAAACAAAAGAACAAACAACTA
Source organism: Pilaira anomala (assembly GCA_025716855.1). Classification (NCBI taxonomy): domain Eukaryota; kingdom Fungi; phylum Mucoromycota; class Mucoromycetes; order Mucorales; family Mucoraceae; genus Pilaira; species Pilaira anomala. The sequence continues at coordinate 610,474 of JAIXMQ010000003.1, forward strand.
AAAATAAACTTAATCAAGATATTGATTCGTCCATTCACCATCAATCCGTCTCAACATCTCCTGTACCCGCAGCAACATCTGTACTCACTACCGATCAAGCCAATAGCTCAGTATTATTTGCAGAGACATCGACGGTAAATCACAACAAGTTAAAAAGAAGAGGTCCACTTATGGAATCACGTATCAGTAACACATTAGGTACACTTGGTGAAAGCATGAGAAAGATGTCAAACAAAACTTCGAACCGATTAGCAGAGAAATTATTAAATTCATCAGAAGCTTATGGAAATTTTATTATGTGGATGCCTGAACCATCTTTACCTAGTAGATATTCTGGTTCGATCGAAATGCCTTCTCGCGATATTCAGCTTGCACTAATTGATCAATACTTTAATGAAAGGCATGAAAGTATTGGAATGCTTATCAAGTATCACTTTTACGAACAATTGGAAACAAAGGGGTTACTTATTACGCCTCTTTTACTCAACGTGATTTATGCACACGCATCTCGATTTGTCGATATCGTAGGATGTCCTAAAACAGAAGTCTTTTATCATCGTGCTAGAAGACTTGTTGATGATTTTATGGATGTACCTCGTGTGAGTACAGTGGTAGCACTGTATTTACTTAGTTTGTATGAACCTAGTCCAGCTATCTATCGTCCTGGTTCCTATCATTGTCGTCAATGGCAATATTCTGGTATGGCATGTCGTATGAGTCTTGAATTAGGACTATATGATGATACAAATGTTCATAGTAGTTTATTACCAGTTGAAATAGAATTACGGCGCCGAGTATTTTGGGGTAGTTACGATTTAGATAAGCTTCAAAGTGCTGGGTGGGAACGACCATGGATGATTCAACAAGACTTTATTCGAACAAAACAACCAAGTAAATTACCAGAAGAAACAGAAGATGATGAACACGCACTTGATGCATTTAATTCTCGAATTGATTTTGTAAAATTAATGGAGCAAGATTTAATATTATTTAATGCTACTAGAGCTTTCAATTATGGTAACAATGGAAACGAAACATTTCTTTCTATCCATAAAGATGCCTTGATGGAGAACTTGAATAATAATTATATTAAGCACCGAAACTATTTACAAAGTTTAAATACTAGTTTACAATGGACACCCTTTTCTGTTAATTCAACTAAAGACTTATTAGATCTTCCTGCTCCACGTCCTATGACCGCTCATCTACACATGTATTACAATACTATTTCCTTGGCAGTTTTAGAATCACTTCCAGACAACCCAGCCACCCGATTTCAATCTCGTGTTACTGCTACTTGTATGACTCAATTGGCTTATCATCTCTGCCAAAGACCTTCTGCTATATTAAAGTTTGATTACGTGGCTCATGTTTTAATTAATGCTATTAAAGTGCATGTTCGTTATTTGGATGATCCTGATGTGAACTTGGTTCAGCAGGCCTGGCTTTTATTTGATCGATCGATTTGGTGTATACAACTGATAAATAGTTATGCCGTTATTCCCAACAGTTTAAAGTTTTTGCAACAAGTTCAAAATATTTATGGTTTACATGTTTCTGACTCAAATCATAGTAGTTCTGAATCTCCCTCACCCAAGTACAATTCAGGATCAGTGAATACAAGACAAGCGAGATCTTCCTTCCAACAAAGTGCAAATATTGTCATGAATACTACAACAGAATCACCTACAGACACGAATCATCGAGAAATAATGAACACAGTTCGATTTCCTGATGATATTAATCAAATGTTAACAAATTGGTCCACTTCACCTACTACTAGTACAAGTGTAATTAATAACGAACAACAACAGCAACAACAGCAACAACAGCAGCAGCAACAACAACAACAGCAGCAACACCGGAACCGGCACCGGCAACAGCAACAGCAACAGCAGCAGCGGGACAACTCTACAATCCAAATAGAGTCAAACAACAATAATAATATGGTCTATTTAAACTCACACAATGCACATATCAATACACATTATTCACCATTTGATTCCAATATTTCAAGAAACCCTTCACATCAACTTTATTCACAGCCTAACAACGCCTTACCTGATAACTCACAAGCACTTATGACAAGTGCACCTAACAAATACCACCACCAACAGAACATCTGGAATTCTGATAACCACCAATTTAATGCGAATACCGAGAATGGTAATGATATGATCCCTTACAATGGTAGGGAAATTATTGTTCCCAGCCAATTAAATGAAGACAATGCTGATAATGGTAATCCACCACCACCACCATTATTTCAACCGCCTATGAATACAAATGCAAGATTTGTAGGTTCAGATGATTCTTCTGTATGGCACAGACAACAACAACAACAACAACAACAACAACAACACAATTCTACATCAAGTTCAACAAATTTAAAAGATTCAGACATAGGTACATATTATATATATAGTATAAATGGGAAAATACATATTTAATTTTGTGTATTGACATATTTTCCGTACATTTCCAGATGGTGATACAAGCACGAGGCGAGGTTTGGGAATTTATATGTCTTCCCGTCAACACTATGAAGATATGATTAAAAGACCGCCACCTTAGCAGTAACAATTAGTCGTAATTATGTAAACATCTCTATGACAAAAAAAAAAAAAAATGTCTGTAACTACAAACATTAATATGATTCCTCTCTTTTCAAATAGTAATAATAATAATAGTAATAATAAAGTTATAAATTAATTTTTTTTTTTATTATAAAAAATTACAAAAAGATATTTCTATGTATATATATGTGTGTGTGTTATATGTAAAGGATAAAATAATTAGAATTATAAAATTTAAGCAGAACCAATATAACCATCCTTTTCAAGTAACAAGATGATTTCATGAACAGCTTGAGAGACAGATTGCTTAGTGATATCGATAGTGAGATCAGCGTTATTAGGGACTTCATAAGGAGCATCAAGACCAGTGAATTCCTTAATTTCACCACGCTTAGCACGTTCATAGATACCATCACGATCACGCTTAATACATTCTTCAAGAGGAGTAGCGATATGAATAAGATAGAAACCACCGTATTGTTCAATAGTCTTTCTAGCAGCGTTACGAGCATCATTGTAAGGAGCAATAGGAGCAACAATAGCAGCGGCACCAGCACGAGTTAATTCACCAGCAACAAAAGCTTGACGAGCAATGTTGATATCACGATCACGCTTAGAGAAACCGAGCTCAGAAGATAATTCAGCACGACTGTTTTCACTAGCTAACAAGGAAACAGAACGAGTAGACTCTTGGTTAAGAGAGACTTGAAGAGCACGAGCAATTGCATTTTTACCAGAAGCATGAAGACCAGTAAAGAAGACAGTGAAACCTTGTTGATTACGAGGAGGATGAGATTGACGTAAAACTTGTACAACTTCAGGGTAAGAGAACCATTCAGGAATAGGTAATCCGGTCTTGAGACGACGACGAAGTTCAGTACCAGAGATATTTAAGGTCTTGACACCCTCAGGTACTTCATCGGCAGGAATATATTCATCTGTATCAGGTGAATAAGTCACCATTTGGAAAGGAACGATTTCAATACCGATTTCACTCTTGTATTGTTCTGTAAGTGTTTGGGCATCATAAGGTCCATAGAAATCAACTCCCTGAGAGTTCTTACCAGGTCCAGCATGATCACGACCTACAATGAAATGTGTAACACCATGATTCTTACGAATCAATGCATGCCAAACTGCTTCACGAGGTCCACCCATACGCATAGCTAAAGGTAATAAACTGAGTTCGGCCATACCGTTAGGGTACTTGGGCATCAAAGCCTTATAGACACGAACACGGGTATAATGATCAATATCTCCTGGCTTAGTAAGACCAACAACAGGGTGAATAAGTAAATGGGCTTTACGTTGACGAGCAGCGCGAACAGTTAATTCACGATGAGCACGATGCATAGGGTTACGGGTTTGGAAAGCAACAACACGAGTCCACTGAAGCTTCTTGAAATGAGCACGAAGCTCAGTAGGAGTATCTAATAATAAACCGAGAAAAGTTTAACACTAGATATATACACTTTTTTTTTACACATATACTTACATCTGTTAGCAACATAATCATAATGAGAAGGGGATTGGATAGCTTCTAAAGAACCACCAATGTTGAACTCCTTAGCAATGTTATGAAGGTAATTGACAGCGGGATGAGCTAAATCATTAGCACCATAAACCTTTTCGGCTTCCTTAGCCTTGTTTGGTTTATAGACATCTTCAACAGTCAAGATAGCTAAAGCAGTATAATCACGAGGATCCAATAAAGCAATACGCTTGGAAGGAGCAATCTTACTTTCCTCAATTTGTTCCTTACTTACATCAAGGGTAATGGGGATAGTCCATAATAATCCATTAGCAAGACGCATGTTTTCAACAACGCTAATATAATATATAAGTATAATTGTCCCACAACACTGATATAATATTTATATGTATTTTACCCATCATAATCCTTTTGGTTCAAGAAACCTTCAAGAGGAGAGAAACCACCATTCAAGATCAATTCAAGATCACATAATTGACGGTCAGTTAAGACGACAGAAGGTAAAGTCTCGGCTTCTTTAGCGAGGATAGATTGTTTATCAGCATCACGAAGATAAAGGTCCTTGAGGACACCACCATGAGGAGTATTAGCCATATTTATTTGTAAAAAAAAAAAAGAGATAGAGATAAAGAAAAAAAAAGACGGTATAAATAAAAAAAATAGAAAATATTTATATCATCAAACAAACTAATAATGCGCCTGGCTGATGTAGCGACTCAGGGACATGATGGCGCAATTGATTTATATCCAATAAAAAAGTTAATAGATAAAAATTAGAAATCTCCACATTTCATCTTATTGGTTAAAGTTGACGTATATATACCTCTTCCCCTACACCCTTTAGTCACTAAAATATTATAATCAGTTTACAAGATATAGATGTTGAAAAAGATTATATATATAAAAAAAAATTCTCACCCGTCACCATCTACTATGCAGCGTTTTCTTTTTTTTTTTTTTACCCCTTGACTTTGCTACCTAATTTGGGCTCTCATTTTTCAAAACCGTCACACAAAACATCGCGCGTTGCGTTTTGATGTCGCCTTATTGAAACATGAATTGCTAACATCTTTTTTTCATAGATATTACTATAAAAAAATAATAGGGTCATACAAATGGAACAACAAGTTATGTCTGCTGCACTTCCTATGCTTATACTTGGTTTAGGATGGACAGGTCAATTTTTAGCTGAACTCATGGTGTCTATGCATTTGAATTATGCTGCTACAACAAGAGATGGTAGAAATAACACAATCGCTTGGTCCTTACCAGTAGATAACTCTAATGAAACAATTGATGTTACTCGCTTACCTTTTGCACAAACTGTTCTTGTTACTTTCCCTGTTATGGAAGGAAAATTAATGGAATCACTTATGGACGCTTATCAATTACACCATAAAGTATCCCCACAATGGATCTTACTTTCTTCTACACGTCCTTTTGTTGGTAAACCGGCCAATAGACATACTCCTTTAGATCCAACAAAAGATACAGGTCGTATGGCAGCAGAAGCTGTTGTTATAAAACGTGGAGGAACTGTACTTCATCTTAGTGGATTATGGGGTGGTCAAAGGTAAATAATAAAAATAGTAGCTTATACGATTCCCTTTATTAAATGTAATATTATAGACAACCAAAGAATTGGGTACCAAGATTTTCTACAGAGGACGCAATCCGTAATAAATTATTAAGCCGTCAACTTCATTTAATTCATGGTAAAGATGTTGCTAGGTCAATTTTAGCAGTCCATAATCAATTCAAGTCTGGAGAAAGATGGGTGATTACAGATAATGGGTGTTATGATTGGATTCGATTATTTTTAGCTTGGGGAAGTAAAGAACAAATTGAGATTGCAAGAGATTTAGCGCAGAATGATAAGCAATGTCATGAAGCCCTTGGAGAAGGTACGTTGGAAGACATTATTCGATGTGGTGGTGTTGAGCCAAGATTGGATTCAACTGAGTTTTGGGAGACTTTTCAATTACAGCCAACTGAATTTTTGAAAATTGAATGAAGCATAATTATACTTTCAAGGATATAAAAAAAAAAATGTTGTTGTTTTTACTATATATAAATATTTTATTTTACTTATAAATTATGAGGGGATATGATTATATATATATATTAATATTTACATATTATTTAACTACAAATCTATTAAAAGAGTTTTTTTTTTTGTTTGTTGTTTTTATTCTGGCTTGCAAAATAAATAGGGAGAAGCTCATTTACCGCAATAAGTAATTTTACTTATTAAAAACCGGCGTCCTAAATAAAATCGATTCCCAGTTTCGTCCTTTTTTTTTTCAAAGCCTACAATCTTTAATGCGTTAAAACATTGTGGCAAAAAAAATTATTCCCTACTCCTTTCTTTTCCATCTTTCTTTACTTTTTAAAATAAATAAATAAATATGGATTTTATGTGGGTTTCTGATATTCCAAATGTTAGAAAACAGAATTCATATTTATCTTCTCATGCAAACAACACTATTCAAAGGTATTATTTCTTTTTTCTTTTTTTTTTCTTTTTTTTTTGTGAGAGAAAATTTTTTTTTCTTACTTTTTGTCTTGTAGTGAAAATATAACTTTGTCAGAAGACCGCAGTGTTCAACCGCGTTTGTCCTTTACTCAACCTTCAAATACCGCTTCAAATGGAATACACTCAAGACGTTCCCGGGCTGATACGATGCCAAGCTCTACTTTACCCCCATATATGGGACTAAGTCCAATCTATAACCCTACCCAACAGAGACCAAACCTGGATAGATCTCCATTGACAACAACTACAAACACAACAAGTGATCAAGACATGTACCATTCTGGCATGTCAAGTCCACTCGATGAGAACGCTTCTAATTCTATTGCAAGTACTTTAGCTTCACTTGGTTTAAATGATAATGATTTGACAGATACCAATAATCATACAGAAAGTCGTTATTTTCAACCCATTACGCGTAACCGCTCCATGACTTTATCCTCTAGAGATCAAACTACAAGAGATATGATGTCATTTAGTCCATTTGTATCTACCAATAACACCACCACCACCACCACCACCACAAATACCACCAACCCCACAAGACAAAATAGACCACGCGCTGTAAGTTTAGGTATGGCAGATTTACCCCCTCCTTCTTCTTTAAATGGATTTTCTCCATTTGATTCATCTTTTCAACAAAGACAACAACAGCAGCAACAACAACAACAGCAACAACAAGGAAATGATTATCTTCAACGTAACACCAGTTCTGGTTTGACAGACAATGCGTCACTTTTTCAATCACGTAATGTATTTACTAGAATGGATGCTCATGAAGAAGAAGAGGATAGTAAATACATGGTAAGTACTTTTTTTTTTCCCCTTTACCAAGACTTTTTTTTTTAAAAAAAAAATAATAATTATCTATTGTAGGAAAATACAATGGATGAAGGTTTGGAGACACCAGCACAATCAACACCTTCTAGAGCTCTTTGGTTAGGTAATGTTAATCCATCTCTAAGTGTACCTGATTTACATAAAATGTTTGCACGTTATGGTCGAGTAGAAAGTGCGCGTATTTTATCCGATAAGGAGTGTGCATTTGTCAACTTTGAAACAGTTGAAACTGCTTTAGCAGCCAAAGAAGATCTTGTGAATAGATTAGGTTGTATGGTTGCTGGTTCCGTAGTAAAAGTTGGTTTTGGTAAAGCCGATGTAAATTTAGCCATGGCTCTTACGAATGAAGCTGGTCCTAACGCCCAAGGTCCTACTCGAGCTTTATGTAAGTTAAAAATATATTTTAAATTTAACATGTTATATTAACTTGTTAATATAGGGGTGGGTAATATCCCTGCAAATATAAACCCTGCAGTATTGAGATCTCTTTTTCAATCCTTTGGTGGGATTGAATCTATTCGAATTCTTTCCCATAAAAATTGTGGGTTTGTTAATTTTGAAAGACAAGAAGATGCTGTACGTGCACGCAAAATGTTACAAAATAAAGAACTCTTGGGTCTTGGCTCTGGTATTGTTCGTATTGGTTTTGCAAAGGCTCCTGCAAATAACCCAGATGAAATCATTCAAGATGTTGTTATTTCTGGAAATACAGTCACTTCATATCCTGCTCCCACTCTTCATTCACAACAACAACAACAACAACAACAACAACAACAATCTCAAGCTCAACAGCATCAACAACATCAGCAACATCAACCCCAACAACAGGAAAATACAACTCAATGGGCTACAGTCATGTTAATGGCTAGTATGATGATGAATGCTACAAATGCTCAACAAATAGATACAAGTCATCCATCTACACCTTCTTTATCAAATACCCCATCCCCCTCTTCTTCAACTACGCCATTACCCCATTATCAGCGTTTGGCTTCTGAGCGTAAATTAATTATGCAACAATTAGGATACAGCACTAAACTGGGTGAAGGTATTTATATATATATGTATAAGATCTAAATATAAATATTCAATACTGACGTATATTTAAAGTGGAGCGTATTCCTATCACTTATTTTTCTGTTATACCTCCTGTTCCCGAATTTGGCTCAGACCGTATTCTTGGTCCTTTGAGGTTACGCGAGATTAGAAAAATGTTGGATAATGGACAAGCTTTAGTAGGTATTGAATATATTGCTCAAGAATGTATGCCAGAAATTGCTGAACTCTGCAGTGGTAAGAAAAAAAAAAGTTTATTTATTTTATAGTAGAATTAATTTTTTATTTTTTCGCGTATGTAGATTATATCGGAAACACTGTAGTTCAAAAACTATTCGAATTCTGTTGCGAAGAAACTAAATTGATCATGATTGAAAGAATTGCACCTTATTTAGCATCTATTGGTATTCACAAGAATGGTACTTGGGCTGCACAAAAGATTATTGATACTGCTACTACAGACCAACAAATCGATATTATTTGCTCTCATATTGCACCTTACGTACCATTGTTATTATTAGACCAATTTGGTAATTATGTAGTACAATGCTGTCTTCGTATGGGTCCCACAAGAAATCAATATGTCTTTGATGCTATCGTTGATAAATGTTGGGAAATTGGACAAGGTAGATTTGGTTCTCGTGCTGTACGTGCCATTCTTGAAAATCCCACTGTTACTAAAGACCAACAAGTAAGTTATAATAGTTATTTTTGATAAAAAAAAACAAACAATATCTAACTTTTTTTATTTAGATCTATGTTGCTTCTGCCATTATGCAAAATGCGCTCTTATTGACCACCAATGCCAACGGTTCCATTTTATTAAATTGGTTACTTGATACCTCTGGATTATTAGGCCATTTCCGTACTTTGTGCAATTTAAATAACTAAATCTATACACTCTTCTTATTAGATATATACATACTAACTTTTATATACATGCATTTTCAAATCTGTTCTTCTCTTTTTCAATTAATGTATACACACACACATTTCTTTCTCTTTTTCCCTTTTCCTTTTTTTTTATAAAAAAATCATGTAAATAAAAAACATTACGTTAAAACATTCTTTAATAATTCAGTCAACTTCTTTTCAACAAATACAAAAAGTAAATCATCTGTACTGCTAATATCTAAACTAACAAAGAATTGAAGCTTGTATTTGGAAGCTATTTATCACAAATTAAAATACTGTACTCTTTTGAAATGTTCAAAACAAAGCTTACCTAATCTACGAGATAAATTTTTACTTTGATCAGATACGTCTTTACCCATGACAGTGGTAGCTGAGGCGCCAGTCTATTTTTTTTTTAAAAAAAAAAGGTAAATTCCAGCTTTTTTTTTTTTTTTTTTTTTTTTTTTATGTGGTTCCTTTTTTCATACCTGTGTTCCAAATGGAGGTACTGCTACAGACATGTCGCCCATTCTGCCTTCAGGTCTACCAACCCAGATAAAGATTGACTTGTTCATTTGGGTTACTTGAAAGAAAATAGGATCCGAAAGAAATAAATGGGTTGCTTGGTGAACCAAGAATTTGGGCTCGACAATGTTTGACATGTGTAAAAAGTTCAAGAGATGTTTAAAGTAAAGACCTGCACAAAATTAAGGCTGAATCTGTCTTTTTAGGCGCATTTTTTTTCACTATGACTACTTTTTTATTGCTCTCTTACACTTTGAATAAGCTATTGGGATACGAGCAGAAAAAAATTAAAGTAGAGATTTACAGTGCTATTGCCGTTTGATGAGCATGTTTTTTTTTCAGTTCTGCGCTTGACATCGTCTGATATATACAAACTTTACTTTATCAATGACTTGATAGTATCATTAAATACCAATCAGAATTATTACATATAGTTCATGCAATATTACCTGTAGATCGTTAAAATTACGCGTATTCCACAAGTTTTTAGTAGTACGCGTAAAATATCATATCATAGTGAAAACAATAAATACATTCTGGTTTTAATATGTAGTTTTATTCAAAGAAAAAAAAATGAATTTAACGAGTCTTGAAGAAATCTAAGAGGACGTTCATGGCCTCAGACTCCTCTCCGAAATCAGTGACGGCAACACAAGAACAACCGACAACCTTACGGGCGTTACCCTCACGATCGATCTTACAAAGACCGGCCCATTCACCAAGCTTCTTGGCATCAGCAACCTTGATCAAGTTAATGTTGTGTTCAGCACAGAGGGCTTCAATAAGCTTAATGTACTCGGACTCAGTACAAGTTTCAACGAGAACAGCTAAATGAGCTTGACGTCTAAAATAATTTTAAAAGAAAAAAAAAAAAAAAAAAGAGGAATGATCATCAATCATCAAATTGAAAAAAAAAATGTCATCAATATTTTTTTTTTCTTATAAAAAAAAACTCTCGAATTTCTTTTTCAAAAGGTACGATTTCCCATATTTTTCAAAGAAAGAAAAAATAAAGAATTAAACATATTTGTAAAAGAGTTCTTACCTGTCAAGAGCCTTAACGGCTTCCTTTAAACCACGAGCAAGACCATCGTGAATCAAAGCACGGCGGAGAACTTCTTGAAGAGCGTCTTCAACGGACATTTGACCGGTGGTGGTGGCCTCAACGGCAACTTCGACTTCTTGAGCAGCAACTTCTTCGTGGTCAGACATCTAAATCGATTGATATTAATATGGATGGGATGTAGGTCCTTTTTTTTTATATATATGTGCATACATTTAAAGGATTAAGGATGAAAAGAGAAAGATCCTATACGGCTCTTATCTTACTTTTCCTTTTGTTTGTCTGATTCGATTTATAGACTGTAAATGTTCGGTCCGGGGAATTTGACATCAAATCCTATTTGACGCACGTACTCACCTCGCGCTTCTTTTTTGACTCCTTCCTTTTTCTTTTTTTTCTAAAGAAACTCACATATCAGAAAAAAGGCGAACTGGTAAATGAGTCAAAACAATAACAATAGAAGAAACAGTGGGAGACAAAACGGAGTCAGTGGACCTACTTCTGCTCTAACAAGCTTTCTAAGAGTAAGTTATTATTTTTCTTTTCTATTTCCTTCTTACATACTAGAAGATCTAAACGTTCTTTAAAAAAAAAGGAACATGGAATTAGTGTACGCAATGTTAGTAGACGTGAAAGACGTGAGCGAGAATTAGCAGCAGAAGCAGCTACAGCAGAAGCAGCATCTACTTTAACTGTAGAAACAGGAGAGTCAAGCAGCAGCCAGCAAGCAACTGTAGAACCTATGGAAGGAATCGAAATGACAAATTCTGCTGCGGAATCATCTACTGCAGCCGCAACAACCACTATAGCCTATCAACCTTCAACCAGAGGTAGAGTCAAGAAGAGAGTTAATGACGATAGTGATGATGATGATAACAATCAAAACGATTTCACTCCATCCAGTTCAAGAAGGGCTGCTGCGGGAAGAGCTCGTATTATCTTCTGTACGGAATGTAAAGGAAGATTTGCACGTAAATTGGATGATGATCAAGATCAGACCGTCTGTCCTAACTGCTTAAATGGTACTACTGCTTTGAAAAAGAAGAGACCTGTTTCAAGAAAAAGACAAATTGTGTCCATCAAGAAGGATGTGGTCTCAAAAGAATCATTACCATCTTTGCAAGACCTCTGCATCTCCGTCGTCGCTGAATATATTGATGATGTTGAATCACTTGGTATTATTAGTGACGAAAGTTTGGAAAAACTCTCAAAGATCATCTCTAAAAATCGCAAGCTTAATGATGTTACTTCTCGTTTATTTATGGACCCTGTCAAAAGACGTCTTTCACTTTATGATTGCACCAATATGAATGAGGTATCCCTTTTAAACATTAGCCAGTTCTGTCCTCGTTTAGAGTATTTGGAGCTTATCTATTGTGGTCGTATCAATGATAAAGTATTAGAGGCTTATATGGAACGATTACATCATTTGAAATCATTAAAGTTATCTGGTGCTTTCCTTATCTCAACTGGTGCCTATAACAAGTTCTTTGAGAACATTTCAAAGCGATTGGAAGTCTTTGAACTTCGTCATTCAGCTTTGTTCAAGAAAAGTAATATTGAATCCTTGGCAAAACATTGTGTCAATTTACGTGAATTAAAGCTTGCCCATTTGCATAATATGCACTCTGACTGGTTAAATTCTATTAAAGAATTCAAGAAATTGACAGCTTTGGAAATTAGCTGGTGCACGGATTTGGAAACATCTGATGTAGTTCAAATGTTGTCTAAAATTGGCTCTCAATTGACCGAATTATCTATTCGTGGTGGACATAAATTGAATGACAAGCTCTTAATGCAAGGCATATTGAAGTATTGTAAAAAGTTGGAAAAATTGGATCTGGAGCAATGTGATAACTTGACCGCAAAAGGAATGATTTCTTTATTGGATGCATGGGAAACAAAGGGATTGACACGCTTGAATATCTCTCGATGTCTTAAATTTGATGATCAGGTTATCGAAGCTGTTGTACGACACTCAGGACCTACATTAAAGCACTTGAACATTCACAGCTTGGATTTATTAACTGCTTCTGGTGTTGAGGTATTAGGTGAGAGTGGTGTCTGTCAACAGCTTACTAGCTTGGACTGTGGCTTTGTACGCTCTATTGATGATTTCGTCTTGAAGAAAATAATTGATCATAGCCCTGAGCTTAACAAATTATCTGTTTGGGGATGTCCTTTAGTAAGTAGTAAAAACACTCTTTTTCTTTAATCTTGTAAACTAATCTTTTTTAACTTCGATAGTTGACTGATAATTTGAAGACTAATAAGAAATTAAATATTGTCGGAAAGGAGTTGACAATTATTGTATAAATTCAAACCCTCAAGTATTTATACAACAACCTATATGAAAAAAAACATAATATATATTGCTTTTTACTGATGAAAATAAAATGTTAATGCATATAGTATACATAATTTCTTTATGGGCTTCTGAGTTAGTAGTGATATATGTACTTCTCTTCATCACGGGTTAATATTTTTTTAGGGATGTAACCTACTAAGAAAAACTAAATAGTGTGTCATATTACAACAAGCTTTTATTTGAAAAATAAAAAACAAAAATTTTGAACTGTTTTTTTTACTCGGTATGGTTGGATTTACGTGATTTGGATGAGGCCAAAACTGAGAGTCTATTGGTACTTTGATTAAACTCTGGATTAAAAAAAAGGTTGCCAGCTGATCTTTGACCAAACGAGATAACAGACGCATTATCGCTATTATCTAATAATTGATGTGAGGATCCTGCAAAATTCCATTGAGGTAATGTAATTGGCTGATGTTGATTCTTAATTCTGCTAACATGTATAGCCGTCCTGGGTCATGAGTTAGTTAATTTGGTTTGACGTTACAATTTGTATATCTGTACTTACATTTCTTTTCTCATATACATTGCAAGTACCTTTCTTCTTCGTTTTTCACCATGAAACTTTTTGGGTAACTGATCTTTATTCACCATAACAATCGTATCAATGAGTAGTGAATGACGTTCCAAAATACAACTGACGATTAAAGGAACAGCTGAAAGTGGTGGTGAAATACTAGATTTGATAGCCACAATTACTACAATTTCGTTTTCAATCTGAATAACATAACTAAGAAAGAATAAAACAAGTTAGATAATATATTGAATGACCTTTTTTTTTTATGTATGCATATGTATTCTTTACCATCCTTCAAACAATAGATCCTGATGACAATTCTCGACACTTTCTTCAATATCAATAGCAAAATGAAGCAATCCTTTAGATGAAATAATTTCACTAAGATGACCAAGAACGTAAAGACATTGCCCTTCTTCAACAGGTGTTTGTGCACTAACTGATTTCCTTTGGACATCCCATAAAAATCCAACATCTCCTGTACGCATATATTTGATACGAGGATCTCCTCCTTGAATTGTAGCTTCAAATTTACTCTCAGGAAATTTACCCAACAAATCATTACGGATATTGCTATCAGAAGAGACCCAAATTTCGCCAATAACATTACTTGGACACAGTATCTGCGTTTCTGGATTTACAATTGCAATCATTGTATTAGTAGGTACAATGCCAGAATCATGTAATACAACCCCATATGAGGTATCATCTAATTGAGATAAAGGTCTGATAATTCCTTGTCTTAACCATTCAAAATCAGCAATTAAAGAGATTGGCTCCAACAGCATGTAAGAGCGCGTAGTTATCATAGGATTGAGTGGATGGCTATATACAGTATTAATTGCTTCTCTCTCTACTCGACTTAATGATAAAAATCTAGCAATTGTTTCAACTAAATAGTGGGAAGAAAAAAAAACATAAATAAAAAATAAAGTAAAGGGAGAATAAACGATTACTACTTACACAATCTAGGCTTTGTTCTACTGGCAACAGAGAGCATGATATTTTGAGTGTTTTGAAGAGAGACTTGTCTTTGTTCAGCAGCATTGCTTTTACTCATTGCAAGGTCAAATACAGAGTAACTGGCGCTAACTGTAGAACATTTGTTTCGTGAGATCAATTCAAAATAAGACAGCGAATTGTTTCTAAATTCCATAATAGGCATAAGTATAGTCGGGCATCCTACATACAAAAATGAAATGAGGAAAGTATCTACGTTTACATTTTAAAACAGCTTCTAATTACCGACATAGACACCGCAAAATAAGGCATGTAATAAACCCAGGCCTTCAAAACCACTGACACCGGTTACAATAAGAGGCTTATTAAACTTGATTTGACATATCAACTTCTGAGATCTACATTGTGCCACAATATTTTCATGACTATAGCAAATATATTCATGTCTATATTCATCAGTTGATTGATTGATCATAACAAAAGCCGGTCTCTTTTTATCCAATGTCCATTCTGAGCGAACAGATAACCCACTTTCAGGGCCCAACAACTTATTGTAACGAGATGCTTTTTCAATATTGATTTGGTCCGGTAATCTTTGCAATCCAATTAATTTACCATCAAATGTTGTTGATAGTTTCATTGCAGATAATATACTTTTGTTTCTTAAAAGTTCGTCCGATTGTGAATTCACAAGGAGATATGTGATTTGTAAATCATGGATAGTACGCATCATCACATTGACATCTTCTTGAATACGTACCTGTAATGATTGAATAGGTTCAGGCGGTCTACATATAATAGGGGTCAGACCTAATACAAAGGAAGCGTACATTGTACGCACAAGATCAGGACCAAATGGCATTAAGATCATAACTTTAGTTCCAGGCTTCATTTTGAATTTTTTATGAGTGTTGAGGTAGTTGGCTATAGTAGCAATCTGGTTATTGAATTTCCTCCAGCTAATTGGTTTTGCGCTATTTTGAATGACAGAAACAAATGCATTTTCTTCTGGGTACAAGGAAGTACGCCATAGCATAATATCGACTACATTTGTAAATTTAGATAAATCATAGCCGGATCTTTCATCTATAACAGATTTTACAGACTCAATACCAGAGTGCTGAGGACGAGAGCGAGGTGATATAAGGTGGCTAGAAAGGGCTAGTTCGTAGGCAGCAACATTTGAATTCCAGACAGAGGTAGAGCCAGTATGATGACTGATAGAAAATGCTTCGTTGAATACAGTACGATCTACATCTAATTTCAAATATTTAATTGGTAATTGTCCGGCTAAAAATCGACGCTTTGTCACTAAATGATGAATATATTGATTTCCGTCCTTCAAATATCGAGGCAATCCACCCTTATTGACAACTATAATAGAGAATAATCGAAGTTGATGGTAAGCCATAACCGCATCACTTGCACTTTCTGCTATTTTTGACAATTCCGTAGTAGAAGCGTAATTGGATTCAATGGCCAAAATAGGTAAATATTGACCATTAATCAATATTTCAAAGATGGTACTAAAATAAAATAAAAATGATGAATTACCCATTGAAAATAAGGAAATAAATACTATACCAAGAATCAATTCGACATTTTTTAGTAAGCGTATTTAAAACATCTGTACTCATATGAGTTTCTTCAACTCCCAATTCACTGTCTAATCGTTGTTGCCGAATACAATCCTCGTACGACCCAAGTACAACTAATCTCCCTCCTATCATGGCACCCAATAATCCAGTTCTCACGAACTGCTTATCATATGCTTCAGGTTGAAGTGTTTCTGATGGTACCAAGACAGGTGTAGCATGATATATAGCTTCAGTTAAGCCAGGTATTCCCCAAAAACCATCTGGCAACGAAGGTCCATCCATCCAGATCTCACCAACTGTATCTGAAGGACAAAGCAAGGTGCTCTCAGGATCCACAATAGCAATGGTAGCATGAGGAAAAGGAAAACCATGAGAGCCAACCCGAATACAGCTTGGTTCGTCAGACATATTATCCTTCATGGAAGCTATACCAGCTGCTAGTACAACCACTTTTTTATTCCGTAAAGCATCTGCGTCCAAAGTACATTCCCACACATCTCTTGATTCACCCAAGGCAAATGTCGTTTTCTTATCTGTAGTGATAGTATCATCTTGTTGATTATAGATTTGTTCATATTCTTCAAGTTTAGCAGGACCAAGGTAATCTCTAAAGCAAACAATAGAGCCAGCATGTTCTGGTAAAGAAACAATTGGTGTAACTACTTCAATAGGAGGTTGTAGCATAGTCTTTCCCAAAGGTTTTAGTAACTTGGTAGCAACATATTCATTTATATCAGGCTTGACAACGTTAGTATCGATGAAAAGTAAACGAAGTGTGGATAAATCAGGTAATGTCTTCTTGCTATAATTTATAAAGTCTTTTGGACTTTTGTGATAACATTTTGCAGCATAAAATACACCTGGGTAACCAGTTAGTGCAATTGTAACTAAAAAAGAAAAAAAAAAGAAGTTTATATCTCTTGTTACGATTATATCATGCAAAATATTACCTTTGTACTTTGATATCACATAAACCCAAACAGCAGGTGTTTCCATAATATTTGAACTCGCAAATAAGGTATGACTACCATTATAAATTGAACACAAGATGGAAACATTAAGACCCAGTTGTTGACGAGGTTCAAGATAAGTTAAAAGGGTATCTGCACCTTGTGTATCCCAGTTGGGGAGGATAGAAGTAGATCCATCCTCCGAAGTAAAAACCACAGTTTCAGTGGTAGCAGCAGTAAATGAATGACACTGACTTATAATAGTTTGATGAGATACAGCTATACCTTTTAATTCACCATTGATTGATTTAGTGAATTCGATGTAAGCAAGTGGAGTTGATCTAATAGCACTATATTTTCCAGATTTAATTTGATGGGTGTAAAGCGAGCCAAAATCATTGGTTGGCCACCAATCTAAATCCTTTGGGAAATCCAAATTACGAAGCTTCATATTTTTAGTTAAAGACTTGAGATTACTGTCAGTAGTTAAAATCAAATGAACTTTAGCAACGCGTAAGATAAACCAGAGTTCAGATAATTCATCTGTAGCGTTGATAGGTACAGCTACCATACCAGATAAAAAGCAACCCAATAAAGAAACAATAAAATCGATTGTTTCAACCTTTCTATAAAGTAACGCAATGCAATCACCTACTTGTAAACCAGATTTTTCTCGAATTACCATGGCAACTTTTTCAGCTCTTGCTGCCAGTTTTTCCCAAGTAAGAGTAATACTTTCTTTTCCTTTATCATCAACTCTTGTGAATGCAGGTATAATTCTTCCTTGACTATTACTAGCTCTATATCTTAATACTTCAGATATCGAGTAAAACAAACTTGTATCCTGTTTGTCTTGAATATCGATTACTTTAAATGGTATATCACGTGGTATAGAAGGTAACATTTGACGACCCGCTAACTCTTCAATATTTTGAGTTTCTTCAAGTTGAAAATAAGGCACAGGAATAGATTCAACATTTTGAAATGATTTGACCATAGAAGTATTACCATATTTACTTCTGTTACCTTTCTTTAATTGAATATAGTCATTTGAACTAATCACGGGTAATTGTTGTAAACTAACTATAGAAGAAATTGAATTTCGTGCAGGATGAATATTAATTGATCCAATAGAAGCTACTTTTCTAATGCTTGGTGCTCCTCCATTATTACTGTCTAAAATAAAATAAAAATTTAGATGCATGTAATCTTAAAAATTCATTTTAAACACAGGACACAAATATGGCAAATCAACAGCAGTAATAATAATAATAATAAAAAAAAAAAGCAGCAGATAAAATAGTTGACGTATAAATGTAAACAAAAAAATTAGCCTTTATTTGGAAGAAAGAGTGAGTATAAAGAAAGAAATTGAGAAAAAAGGGTAAGAACGTGTAAGCGTATCAATTCACACACACACATTTTAATACTTTTCTGTTTTGTTTTTTTGTTTTTTTTTTACGCCCAAAAAAAAAAAGAGAGTGAGGACTGTGGGAATAATAGAAAAAAAAAAAAAAAAAAAAAAGGGCTGCTATTTTTTTTTTTTATTATTATTATTATTACTGATTCCATTCCATAGAATCATTTCTTGTAGAATACATTGACATGGAATGAAGCTGTCTTTGATCAGTATTATTCCCTGTCATATTTGTGCCTGTACTTGTGGATAGAGATCTATTGACACCATTACTATTGTTATAAGAATAATTACCATATTGCATTTCAGAGTTTCTCATGGGATTAGTAGGTTGAGCATAAGCCTGTTGTTGAGGTTGAGGTCTGTAAGATTGGTAATTTGGATTAACAGTATTAGCTCGTGGTTGAGGTCTATACATCGGTCTAGGAGAAGTTTGTAGTGGTGGTGGAATATTTTGATTTGAGTTATAAATGATAGGTCTTTGTTGTTGATAACCAGCATTGGTTGATGGTCTGTAATTTAGAGGAGGAATAGAGGGAGGAGGTCTTTGATTTACATAGTATGGATTCTGACCAGGAGGAACATTCATAGGACGTTGTGGTTGTTGCGGTAGTGGGCGTGGAACCATATTATAAGGTGGCCTGTTATTACTGCTATTATTAGGAAGAGGTTGCCCTTGATAATAAGGTGAATTATTCATCATTGGTCGACTTTGGTTATAAGGTCTATATTGATTTTGAATAGGTCTTACTTGCTGTGAATACATTTGATGCTGCATTTGTTGCTGTTGTTGTTGTTGTTGCGGTGGTGGAGGTGGTGGTGGTAAAGATTGTTGTTGTTGTAAATGACGATGATTTTCTTCCATAAAAGTGGCTCCAATATTCGCTGTTACATCACGCGAAGGAGAATGAGTTGGTGAGGGTAAAAAATCGAGAAAATCTACTACATCAGCAGCACTAGGCTCAGGCCCCAATTCTTCTAATATCTCGGCATCAGTCTTTTGAATTGGTGAAGTAGGTGTAGTAGGATTGGAAGCTAATAAACTGGCTTTCTTTTTTTCAAACCCCTTTAAAGTAATATCTCCATCCTCTAATTCTAACTCGAGATTACGAAGTTTATCCAAGATTTCTGAGGGTAAATCTTGGTTATAATCTGATTCCATTGAACAAGATGATTGTTTAAAAAAAAATAAAAAAGTTTGTAATAAAAAAAAGGGGGAAAAAAGGAAAAGGAAATAAACGAGAAAAAAAAATATATAAAAAAAAACTTTTAATTGGCCTGATGACGTGTTTTTTTTGTATTGCACATGTCTACATTATGCTTTTGGTGGTCTACCTCCAAAAATTGCAGTACCAACACGTACGTTATTTGATCCATCTAATAAGGCTTCTTTAAAGTCAGAAGACATACCAAAACTAGCTTCAAATACATCAAGTTCCAACTTTGATTTGATATCAGCTCGAAGCTCAACAATTTTCTAAATAAAGAATAGTCAACATATAGCATAAATTGTTTATGTGAATTAAAGTATGTACATACCTCGAAATCAGGATTATGAGTTGCATCACGATCTTTCATACCAATTGTCATCAATCCATACAATTCTAAAGCAGGACAATTTTCCTTGATATGTTTACAAACTTCAAGAGCATCTGAAGCAGGAACACCGCTTTTAGCTAAATAAAGAAATATTTAGTTATTTCCTTATTTTTTGATTGATTTCATCTATCTACCTTCTTCACCACTTGTATTTACTTGAACGTACACTTTTAATCTATCTTGACGTCCAACTGAAGTACAAGCTTTATTCAAAGCATCTGCTTTTTTAATACCGTCGATTGTCTCCACGAGAAATAAATTGGGAATTCCTAAAAAGAATTAATACATTGTTTGACAAGCTCTAACCTTATTTTACCTGCAACTGCCTTACACTTATTGCTTTGAAGGTGTCCGATAAAGTGCCAGTCAATAGAAGAAGGAAGCTGCAAAGAGTAAAATGTTACTTTACTGTAGCTTCAAGACAAATATATATTTTACCTTTTTACTTTTCTCAACTAACTCTTGGACCTAATGACAAATGAGTACAACATAATAAATAATGCTATATATGTTTTACATAATTTTCACCAAAATGAGTTTGTCCTGTTTTAGCTGCATATTCAATATCTTCAGCTGGCATGTATTTACTAACTGCAACTAAACGAGCCTAGAAAATAAAAAAAATAAAAAGATTACTCTCATGAACTTTTTTACGGGATTAATAATAACAAAACTTACTGTATTGTTTCCTTTGAGTTCTTCAACTTCTTTTCTAACTTTATTCAAGTTCTCAATCACTTGTTGTTCGCGTTCAGTTGTTGACATTGTGCGTAATAAGTTAAAACTTGGTCTGAAAAAAACTTGTTTCGTAGGACGAGATAAAATACGAAGCATCACTTTCTTGAGTTTGCACAGAGAAAAAAAAAAAATATTTAAAAAAGATGTCTCAAGATGCCATAACTCCGAATATGAATCGTCTACATACACTCAGTAATTAATGGAGGAAATTCATCAATGAGATAAATACCAATGCTTCTTTTTTGTTATTGTAAAGAGTATGAGCTCATTTTTTGTGATTTAAAACAAAGCAAAATATGTGAGTCGATTTAGTTAAAATGAAAATAGAAGTTTTAAACACGTTTCGCTAGATGTGGACTGTCGGATCTAGCACAAAGACATCAAATGGAGTGACACATGTCAGGTGAGTGAAATAGTAAAAAGGTCATCCAACCAATGTAATAAATGTTGCCAGAAGATCATTTGTTTAATTTTTCTTAACTCATGACAATCTCTCTCAACCTTCTTTTCAATGGTAGTCATTCATATCATACTCATGAGACCATACATAATCTATAGATTTGTATATTTTTTAAAGTAAATATATAAACTTGGATGCAGGGAACTCTATAGTACTAGCAAGTTTTAAGGTAAAAAAGTTTAATCTCAGGTAGTTAGTTACTTTGAGATGTACTGCAAAAGAGGATGCATACTTATACATGAATATGAACGTAATTGGATTTAAATTAATTCTTTTTTACTGAAGTATGCATATCAACGCGTTCTACCTTTCTTTATTTTCTTTTTTTTTTCACATCTGTTGTATATTATAAACCAGTTGAATTTCACATATTATTGTTTATCGTAACAATAATGATTTATAATAAAAAAGACTTGTTATGTAATCAATAGTAATTTAAAATGGTTTAAATAACTTAAATCCAAAAAATGAAAGGCGACATATATCTTTTGTAGGGGGATGGACTTTATTTGCGGTACCATAGAAAAGAGGGGGAAGGGGAGTAAAAAAAAAAAAAAAAAAAAAAAAAAAAAGAGAATCCTTGGAAAACAAAGTAACTATCTACATAATAAAATAGTCATTTCTTTTTTGTTTTTGTTTGTGTCATTAAATAAGAATCATACATATATAACCACCGAGCGGTAAGTTTAAATATATGCAACCAAAGCGTTTTTAAGTCCACATATCTCACTTACATTTTACACCTTTTTTTTTTGTAATATATGTATAAAAATTTTTAAAAATTTTCTTATTTTTTTTTTGGGAGCGGCTTTCTGTCGTGACAAAATACTTTAATTTTATATTAATATGTTTTTATGATTGATATGGTAAAAAAAGGAGCAAGACATGTCAGTTGATTTGTTAAGTTGAAAATAGGAGCTTCGGATGGCAATTTTTTAAAAAAGGGTTGGAAATTTTTGGTTGTAGCGCCGTCACAAAATTTCCAAGACACTTTACATATAAGTGGTTAACAAGATTTATTAATTTTTTTTTCTTTAACCTTTTTTTTTTTTTCCTTTTCTGCATACTTTTTATCTCTTTCCTAAAAAATGGAATCTTTACAGCCTAATAATACAAACAAAATGTTAGAGGGATGGTTAGGTGTTCTTTTATCATCTACAGCTTGTGTTGCTGGCGGTAAATTTTAATATATTTGTCAATATTTACATTTTTGTATTTAGTAAAACGTCATAACTAATTCGATATATCTATACTATTTTTTTTTTTTTTTAGCTTCTATCGTGTATTTAGATAAATTCAGTAAAAAATCATTTCTCGACAGTAGATCTTTTATGGCTTCTTCAATGGCCTTGGCTTCGGGAGTATTACTCTTCTCTTCGTTAGCAATATTATTTCCACAAGCACAAAAACGATTGGATAATGATGCATTATTGTATACTTGTTATTTTGGTGGCGCTACCTTTACTCTTTTACTTACTCGACTTATTCATTATTTAATGCCTGATGCTATTCATGCTTGTGGTGAGGCTGCTGAAAACTGTCATCATCCGGATGGAATGGAACATCATGGTCATAATCACACTAGTAATCGTACTGGAGAAGAGAGACGTAAATTAAAAGATCATGCTTGTGATGTGGAATATGGAACCATTAGATCCAGTGAATCCCATTTTAGGTTTCACCATGACGACCCATCAAACCCCAATAGTTGTAACCATGATTCAGTTGAAGATGTCAACAATGTTTCAAACAACGATCATACCCATCATCATCATCACCACCATGAAACTGTAGAAGAAACTGTAACAAATCATCCTGGACATTTCTATAGTATTGGCTTTCAAACTGCAATCGCTATTTGTGTACATAAATTTCCAGGTATTTAAGCAATATATAGATATTTTGATAAAAAAGGCTGTCATGCTAATAAATCTATCGATAGAGGGACTTATTATGTTTGTATCTAGTCAAGCATCTTCCACCTTAGGGTTAAGTGTTTGTATCGCAATGTCAATTCATAATTTAACAGAAGGTTTTATGATCGCTTTACCGCTGTACTACGCTACACGATCCCGATCAACTGCATTTTTTTCTGCTGCTGCCATGGGTGGATTATCCCAACCTTTAGGTGCATTAATAGGTTTATTTTTAATTCGTAATATCAGTCAGGCCAAAGAAGATTTGATGTTTGGGATTGTATTTGGTAGCGTGTCAGGTATGATGTCTCTCATCACTATTCAGGTAAAGTATATTGCTTATCTTATCTAAATATATCCTAACCCTCGTTATTGACTGCGTTTTTTTAATTTATTTAGAGTATGTTACCACAAGCTGTCAGAGCGGACGATCATCAACAATATGTTTTAATGTTTTTCTTTTTGGGAATATTCCTTGTTGGTCTTTCTTCAGTATTGGAATCCATTTAAAAGAATTATATTCATATATCCAGTGACCCAATTACTTATATATATTCGTTTTTCCTGTACGTTATTTTAAATATATGCAGCATTAAATATTATTTTACATTTTGCTTTTTTATACTCTTTCATTAGTAAATATAAATCATCACTTATTTTACACTATATATAATCTTAATGAAACTGATTGTTGCTATATTAGTATGTTGTCATTGACTCATCTCCAAAGAGAGGCTTTTATTTCTTTCGGATGTAGAATCATTATTGTACTTTACACAATGCGATAAATCGACCGTGGCAAAACTTATTTCTAGACACTATAAAGCGACCATTATATCCTATGTAGACTTAATATTCTTGGAGCTAGCATAACGTCATCAATAAATTTGGATTTAATAGGGCCCCAGTATTCTCTATTCAATATTTCTAATGATTTACTATATTCTAGAGTTATTTCCTCATCACCATTACTTTCTATGTATTAATGAAGATGACATCAAAAATAATTTGAAGAATTTTCTAAAGTCTCATGATGTATTTTCTGTTGGTATTAAGTCTCTTCAAAGCAACGTTATTTTGATAATCGAGTACATTTATAGCAGTATTAGTTTTAGAATGGTAATAAAACTTTAATAGCTAAAATATATAATTTTAACATGTATCACCTGATAAATAGAATATACTTTATTACCCGGATACAGTAGTCGATAATCTAAAGATGCCTTGGATCACTATCGATGCAAAATGGAAGTTGAACAAGTCAAACGCTGACTATTTGAAGACACTTAATATGTTCGATATTTGTCTTGTGATTGGGGAAACTGTTTTGGATGCCATGAAAGCTTTATTTACAAACAGTAAAACTAAGTAATGCAGGATACTATTGTTTTATTTAGACAGATTGGCATTCAAAAAAAAAAGAGCATTAAAAGACAGCGTATCAAGAAATGTACGAAACAAAAAGATTCTTCATGCAATTCTTTACAAGAATAGTATGACAAAAAATAGAATAAAAAGATAAAGATGTTTTCGTCAACTATGCAAAATGTCAGATTAAAAAGCGGGTGTATTATTGCGTGACCAAATGTTTCATGATAAGTGTTTGAATTTCCAACTTGATTTTAAATATTATCCCATTTTTGTTAATATAATTCGCATGAACATGTGTACACAAATTCACATACATAGTCTTTTGCTTTATTGGTACAACCAAGTAAATCATTGTCTAGTAGGCGTTCACTAGTTCTGATGAAAAAAGAAGAAATATTAGTTAACTTATGATATATTTTTACGCGAGAGAAGATTATCAGCAAATCTAAAAAAGAAAAAAAGAAAAAGACAAAATAATTAGGTTTTTAATTATATAATTTTTGTTGTTGTTGTTGTTGTTGTTGTTGTTGTTGTTGTTGTTGTTGTTGTTGTTGTTGTTGTTGTTGTTGTTGTTGTTGTTGTTGTTGTTGTTGTTGTTACAAAATGTGATCCAGAGGCCTTGACTTGCGTCAAGACCTCCTTCTCCGAATCTTCTATCATTTTTAACAACACCCCAAGAAAATGGTGTTCCTCGAATCCGCCAGGAGCCGTATTACATATAGTTGAACAAAAACATCCCGCTTTTCAGCGAGATGCTTTTTAATAACCTTACTTGGTCACGTAAAATATGCATGGAATATACCTTTATCATAATTACCTTCTTTACTTTAAGCCCCTGCTCTATCTTTGTCAAATTGAATAACACACTAAAGAGAGTAATTTTAACACTATGCAAAACCTGTTTTTATATGTCACTTTAGAAATGCTGCATATAGTCAAAATCACAAACATGAATAACTATTTTGACACTTGCAGAGTTTAGATAAACGTATAGTCTTATTCTTACTAGTAAGCTCAAGGATAATGAAGTTAGATATTTGTTATGTGTATAATAAAAGAAATATTTTAGGTGTAGCAGTAGTTTCTTTTCTTCCATTTAGGTTACACGGGTACAGACAAAAGAAGTAGTGTTTTTGTATTTTAGTTACACCAAGAAGATACCGTGAAAGTGGACCTTTCTATTCACTACCATCCACTTTTCTACAAAATTTTGTACTTTTGTGCCATTGAATTTGCATTAAATAAACATCGCTCAAAACGCTGGAAACAATTTTATTGAGAAATTCAGACATAAAAAAACCCGAAAAAATAAGGTTCATGAAACCCACAACTTGTCCATAGTAAAATTTTTGAGGGGTATATAAGGAGATATGTTTAGGGAAATTTGAATCACTCATGCTCGACCTTTTAGTAGACATGAGGGCTGGAAAGTCAGACGTTGTGCTCATATTGTCGGAACTAAAAATTCGAGAACGCTAGTAATTGAAAGGTTACGATTACTAAGAAGTATTGGTTCTTCTGCATATCGGTAGGAGTTTTTTTTTTTGTCTTTTTGAGTCTATTTTTTTTTACATTATTATGTAACTATGTAGTGCTTATTTCATCACAAAATTCTGTAGTATAACATATATTCAGAATATATACATTTATTGAATTATAGTCCTTATTGTGATACGAAAAGTCGGTCGAAATATGTAAATAGTAAATAAAATGCTATGATGTATTTTTATTAAGTGATCTCTGGAACATGTAAATACGAACAAAGCGTTTACGGAATATGTTTTACTTTTATCTTAATCCAATATTAAAGTTTTGCATCATTAGAGACAACATGGCGTTTTAAATAGTCATTTAAAAACATACCATTAGGATCTAATTGTTGACGTACTCTCAAGAAATCATGAAATTTAGGATAAGAAGCTTCTAAATTTTGTCTTGTTTGGCCATGCGCTTTTGCCCAATGGGGACGACCATTATATTCACGCATAAGATCTTCATATCCTTTCCAATATTTCTTATAAGGGACTGCTTTACCATAGGGTCTGTACATAATGACTCCGATGTAACAAGTCTTACGTCCATAAGCAGGACTTAACCATACATCATCCTCATCCACGAATCGAATCTCTACAGGAAAGTGTACTTTTAAATCATTTTCAGTGATAAATTTATCCAATCTACGAAGCATATCTGGCGCGTCTTTCCAATCAATTGCCCATTCATTTACGTATTGAGGAAATAAGCAATCAAAATTAAACACCTTATTAGATACATCTACTACTTCAACTGGCTTAGAATGTAAAGTTTTAAACATAATCTTGGTCAAGTAAGGAATTAAACTAGTACTGTATCGAGTAATATTTAACATGGCTTGATAAGCATGGAAACCATACCAGTTTTCCATAATAAATGTGGGACCCTTTCGTGATATTTCTTTAGTTGTACGATTTGCTCTCCAAACAACACAATCATCTGTATGAGGATACCACCATACACGAGCATGCTCAGCTGAATGGATTACTGCATCCCAATCATTTAAAACATCAGAGAATTTGTATGGTTTTTGGATGGCTTCTAATCTAAAATCTGGTTCTGCCTGTAATGTCATACGTGTAATAATACCCAAGGCACCTAAACTACAACGAGCTGCTTCAAATACTTCTTGATTTTCTTTAGGTGAACAATAAAGGATACTTCCATCGGCTGTAATCAAGGTTATATCAAGAATCTAGAAATATGGTTGGATATATATGAGTGTTAAGTAAGCTAAAAAAAAAAAAGGAAATCTTACCAGCGTAGAGAGACAAGCAAAATGAGCACCAGTACCATGAGTAGCTGTCGCCATTACACCAGCAATCGATTGATCTGAAATTGATCCCAAATTGCTAAGGGCAAGACCATTTTCTCTCAAAACCTTGTGTAAAGTATGAAGTGACATACCAGCTTCTACAGTAACCGTATGATTTTTGCTATCAACTTTTAAGAGACGATCCATTTTGTCAATATTAATCATGAAGCCAGGAGAACATGCTAAATCAGAAGGTGAATGACCACTACCAAAAGCTTTAAGTGGTTTATTTAACTTTTTTGCCAACAAGATAACCTAAAAAAAAAAAAAAAAAAAAAAAAAAAAAAAAAGTCAAAAAAAAAATATACAAAAAAAATTAGGGTTACAATTTTCTTTACTTTCTGAACTTGTGATTCTGTTACAGGTGTAAACAATAGTTCAGGCGTACATTTGAAAGTTTTGGACCAATTTTGAAAAGTAAAATTATCAACAGCAATTTGCTGCAATTCAGAATCTAATTGTTCTATTTGATAAGGGCCCATGGTATTTCTTAATTTATTTTGTATTTGTAAGAAAAAGGTTGATGAGAAATACAATCGAAGAATAACGCCTTCTTTTGAATTAAATTTCCGCTATCAATTATTTTATTTTATAGATGTGAATACTTTACCTGGGTTTAAGTGACTTTTGTTTATTCATCGAATTAATCCTATCCATCAATCGATTGATTACTTCGTACACTTGAAAGGAGAGCATCTCAAATTCGCATGTTAATTACTGTGTAGACATTATGTCCCACTAAAACTTAAAAATGCGTATTAATATAAAATTTTTTTTTACCTAATATTAATACTTCTCGCCTCTCTCAAAGCTCTGGTTCTATTGCCTATTACTTTTTTTATCAATTTTCCAGCCTGAGATACATGTATACAAGATTAAACATTCAGTGTTAATCTGAACTTGGTTTTCAAAACCATAAAATAGTTAGTCCACATCTTTGTTTTTTGTACATATGTAACCATTTTTTATTAACTACTATTATCCTTTCATAATAAATATTTGAATAGAATAGTTTCAAAAGTAATAAGTGAACAAATAGTTTTAATATGAATAATTCTTTCATTTTAAATTTCTTTTCCTAAAGTAATTGTTACTTGCGTATTGAGATCAATTTCATCTAGATACAATACATGTATAAGATCTCTTCCTCTGTTTCCTCTTTCTGAAGGGAAATACGTGTACATATCCAAAAAACCTTTTTCCAGGGCTTCTTGTGCATAAAATTCCATAGCATATCTGCCTTGGCTATCACCCAGCTCATTAGTGTATGTTCCATAAGTTATGTCTTGTTTGAACCCAAATGACCTAATGAACTGTATCCCTTTCTGTTCATTTTCAAATATACCAATAGTGAAACTACTTGAGCTAGCTTCTAAGATGAGATACATATGCCAAACGGTTTTGGGTTTATTGGTAGATTCTCTTAGCATTTTTTTTTCGAATGATGCTTCCTTTCAGAATTACAAAAAACCAATTAAAGAAAGTATGAATATATATAACTACATTTAAAATAAATAGATATTATTCTAAGAGAGCTAATCATTAACAACTTGTATAATACCTGTTATACATATTTAAGCCCCAAAAAAATATATATGTATGAGTAAACAGATAAAAATGATAGACTAGATTTAAACATGTTCCTTTTTATCATGCTAAACACTTTTAATGACAAATTCATTCAAAAATATAAATAAATAGGCACACAGCAAAAATATTTATACCATCAAAAACGGGAAAGCGGGTATACTCGGTTCCTTTGGAGATTTGAAAAAAAAAAACTGGCTTTGAAATATTAAATATACCCAAACGAAATTTCCTGAAACCAAATTGCATATCGCTCTTCACCGTTTGATTATGTCGACCATACAATTGCAATTTTTGCCTGATGGATTTTCAGTTCATCAATACGAACGAGACTTTAAAATCCCAGTAGATCTTTTAAACGCACCATGGTACACGATTTCCAAGACAAGCTCTGAGCTTTCATTGATTTTACCTTCCGAGTACAAATTACCTAACCCTCAACCCAACAAGTCTGAGAATGGATGGCGTATGTTTCAAGTAGACGCTCAAATGGACTTTGGACTCGTTGGTATCTTGGCTAGGATTGTATCACCTCTCAAAGATAGCCTGATTCCGGTATTTGTTGTTAGCACTTTTGACACGGATTATATTATGGTCAAGGAGGAAAAATTAACCGAAGCTATTAAAGTCTTGAATAGTCAGCCCAATATTGTTGTGAAACCAGGAGAGTCTGTAATGATAAAATAAAATAATAATAAAAAAGAAAGTCAGTGCTCTTCTAAATCTGTCTTTAACCATTTCACACTGAATAATAAATGAAAGGTCATCCTTATTATCCTGCGAATCTAGACATACCTCATTATGTACCTAATGATCGTTCAACATTTGAATTATTAGTGATTGCAGGTAGTATCATGACTGGTTTAGTTGGATTATGTTTCGTCGGATCGCGCATTTTATCAAAGAAGACAACTTCAGTTACCAGACTTATGTGGTTTTTTATATCTGGTATACTGCATGTTGGATTTGAGGCTTATTGGCTCTGCCATAGAACGTCTGTAGCGGGTCGTAACGACATATTAGCGCAACTTTGGAAAGAGTATGCTCATGGTGACTCGCGTTACCTAGTGGCAGACGAGTTGTTGTTGACATTGGAAGTGATGACTATAGTAAAGTATGAATGATATGATGATAACCATGGTAACTAAAAAAAAAGAATTTATCTGTCAAAAGTTTATTTGGGGACCTCTTTGCTTAATGACCAGTTGGTATATATTGAATGGATCGCCAAAACAGTACTTATTTCAACTAATCGCTTCACTCTGTCATCTTTTTTCGTGTTCATTGTATTTTATTATGGACTTACCCGAAGCAATCCATTGTGATCCAAATCCTTATTATTTTTATATTTATTTTATCTCCTTTAATATGCCGTGGTTGATTGTAAGTAGTACCAAAGTATTTCGAGGGACTAAAATCATTGACTATAGATATTTTAGGTACCTTTCGTCTTGGTATGTCAAAGCTATAGACATGTAATTGGAGCATTGATGTTAAAAGACAAGACACAATAATTGATGAATTACTTTTTACTTTTTTATTTATGTTTATATTTTTCGTCATGTAATTTTTGTATTTTTTAAAATGACTAAAAAATTCTAATCTTTTTTTCAAGTGCAAAAAAATTTATAAGAAAAAAAGAGAATAACTTTTTTTTTATACAATTTAAATCTAAAGAAATAAAAGAGTTAATAAAACAAAGTAAAATTGGATAAAATTCTAGACCTACATCATCAATATCGAAATCGAATTCAACTTCGTCATCTTCTTCACCGCCAAAGTTATTGTCGGCTTCGTTAATCTTGGCGGTATCGGGTAATTCACCATAAGATTTCAATTGTCTTGCTTCATCAGGGTTATAACGTTGAATGACATCAGCCTTTTCGTCTTGGAAATCACGCAAAGATAATAAAACAATATCACCCTGGTTAATCCAAACCTTCTTACGTAATTTACCACGAATGAGTGCTAGACGTTTAACACCATCGAAACATTGAGCTTCGACACGACCGTTACCCAACATCTTAAGAACTTGGGCGTACTCTGGATTTATATAGTTAGCCTCATGCTGATTGATTATTACAAAGTGAACTAACCTTGGCCTTCTTCTTTGAAAACAAGTTCACGCTTGTCATTCTCAGTATCGTTCTTTCCTCTTCTTCTGGATTTACCACCCTGTTAAATAACTTTAATATAAATCTCTCCAATCAATCTTTAAAATACTTTACTTTTCCCTTATTTTTAACCATTGTGAATATGTATAGAGGAAAAAAAGAAAAAACAAAAAAAAAATTGCTAGTGTATTAAAACTGCGGCAATGTTGCTCATCCCTCACTACATTTTGATTATTTTACGCCTACAGTCGGGCTCTTCCAAAAAAAAAAAACTTACGTGGCTTATACACTTGTTTTTCTCATTCTTCATTTTTTTTTTATCTTGCTTTTTTGTAGTATAAAATTATGTGGTATTCAAAGGAATATGATCCAGTTCAGGTAGGCTCTATAGACGGTACAGATACAGATCCACATGATGCGGCTATAGCCAGAGCCACTCGTTCCGACTGTAAGTTTTTGACCTGTCTATGTTACGTCACTTGATTTTTACCTTTCTTCTTATAAAGACAGACCACCAAAGCATTTAAAGACCGATCCAAACAACACTTTGTTTATCAGCAGGCTGAATTTTGATACTACCGAATTAACAATAAAGCCAATATTTGAAAAGTATGGCAAAGTGGTGAACATAGAGCTGATCAGAAATAATGGTAATTTTACTTCTTTTATATAAAAATATCTCTTCTTACGTTAATTTTTTTTATGGTACCTAGTCACTGGACTGTCCCAAGGTTACGGATTTGTTACTTTTGATAATCCGAAATCGACAAGAGAAGCTTATAGGGACGTAAACGAAATGATACTGGACGATCATGTCATATTGGTAGATTATGAAAGGAGTAGAAAAATGCTTGGTTGGATACCAAGAAGATTTGGTGGAGGATATGGCGGAAAGAAAGAAAGTGGACAGTTAAGATTTGGTGCCAGAGACAGACCTTTTCGAGATAACCATGGTAAAATCAAAATTCAGTATGAACAAAAGAGATCGGATGTTTGGAGAGAAGATGAGAGTAGTAAAAGATCAAATGAACATAGTCATAGTGATCGTCGTGACAACAGTCATAATCGTAATGATAGATCATTGCATCGTAGTAGTAGACGTAGGTCACCTACTCCTGAACATCGTTCTACTAGAAGACGTACGTCGGACAGACATCACCACTCAGACTCTAAAAGGAAGCGCCAAGACTCATTACAAAATAATGACAGGCGTCATCGTTAATCGAAAACATATCAAATGAAGTTTGAAACAAATAATAATAAAAAACTTACATTAACTACATTTTTTTTCACCCTTTCTTTATTACTTTTTATATATATTAAAATGAATAGATATACAGATTGGACTGATGAATCTACAATAATCAAGCGGCCTCCTACTGTTGCTAGTTTTTTTGAAGGCTGGTCACTTACCCAGAGCGACCGACCTTTGACTCCACCACCTGAAAATAAAGAAAATGATGAAGAAGAAGAGGAAGTAGAAGAAGAAGCATTTGTTGATGCAGATGATGCTAGTTTTAGCAGTAGATCTTTCAGCCCATGCTCTGAGTATAGTGATAGAGCCTCAATACAAATTGACAACAAAATCAGAAGAAAAAGCAGCATCGAAATAGGCAATGAAATTATGTCCAAATTATTAAAAGAAGATAACGTTAAAAGTGCAATTGATATTTTAAAACAAGCATTAAACCATTTGAATATGGCGCAGCAAGATGAAGATAAAGCGAGTATTTCCGAAATTTATTCGCGCATCATAAAATCATTATGTGATCAATCTATATCCAAAATCGTAGACGAAATGATGCCTAATGATAAGAAGTTAGATATTAAGCACTCGATACTATGGCGATTATTTACCAAAGTGATTGAATCAGGCCATGTATTACAAGTAAGAAATGATTCTAAAGCTAATATAAAATATAGAGTGCTTAAAATGTATCTACTAGACCGATGCACATTTAGCAGTAGTCAGCATATTAGTGGATAAAGGACATAATTCATTAGCATTACAAGCTATGTACACTTTACCAAGAAAGAACTGGGATACGCAATGTTATCGTACAGCTATGCTACTTCATTTAATGCAAAATCCTAAACAAATTATAGAGGCACAAAAATTACTTTCAGATTATGGCAAACCCTATTTAGAAATCGCCAACCCAACTGCTCCCAATGACCTACCACCACTTCGAATTAAGATGCCTTTGATGGAGGGAATAACAGAAAGAGATCAATTTAGGCTATGGATGTTTTACCAAGCTGCTCAGTCAGACAATGATTATTGGACTCGTGAAAAAAATGCATTTGAAACCAAAAGAAAAGAAAACTTGATGTTATTAAAAGAAAGAGAAAACGATAGTGTTGATTGGACTTTAGAGCAATTAGATATGGAAAGCAAAAGACTAGAAGTAGATCGTAAATGCACCGAAAATGATAATACAATGATATATATCGCTATGAATAATAAACAGTTTGAATACGCATGGCAAGTGTATTTGGCCATGGCAGACGCTGTAAATGAATCAACACCTTGCATTGTGATGCATCTATGTTGGGTTGCTTTTCGTCAAATACCTATCGCTGACGTGTCATTCCGTACTGAATGGGAAAACAGAGCTTGGTCAGTATACTCAAGGTTCATGTGCTCTGAATATCTCCATCCTGATCAACCAGAAGCACCAAGCTTTGTGCATGATATCCTCTACATAGCATCTAATACACCTGAAGTAAATGTAGACAAAAAAACGAGATATACAAAAGCAATGAGTATATACAACTTACTATCCAGATTGCATTTTGATCGACTGTTGTGCGACGATCGAGTAGTAGAACCATTAGTTTGTACTGTACTTTATGAATGTAAAGGCACACCGTTGAATATAGTAAAAATGTGTGAAAAAGGGTTTGAGATAATGGACAAAAGGAACGAGATTATTCAACGATTACCAGTTACTCGCACAAACGAAATGCCTTATTCGCTCATTTGGGGTTTTCTGATTCTGTGCTTAAAATCTGGTGATGAGACTCATTTTCAGCAGATACTGATACGGTTGTTACATAATCTATTAGAAGAGAACCATAACATACCTTCTTCAATTTTAGCACCTATACAATGTTTTCATGACAAGTATACATGTAACCAAAAGACATGTTATTTTGAAGATTATATGTTTCGATACATAAAGTACACAGACGATTTAGATGATACGGTTCCAACAAATATGAACGAATTTGGATTTTTATCATCTGACAAAACTGATCAAAACTATAAGCAAAAGTTACTATGGAATAGTAACATAAAAGAGCCTCAGGAACCAAATATAGCTTTGGCAATATTGATGGGAGCAGCAACAGGAGAAGAGTTGGCGCAGAAACAAATGTATTTTTCTACCAAAAAGGCAAAGGCACTTATTCGACACGCTTGTAGTTTAACCTCTTCTCCATCCAAATAAAATTTTCCCACGTGATGATGAGCACAACATTGCTGTAACAATATTATATATTCACACCCTATTTTTTTTTTCTTTCCTTTTCTTCTTCATTAAAAACAATAATATAGACGATGGGGAACATTCCTTCCAAGAAAAGAAAAGATAATCGACCAAGTATTGTTAGATCTGAAGTACCTGATAATGAATTATCAAACGCAACTGCAACTTCAGTGAACTCTATTCTTGTCAGTTCAAATATTCCAAGAAATAAAGCACCTACTAATATCGTCACTGCCCAAAATACCTTCAAAAACACAGCAGGCGCAATTTCCCCTCCTTATAGCCCAGCCTCAGATAGTAACCAACTTACATTTACGTCACAAAATCAATTAACTGCAACATCAATTCGATCTATTGGTTGGAACCTTGATATTGATGAATGCATCAGTCGATTGTTAGATGTTGGTGTCAAGAATAAGGTACCAAAAGCAATTTGCTTTAGGAACTCAGAAATTGTGGCGATTTGCAGAGCAGCACAGGAAGTTTTTCTCAGTCAGCCAGTAAGACTTTCTTAATGTAATTATGTATGTGTATAATATGTATATATTGATTTTATTATATACGTTTACAGAGCTTGATAGAGCTGAATCCACCTGTAAAGATCTTAGGTGATATTCACGGACAATTTCCTGACTTGATTCGATTATTTGAAATGGTAAGTAGAGGAAATATAAATATATATAAATATATATATGTGTGTGTGAGGAGTATATATATAGGCTATAAACACATACAATGGCTATATTAATACTAGTTTAGGGTGGATTTCCTCCTGATTCGAATTATTTATTTCTTGGTGATTACGTAGACAGGGGAAAGCAGAGTTTAGAAACGATATTATTACTGTTCTGCTTTAAAATCAAATACCCTGAAAACTTTTTTTTGTTGAGAGGAAATCATGAATGTGCTAATGTAACACGAGTGTATGGATTTTATGATGAATGTAAAAGAAGAACGAATACAAAAGTTTGGAAGACATTTGTTGATGTATTTAATACTTTACCTATTGCTGCTCTGGTAGCTGGTAAGATATTTTGTGTTCATGGTGGATTATCTCCTTCTTTACATAGTATGGATGATGTAAGAAGTATCATGCGTCCAACAGATGTACCAGAGTACGGTCTTTTAAATGATTTATTATGGTCAGATCCAAGTGATACCTCTGTAGAATGGGAAGATAACGAAAGAGGCGTTTCTTATTGTTTTGGAAAAAAGATTGTGAATGAGTTTTTAGCAAGACACGATTTAGATTTAGTATGTCGAGCTCATATGGTGGTAGAAGATGGTTATCAATTCTTTAATGAAAGGACCTTGGTTACTGTATTTAGTGCGCCTAATTACTGTGGTGAATTTGATAATTTTGGTGCCATTATGAGTATTAATGAAGAGTTATTATGTAGTTTCGAATTATTAGCTCCAATGGAGCACCCGTCTGCAGCAAAAATACAAGAAGCTCACAAGAACAAAGGAAGAAGGCCAAGGCACGTTAAACTTTTATTTTTAATGCTTTTAACTAACCTGCTTTTTTTTTCTCATGTAATATAGTCCTCCTATGATTGATCCTTCGACTGTTCCTGAATTACAAGAAGTACCAACATTAGTAGTACAATCACCTGCATGATTGTTTTCCTTTTTTTTTATTACTATTCCTTATATAATGTCATGTTCATCTTACATACATGTGATTTTGTGTGATCTATTGCTATACTACTGCTGTTCTATACATGTTATGATATGTGTTGACTGTATGTATCCTTTCCTTTAAAAATGAAAAATATATTTGTCCTGTATATACATATTCCTCCTATATAATAATACAAGGAGTATAATTACTATACATATTATAATTTTTTATTGTCATTATTATTTTATTTATATTATAAAAATATATCTATTGCAAGGCGTTCGAATATTATGCAAATGTAGTCTATAGAGTTAGGTCCATAAAAAAAAATAAGTGTATACACAGTCATGTTTATAATGTCAATTATCATGTTAGTAGATCATTAAATCTGGGTCTCTTTTTAAAAATGAGCTATATTTAGCGCATTGCGCACACAATCTTTCTTTTTAGATAGTAATAAAAAATAAAATATATTATAGATTACTTGTAAAAAGATAAAAATATGATATAGAAAAAAAGTAGTTGTATATGTAAAGTATATATGAACAAAAAACTGTATAAACAGAAGGAGATTACAAATACAATTTAAAAAGTTTCATCTTGATTTGGACAATCTTCTGTAGAATGAGTACCAAACACATCACAATTGACACAGTAATACTATTACTTAAGTATTAGCGCCCTTTTTCATTAAAAGCTTTACATTTATATTGTTTTTACTTACAGATGATGATGATAAGGTATCATGCTCATATTCATCCATTTGAGCAAAGGCGTTACAAGTCATCACATCATGACCATATTCTTCGCATATCTCGCAATAGGCGCTTTCCAATAAATTGCTGCCATGATCAGAGACAGTATCTAAGCTACTACTTGTCATCAAGGTAAATGAGCTGGCTGTTGCCGAAGAAGATCGTTTCTTATTGACTTGGAATATAGAGGAATATTGAGGTGATGTTGGTGACATGGGTGGCTGATTATGTAAAAGTATACGTTTATGCTGATGATTGTTCTTTTCTTCTTCTTCTTTCAATTTGATTTCCAACAACCGAACTTTTTTCTTTTCATTTTCTAAAGTTTCCTCCAGCTCGGTTTCATTAAATACCTTGTTCTCGACCAAGAATTCAAGGTCGGTTAATTCTTTACTTAATTGTTCTAATTTGGCCTGTTTGCTGTTTTCCAAATCCTGGTATCTTTTGTTTTCACGAAGTACTTGTAATTTTAACTGTTCAATTTCTCGTTTATACTTGCTTTCGTCTCCTTCTTGGTCTTGTCGATTCTCATTTGTCTTTTCAATTGATAATAACTCATCCATTAATCTCATACATTCATGCTCTGTTTGTCTTTGAGACTCGAGAATTCGTTCGTTCTCCAATTCTAACCGACGGTTTTTTTCTAACAAAGATTCCTCATCTACCATATTTTTTTGTTGCTGTTGTTGTTTTTCCATTAGAGCTAACTTTTTAAGCAAATCAGATAAATCACGTTGAGTTTTATCTTGAGTAAGACGAATACGTTCGTTTTCTTCTTCAATACGAGATTGTGTTTCAAGTGCGGCATTGGCTTCTTCCATAATTCTTATTTTGTCTTTAATTTCATGTTCAAGTTCATCACGTATCGAATAAAATTGTGAGCTGGAGGAGACAGATACTCGATGTAACCGCTTAATTTCGATTTTTAACTGGTCTATTTCATCAGACATCGATTTTCTTAATTCTCTTTCCTTATCCAGTTCCTTTGTAGACAATTCAAGTTGAGCTTCTAATCTTTCCCTTGTGTCATCTATTCTAGGTGATAAAGGGGAGAGACAATTTGAGAAATCGTTTACCATATGCTGCAGTCTTTGAATTTGAGAATCTTTAATTGAAACCATATTTTCATATTCTTGTTTATATTGGATTAATGAGGCTTCATAAACACGTGAATTTTCTCTGTTTAATTGTCTTAGGTCAACACAATCACGTTCAATAGCAGCCGTTGCTTCATCACGTTCAGCCAATTGTTTTCGGAGTAGGTCGATCTGGGCTGCATTATCGCGCATCTTATGCTCGTGATTGGATATAAGATTGGAGTTTTCTTCCTGTAACGTTCGTAAGCGAAGGTCTAATCGTTCAATTACTTTAATATGTTGCTTTTCCATGGCTTCTGACATATTAGCTCTGGATAAAGCGCCATCTTTTTCGTTCGATATCTTTGATAACTGTTCATGGGCTACACGGAATTCTTCAAACTGTCGTCTCAGTCGATTGAGTTCGTCATCCTTTTCTTGTACTCGTAAAGCATAACTTTCTTTAGCTGACAATAATCGCTCCCATGCAGCCTCTTTACCATCCATTTGTTGTGAAAGCACTTTTTGTTCTTGACGTGATTGTTCTAATAAAGCAGATACCCTTTTCAATTCGTCTACTTCATTGTTAGATGTCTTTGAACTTGAGCTACGTCTAACCAACTTTTTTTTTTCAATTACTGGCTCGTTTTGAAGACGGTGTTGACAGTTGCTTTCAGAAGAAGAGGTAGTGGAAAGTGAACATGACTTTTTTAATTTAGCCGTTGTAGTGGTTGATTTTGATAACGGTACAATTTGATTCGACTTTTTGTTGGAAGAAGGACTGCTACGTGTAGGTAAAGGTTGATGAGAGCTATTAGAAAGTATACGCGCTGATTTGCTTGGCGTAATTGTTGTAGGCTGGCTTCTTTTGGTGTTGGTGATCATACTCTTTCTAGTGACAGGACCAGTTGATTTGTTACCTGTCGTCTTACTAATACGAGGTGTAATTTGTTTTTCTGCGACTACCTTGCTTGATAAAATAAATATACCTGTTTCTGGAGGACAAGAAAAATATCGTACACTAAAAAGAAGTAAATTAAGAAAAAGTTAATGACTTTTATTTTTATGTGTCTATGAAACGGCTTACCCCTGAATACTGCCATCATTTTTCCCTGTACCTTTAATATCTAATTCAATTCCAACCCAATTCCCGCCATTCATAAATTTAGTTTCACCAAAAAAACGAACAGTACCGGATACGGAAAGGCTAGGAATATTGACTCTTTGGCCTAAGTTCAAATTGTCTTCGGTGGGATAATCATTTTTAGCATAATCAACAGGATTCATTAAAGAAGAGGATCTTCGCATACAGGATGTCGTAGCAGTAGCAGTGGATGTAGTCGATGATGCCGATTTCATTGCAGAAGCACTGATCTTACTTAATTTAGATGATGAGACTAGCACACCAGTGTTGTGTTCGGATGAAAATCTTTTGATTAAACTAGAAGGTCTAGGCATAGGTGTGGTAGTAGCTCTTCCCATCAATGCTTTACGATTCATTTGCATCTGATATCTATCATACGCATCTTCATCTTCATCATCACTTGGATAGGAATCTGCTAGCCGATGCATTGAATGTGATTTAGATAAATGAGACGTGGATCTTTTTAATTTCTTTTTATCAGAATCATTAGTTATTCTTCTTCTATTTTCGGTTTGTGGTGTACTAGCTGGTTGATACATAGAGCTTACTGACAATGGTCGAGCTATTCTACTGTTGATGGACATTATTTATTTAGGTTTTAATATGAAAAGAGTTGTATGTATGTATCTGATTTTCTTGATTATATTTTATATTAATAATACATCGTTTTATTTTATTATTTCGTTTTTGCTTTAGTTGTACAGAAAAAAAAATGTATACGCAAAAGCAAGAAAATGAAAAAAAGAACAAAAGAAAAGGAATAATCTTGTAAGAATACATGTATATATATATATATATATATATATCAATATGACTGGGAAAAGGAGCAAAATGCATATTCGTCGAAATGCAACCATCTGCATATAAAAAAAGAATGATTTTTATGCCGCTGCTGTAAGTTTGGAAAGGAGTGAAAAAGGGATAGGCAATACAGACCAACCCTAAAACCCAACTACTAGTTGTAGTATATATATATCTTTATATTGAAATAGTACTTTATTTAAACCGCAGACTTACCTATTAAATATAACAGAAAAGAGATCATATATTCGATTGTATGGATTCTAAGAATATTACACATGTACGAAAATACAATATCCAGAAAAGGTTAAGGACATACAACAGTCATCCGTTGTCTTTATTTTTAACTATTGCTTGATATTATATGTCTGTTCAGACACCTATTTGTTTGCCACATAATAAACGTTCCCTTCAAGGGTCTTGAGGGGTGATGGCAACATTATCCTTTTTTGCTAGCTTGATTAATTGATACACTCCCATAATACACCTTGTCTCATAAAATGACTACTTGGCAGTCTTTTTTGTGATAAGATAGCGGTAGATATCACAATTAAGGCCAACTTTTTTTTTTAAAAAAAAATCACACACTCCGTCTGTCGTGATAAAATGAGTGTAAAAATAATAAACTTACAAGTGATTCTTTAATGTAGTTAATGCTTATTCAGAGGACTCACTTTGGTTTTCAATACCCGTCGTGTGTAACATCGATCGATGTAGTGTAATAATTGTAAAAGTCTCTGGGTATTTTTATATGTATAATTGGAATTATATCAAGAGTCAAACTCATGACTCTATTAGATATGTATAGCCACGAGAAAAGAAGAGTGCTATAAGGAAAAGTAGCAAGTGGGCTTTTGAGATCATCGCTATAAGATATTATTCGCACTTTAAAGCACAACCAGACTACTTTCAGAATTGTTTATTTTCTTTTTTGTTCTTTTTGTTCTTTAAGTCATGTTGCGTCGAACATTGAAGAAACCACTCACACCTATAAAAAACTCACCTAGTACCTTCATGGGAGCTGGTGGTTGGCTTCAGCTCGAATGTGTTCAATACAAAGATAATAAAGGAATTGAAAGAAAATGGGAGCGTTGTATTCGAAAAAAGGAGAAGCCTTCGAATGTTGACGGTAAAAAAAAAAAAAAAAAAAAAAAAAAAAAAAAAAAAAAAAAGCGAAATTAAATAATACTCTATTCTTATCATCATATTAGCTGTTGATATTCATGCTATTTTAATAACTCCTGAAGAGCCCGAGATTTTATTAGTTGTTCAATACAGGTATTTTTTTTTTTTAAAAAAAGAATACGCGTTGTTTTATAACTTTTATTTTTTATTTTTTGCTAACTCATAATTGATATGTATGTAGACCAGCAGTTGAGCATTACTGCATCGAATTTCCGTCCGGTGAATAATTTAAACAGGAAAAAGACTATCTGATTTTTTTTCTTATCAGTTTTATTTGTAGGACTTATCGATCCTGACGAAAATGACCCAATCAAAGCGGCACAAAGAGAATTAAAGGAAGAAACGGGATATTCTGTATCAGAAAAAGACTTTCAGTTACTTAATGTGCCTGTTGCCTACGAGCCAGGTTTAACTAGTTCGTGTTGTTACGTTGTGAAAGCTACTATCGATGTCAGAGAATCCACAGAACTACCAGTGCAGCAATTAGAGCCCGATGAATGGAGTCTACAGACAATAAGCTTGCCATTAAATGGATTATTATCATATTTAATAGGTAAAACATAATGCACGCACACGTATATAATATGAATAGTGTGATTTTTCTTAACATTACAATATTTTAGACTTAGAGCAAACTTATAAAGGACGTTTGATAATCGATAGTAGATTACATGCTTTCGCAGCCGGTATAGCGTATTCTGGGGAATTCTTGTAAAATACAAAACAAATTAGGATTGAAATATTTTATTAAAAAAGTATGTTTACAATGGAGAATATAATTAATATACATATATACATATATATATATATATATATATATATATATGTGTGTGTGTGTGTGTGTGTGTGTGTGTGTGTGTGTGTGTTTGAGTGAAATGAATGTTTATATTTACAGAATTTATTTGCTTGCTGATTGTTTGCTTCAATTGGAATAATAACGATCTATTACACTTTTTGTTGATCCGGGCAGTGAACTTTCTTTTGTAATGTAGGCAGTAGTAGAATCGTTTACAATTAGGACTTTGGAAAATTTGACAGTAGGTTTTTGCACTTGCGAACCATTGGATAATATGGAGGAAAGTATCCCATCTGGACTATGACTATCGCAGGACCAATTGGAGTTATCTGAAGCGTCACTTGTAGTACGACGGTGAAGACGGAACATGATATACAGTAAAAATAGAACTTATCTTTAAATTGCTTTATTATACTTTTTTATTTAATAGTTTATTCCCTCCCCTTTATATATCTTTTTTTTTCAAAAAAAATATCGATTTAATCTGATACTTTTGGACTGCTTATTTGTTTTCGGCGGACAGGTTGAAAATAAGGTAAAACATT
Source organism: Pilaira anomala (assembly GCA_025716855.1). Taxonomy (NCBI): domain Eukaryota; kingdom Fungi; phylum Mucoromycota; class Mucoromycetes; order Mucorales; family Mucoraceae; genus Pilaira; species Pilaira anomala. The sequence continues at coordinate 653,313 of JAIXMQ010000003.1, forward strand.
GGATACTATTTATTTAAGGTTTTTGTGAACATGGCTCGGTGATTGATGTCTTTTTTTCTACAGAGTAATGATCATCTTTTATTACCAACACAGAACAGTGCAAATGATGAATAAGGTAATCTGATACGGATCCAACCAGTTGTCTGTACAGTAAAAGTTTCTTAATGCATAAGTAAACAATGCTTCTTAAGAAAAGTGTCAAATATTTACCTCTTAAAAAATCCTAACCCTCGACTTCCCACAATTACCAAATCAATTTTATTTGCTTCGGCAAAATCCTTCAATGTCTCCCCAGGCTCTCCACTTAAAATTCTTGGAATAACAGTAATCTGAAATGAAATAATTTTTTTAAAAAAAGAGAGACCCTCGCGCTCGCGTATGCATATTTAAAGACTTACACCTTTACTTTCGAACCATTTCACTACTGTTTTTAATGCTTCTGCAGAGTCCTTTTCAACTTTTGATACACGTTCCACATAGTCATCTGCTAACCAACCAGTTGGTCCCGCAATAGCTGATTCTAACCCAAAAGCGCCTTCTACTCCAATAGCATCGTCATTTACAACGATAGCTAGTGTTATATTATCTTCAGGATTTACAATACGCTTTTCTACTATCCATTCCATCGCTGCATTTGATGCTTTTGAAAGATCATATCCTATTAATATCTTACGATTTACCATGATATGTTTTGTTTTATAAATAAATAAAAAAAATAAAAAAAGAAGAAAAAGGAAATTTAAATAAAATAGTGTGGGAGTATACGCTTATCTTTTTAGAATAAAAATCAGTCCATTTTAACCATCTAGCATGACTAAACAGTTTGGTTGGATGTTTAAACAAATAACAGATCACGGTTAGCGCATCGATAAATTAAAAGTCAGGGAGTTGTGTTCTTGATCAATTTTCCTCTAACCAATCAGTTGAGAGCTCTCTTTTAATATATACTAAGTACTTTCGTTTATTATTTTGGCGATTCAAATCTCGTGATAAACTCTGAAGAAGTAGGTCTGGTAGCCGAGTATGTAATAGCTGTAATAGCTTTTAATAGGTATACATTAATATAAACATTAGGAGGAATCTTTGATGAAGTACGTAAATAGCCAAAATTGGGGGACTTTCATATACCTATTTGAAACCGTGCCAAGTCATACATATGTCATTTTGCTACAAAGCACTATAAATAGTTTTACTGAATAACATATGAAGATATAATTTCCTCTGTGATGCAAGAAGTTGAATCAACTTGCTTTTGATATTACGTAATTTTATTTTCGTGGTTTCCAAAAGCTTCGCCGCTTTTTTGACTTATTTGTTCATCTTACAATTTTGACCTGATTCCGTCAATTTATGGTTTATCCTTTTCTTTATTTTGATCTGACATTCGATAATAGTTAGTTTTTTTCTGATTTATCCTCATTTTATGTCTTATAAAAATCTTCGGATAAGACTCTTTTTGCGGAACATGCATACATTGACATTCAATTCGCAATTGCTGACGATAGCGTTTAATGAGTTGACTATGGAATGATCCCGTTTATAAAACAGTACTTTTTGAATATATGCAATGATATCCCTTCTTTCAACAAATAGAAAACAATAGTGAGCACAAAAATATTGAGTACAGAACTTCTAGACTAACCTGATTATGTTAGTTTTGTAACTTTCTAATAATAAACACAATCGAGATGAGAGAACTCTTCAATACTCTACGCTCTTGTAGTACAGTCAATTCCTAATAACAAACTTAAACGTTTAGTTCATTTGCCATATATCTAAATCCAGATTTCTTCACCTATAGGACGTATTTATTCAAAAATAAAAGAGTTGGATATAGATTCATTTAAATCCATAAAAAGAATGGCCTTTTTTCAACATAATCTATTAGGGCATTCAAGATATAGTTAAAAAGATGCATATTATAATTATTGCTTTAGTTTAGAAGAGCTTTATTTCAGTTTTATTTTATCTAAATAGTTCTTATCCATCGCATGATTATATATTCAATAAAATAAGAGATACAATAGTATGAGATATAAAAGATCGCATCGTGCATATAATTCAATCTTTTATTCGCAAAGAGAGTTTTTGTTTGATATCTGAGTGTAAACTGTAATATATCGATACTACATATAGCAATAGGCTTTAGCTATACATTCTATGCATAGAAATCTTTTATAGTGAGAGTAAATTAGCAACAATTAGCTGCTTCTGTTTATTAGGTTTACTTTAATGGTATAAATGAATTACGTAATTATTATTGTAACTAGGTTTTAATAATATGCATTTACATATTAGTTTGCTTATAGCAATGATATAAAGTACTATACGTATCCTGAAAAATAAGTAAAAGTTATTTCTCTCCGAAATAACAATTACTACAATAAACGATAATCAAAATAAATAAAAGCTGCAGGTGAAGGAATTCATCAGTCCAAAGTAATGAATATAATATGCCATTCTTTTATTGAATCTATTTCTTTACATTAGAAGCAAGTTTTTTTATATCACTTCCAACAACTTCGCTTTTCCCACTACTATAAAAATTCATCATACATTCTAATTTCCATTTTTTCCAAACGTCTTGCGAAGGAAATCCCATTTTTTCCCATTCTTCTTCTGGTTTTTTTTCTTCGTCTTCATCGGATTCCATGTCTTCATCGTCTGATACATCCATTTGATCTTCAATTCTTAGCAAGAAGTTGGGTTTATGATCAGAGGCTAATTCAGTTACATATTTTGTTGCGTTAACGGCTAGTCTATCATGACGTTGAAGTAATTGATTCCATTGCTTCAATTGAGACTGAATTAGTTGTTCATCGTCTAGGTTTTTACCAGCAAAGTTGTTATTCTGATTTGAATCCATTAGTAATTCTTGTGAAATAGTAGCTTGTGTATCTGCTTCTAATTTCTCGATATCAGGAATAAGTTTGGTACGAAGTAAAACGCTAAGAATATTGGTATCACTTTCTTTTGTTGTTGGTACATAAGGATGTAGCATAAGTTTAGGAAGAGTTGCATTACTTCCTGTTTCTGTGTAGTTGTAAAAATCTTCAGATAAAGAAGCGAATTTTGCTGTCAACATGTTGAATTTATTTAAAAGGTCAGGCCAGTTGAATGGGTATCTAGGTTCTGTTAGTGAAGCTAAATGGGTCGAGAACGTCTCTTGCAAAGACCATAATTTTCCTCTTAGTGCTTCCAGTTCCTGGTAAGTATTGGGATCTAAGGTTGCTTGAATTTGTGAATTGTCCATAATCATAAAAAAAAAAAAAAAAAAAAAACGTACGAAAAAAAGGAAGTCAATTTGTTTTATCAAATTTTAAGCAAAACAATTTATTCTTGTTCTTGAATGGTATCCTTTGCAGCCTTAATTAATGGAGTCAAGGTATAATATGGATCTGACTTACGCAAAAAGGGGTGTCTCAGAAGTTCAGCCGCAGTAGGCCTAAATGCAGGTTCAACTTGAAGACATAAGAGCAAAAAGTCTTTAAATATATCACTAAGTGACTCTGGATTCTGTAAATCAGGCGTACCATTATTGGCAATCAAATAGAGTGCACGTAATGGGTTTTCATTTAAATAAGGCGGTTCACCTTCAATCATTTCAATAGCTAAAATACCTAATGACCAAATATCTACTTTTTGATCGTATTCCTTTCTAGTTACAACTTCCGGTGCCATCTAAACATAGAAGCATAAATTAACCTTAAAATCATGGCGTGTATGAATCTATTCTTACCCAGTAAGGCGTACCAACTAGAGTCGTGCGCTTCGATAGAGGTTCATGAAGTTGAGCACAAAATCCAAAGTCAGCTATCAAAATATATATATATATATATATATATATTAGAAAAACACAAAATTATATTGCAAAATATGCCAATGCTTACTAAGTTTAATATCTCCTTGCATGCTCAGTAATACATTGTCGCTCTTAATATCTCTGTGAATCACACCATTAGCATGAAGATGTTTTAAACCTTCTAATACTTGTTTACAAATAGCAGCAATTTGGCCTTCCATTATCATGTTACAAGTGACCACATCAGTTAAACTACCACCTTCCATATATTCCATAACAACCCAAAGATCTCCATTCCAAAGATATGATTCAATATAGTTGACAATATTGGGATGTTGAGATTGCTTCATGACCATAATTTCGTTGATAATTAACTCTTTTTTTGGTTGTTTTTCCACATTCATTTGTTTGATGGCTACAGGTCTTGGATTTCCTTCCCTATATGCTATATAAACACCACCGGAAGCACTAAATAATAAAGTAATAAAATAACTTTAATAAAATAATATAAAAGGCTTCTTTTAGATCACTTTTCATCTACCCTTGACCAATTTTAACCATATCGGAATAAATTAAAAGTGGGTTAGAGTTGTCACATATTTCTTGTAATTTGTTTAAGACATCTTGGTCATTCATTCCTTTTTCCTTGGGAGGTCTCTTTTTGACAGTTCCAGGAGGGCCAGTGGCTAAAGAAGAGGTGGATTCTTCGAAGGAAGTGGCATCCGTTAATCTTGTTAACTCGGGTGATTCTTTCTCGCTTTCACTAAATTCTTCTGCAAATAAAGCAGTAGAGTCAGAATGGACTGAATTAACATCATCCATAAACTCTACATGTAACGTATGACATATATCAATAAATATTTAAAGGTAAAGGGGGGGTTTTTTGGTAGTACCATCCTCTAATTCCTTTTTATGATCGAGTACTGTATTTGTCGTGTTCTTTGTTTCGGAAGCCTAAAAAAAGAAAAAAATAATAAGTTCATATCACTTGAGTTTTTTCTTTGTGTAATAATGAACTTTTACCAATCCCTCAACAAGATTCGATTCTTTTGGTTTCGTAATTCTCAACGAAGAGAACCGCTTTAATGTTTTACGGATATTTTGTTCTGTTTTGGGGATTTTTTTCCAAACGACATCTTCCCTATTTTCTTGCGTTACACCTTGGAAGAATTCAATAGCATGAATCACAGCCTGAAGGCAACAGATGAGTTATAATTATCAATTAATTAAAAAAAAAGTTTTCTTTTCTAGTGTCGGTACCTGCGGATTGTTTTCTTGTTCTTGTTTCGTTATACCACTTTGGGTCAGTAGCAATGTCCATTCTTTGGGTAGGCCTGTGAATTCACCTGTATTAGGATCAAATCCTACATGCGTAACATGAACCGTATTATACGGTGTTGAAATATCCATTGGTTTCTGTTGTATATTTTTTATATTATGGTTCCCATTATTGTTACTAGATAAAAATTCTATGTAAAATATGTCAATAAAAGAATAAAGTGAACCACAGATAGTATAGAACTACCATTAAAGTTGCCCATAAATTTAGTAATAGCGCCTTTAAACTTTGTTTTTTCCCGAGATTTGTTTGAGTCATTGGTATTCAATGGCGGTCTATTGTTGACATGTGAACCTGTTAACGGAGAAGCTAACTTAGATGCCGACAATGGTTTATCTTGAGATGAATTAGGAAGATTAGTAGTGACTAACTTGGATAAGTGTGACATATTCTTCTGTTCTTTTGTATGATATTCTGGAATCCTTCTAGTTAAAAGAAAGCCAAAAGAAAAAGAAAAAAAAAAAAAAAAAGAGAGAGTAAAAAAAAAAAAAAATGAAAAAAAAGGAACACAATTAAAAAAAAGGTTCAAAAAAGTAAAGTTGTTATCAAGATAGTAAAATTTAATATTTAGTCATATCTAACATTATTTTTATTTTAAAATGATTTATTGTTGATCGTTTTTGGTTACTCGCTCTCCAGATTGCTTGCACATTGTAAAGATAGAAGTTCAAAAAAGGCGCATTTGATCGCCTATTCAATATTGGCTATGAAAATCGAGCTTCTCGTGCAAACATCAACCAACTAAATTTTAATATCTATTTGCCGTAGGATGTCACTGAATCAATCTTAAGTTATAAAACACAATGCACAAGGGACTTGGTCAATTTTACTATATCAGTGTTGATTCATTGAATTAAGTCGAATCGCTAAAAAAAAAAATCAAAATCGTGATACTTACCTTATAGAAAAGTTAAGCTCTCGATATATTCGTAGCAGTTTTTATAGTTGTCGAGACAAGCTGATAATAGCAACTTTATGCTTTTAGGGGCACGAAATCTTCAAAACATTATGATAAGGGAGCATCAGAGAAATTTATACTGACTTACTTACATGACTTTTTTTGTCTGATTTGAAGAATCATAGCGGGAGAATCCTTTTATGTAGACTTAAATCATTTGTGCTATTGACATGTCGTTATCTAGTTACATATTCCTTTTGAGTGTATGAGCGTCCCAATATTACAAAAACCTTCCCTATTTGACATGTAAGAGTAATCTATAATCTACACCAATTTAAGGCTTCACAATTGCTCGTCAAGCTATTAAGTATATACATCGACTTTTTAAATTTCAAAGCTCAAAGAAAAAAAATATAGGAACTTACCCGTTTTGTTTCAATATAAACAGAAACGAAATACATTACATTGAACGCTCAGACATTTGCCAAGACGGTCATCATTTATACACACAGTTAATTAATTATAAGGTAAAACCCTTGAGATAAAACGAAAAGTTTTTGAAAAAGTATTACTTTGGCACGCGTAAAAAGATATGTTGCGGAAGCCACGTTAATTTAAGTATAATGGGGTATAATAGGGTAAAATTTACAATGAACATAATAGTAGCCAGTATGCTTACAGTGATCAATCAATAAAACAGTTATTTTTTAAAATGGGGTTTATTTATTTACAAGAAAAGAATTTATTAACTTTTGAGTGAGAAAGCCTGTAACTAGAAGAAGAAAAAAAATTAATACGATTGCAAAATAAAATAATAACAGTGGTATTTAATAAAATAATGTCATGATATCAGTAACAAGTTTTCACATCAATTTTCAGGCAATGTAGATAAGATTTTTTGTAAATCATCACTTTCAGACATTATTTTATCTCATACATATATAGAAAAAAAAGTACTTACATTAACATCCATCCAGCCTTCTCTTAATATTTATTAAAGCCAAGTAAAAATAAGAAAACTTCAGTTGAAGCTAACTCATTTTTACTAGGTTTAAAAGTAAACAAAGAGAAGGCAAGGGATCAAAGAAATCTTGGTGACAAATGGGGCTTTATATACTTATTGACCGGGCTAAAATTTATTGACTTTTTTGAGTTTCAAAATAATTTTTGCTTGGCCCGGACAGTCCTGTCCTGTGGGAGATAATGGCAATGACTATAATGTGAAATACTGATTCTTCCTCTTTCCTCATCGTCTTTTTGGTGTATTAAACATGGTGAGTTGCTACATTGCTATCCATCCATCTAATTATTTATGCTAACCTATCTATTCAGTCTCACAGGTTAGTTTTCGCTGATGCCATCATTTTTTTTTCAGTTTTTTTAAAGCGTACACGATCTCAACATTTGCCACATTAACATACATTCGCAATGATTGGATCATGTCAAGTTTTTTTGAAATCGCTTTTAAAAAAATCAACTACAACTACATTCAGCAATTGTGATTAACCAAAATTTGTTCTCTTATTATATAGAAAATTCGAGGCTCCCCGTCACGGTCATTTGGGTTTCGGCCCCCGTAAGAGAACTAGATCTCACCGTGGTCGCGTTAAGGCTTATCCTAAGGATGATGCCAAGAAGCCTGTCCACTTGACTGCCTTCATGGGTTACAAGGCTGGTATGACCCATATTGTTCGTGATCTCGAGCGTCCTGGATCCAGTAAGTTATAATTTATGCAAGTTAAAAAAAAAGGATAATCACTCAATATAAATCGAATGAATTAAATAGAGATGCACAAGAAGGAAGTCGTTGAAGCCGTTACTGTCATTGAAGCTCCCGCTATGGTTGTTATCGGTGTTGTTGGTTACGTCGAGACCCCCCGTGGTCTCCGTTCTTTGACCACTGTCTGGGCCGAGCATCTTTCCGAAGAAGCTAAGCGTAGATTCTACAAGAACTGGTACCGTTCCAAGAAGAAGGCCTTCACCAAGTATGCTCAAAAGTATGCTCAAGGTGCCAAGGATGTCACCCGTGAACTCGAACGTATTAAGAAGTACTGTTCCGTTGTTCGTGTCATTGCTCACACTCAAATCTCCAAGGCCAAGCTTAACCAACGTAAGGCTCATCTTATGGAAATCCAATTAAACGGTGGTTCCATTGAAGCCAAGGTTGATTGGGCTCGTGAACATTTCGAAAAGGAAGTCACTGTTGGTTCCATCTTCGAACAAGATGAGATGATTGATATCATTGCTACCACCAAGGGTCACGGTTTCGAAGGTGTTACCGCTCGTTGGGGTACCAAGAAGCTTCAACGTAAGACCCATCGTGGTCTCCGTAAGGTTGCCTGTATTGGTGCCTGGCATCCTTCCAGAGTCATGTACTCTGTCGCTCGTGCTGGTCAACGTGGTTACCATCGTCGTACCGAAATCAACAAGAAGATTTATCGTATTGCTAACGGTGCTGATGCTAAGTCTGGTACCACTGAGTACGATTTAACTGAGAAGCCTATTACCCCCATGGGTGGTTTCCCTCACTATGGTGTTGTCAACTCTGACTTCGTTATGATCAAGGGTTGTTGTGCTGGTGCCAAGAAGAGAGTTATCACTCTTCGTAAGTCTTTGACTGTCCACACCAAGCGTTCCGCTTTGGAAAAGGTTTCTGTCAAGTTCATCGATACCTCTTCCAAGTTCGGTCACGGTCGTTTCCAAACTCCTGCCGAGAAGCACCAATTCATGGGTACTCTCAAGAAGGATCTTTAAATTGCTCATTTTTTTTAAAAATATTAGCCTCATTTAAGAAAAAGAAATACACATTTTTTTTTGTTTTAAGATAATAAAAATATTGATTAAAATATATAGTTTATTATTTATACAAATGTTGCATCAGGTTTATCAAACTTCACAATGCCTGCATTGAGATTTTCTCCGCCATATTGTTCCAATGCTTGTAATTCACGTCGAATGTATTGTACTACGAGAGCTAAATCAGTTGCATTGTTGGAAGAGATGGCGAATAAGTTTCTGTAAAATAAAGAAATTAGCTCTACTTGAATAAAATATCAATGTAACATTTTTTTATTCATTTACCTCCATAAAGCAGCAGCTAAAACAGGATCATCCTTACACATACCCTCATCATAAGCAACAACACCACCATGAAATTGTGCTAATAAATCCTTAACATAACTATTGATTACCTTTTGTTGTGTAATCTAAATGGAAATATCTTAAGTTGAACTGTTTTTAAATAAATTATCAAGTTACTTACACCGTGAGCTCTAATTCTAATTTCAGCATCCTCAAAAAAGCGGTTCACTAACTCTTGAATGTAAAGTTTACCTTGACCTTCAGCACGGAGGTGGACCATCAACATCCAAACGTGTAACTGGGTGACTGAAAACCAAGATTGAAAGTTATCAGGAAGGTTACACTCTAAAAAATTATAAAAATAATAAAATTGGATGCCCCTGTCAAAAATCTAGATTTATAAATTGTATATACATTTTTTTTCTATACATACCTTTAATGTAGAAATCTTTGTTCAATTCCATTTGTTCTGCACAGGCATTATAGAGATTATGACTAGCTTTAATAGCAGTTGATCCAGTAGAATAATAACCCATTACTTTTGCTAAACCATAAACAATTTTTTTTGTAGTGTTGGAGTATTTAGTATCTGCTTGAGGTTCTGTATTTGTACTGTTCCAACGTGTAGCAACAAGACTAGTAGCTCTCTATTTTGTTTTCGTGTGTTCTTGTTAGCAATTAGTTCTATTCTAGCTTTTGCAATCACTTACAATGGCACTAAGTTGTACTGGGGTCTTTTGAATCAAAGAGGCGCCTGACAAGGACTAGTAGTAGTGGTTGATTAGTATTTTACTCTGCTAATATTTTGCAGCTTTATTACCTTCTTGACTGAAGTGTTAAGAACTCTCTTAGCGATCAAGGACATTTTTGTTTACTAATAAAGTGACAAAGTTAAAAAGAGAAAGGATGCGGAGAAAATTTTTTACTCTCGTTTTCTGTGTTTTAATAATAAAAAAAAGGCATGTGCATTGTTTTTGGATTAATTTTTCAATTTGGTTACAAGTAAAAGACTTTCATCGGGCCGTTGAAAGAATATCAACCCGGTCTCGTTTATTTTTTTTAACGTTACTGACTGTATGTCTCGTTATAACGAAATAGGCTAACATAATAACCTACCCGAATAAAATGAGAAGATGCGATATTTAGGACATGTTTTCTAAAACATTTATAAAGTTATATGAACTAATTAGAGAGTAGCTTATAAAAAAATAGAAATAACATACTTTTACTCATTTAAGAGTATGAAAACTGCTCAATGATAAGTAGATAAATTGTATCTCAATTACAGTTTGTTCACAAGCTACGCGTGGTTACCAACTATAGCATGAAATGACAGGAAAAACTGTCATCGTTTATTTTCCTTTTTTTTTCTACAACTCTAAAACTGTGCTCAAACGACACCTACTTTTATTGTAACGGGACGAAGTTGTAGATTTATCTGACGAGTAGACCGCATTTTTGAAGTCTGGTAGAAGTAGTTTATTTTTTGTTGTGAAACCTCTTGCATTTGAGCTGATGTTACTAGGTAGGCGGAAGGATGGCGGCTTATTTCTTGTACATGAAGACGCTACCCTGCATAGTAACTAGTGGGCTGTGTCATGAGGAAGAGGAGGGGAGGAAGGTACTAGTAAAAGCATGTTGACTTCAATGGGTTGCATATCTTTGATGTGGTGTACAGCACTAGGACTGCTTACTTACTTCTTTTCTGCACCGCGATACTTATCAATGAGTCTGGCGTTGAAGCGTGTAGTGCTGTAGTAGCATGTTGAAGCCTAGACAATCATTCGGCTCGGATCAGTGAAGGCGGTTAAAGCGTGAATAGTCTTCTAGTATAGGTAATGTAGTGCGGCTGTCCGTGGTGGAATGGTGTGGTGTATGGTGTGGCAACCAGTGTAATCTTTGCTAGGATTGAGTTCTTCACCGCTTAAACCGATTCCACAGTCTTTGCTTTTCGACCTTTGGCTTTTTTCTATTGCCCGTCTTATGTAACTAGCCTTGGTATGGGGCACACTGGATTCCAGGTTTATTTTCTGTTCTAAATGTGTCTTGGGTATCAAACTCTCCCTTTTTTTTCTTGAGTTATATGCACCTTATATCTCATTTCTGAATGCTGTATACATATTTTATCAATTTAATATCTCATTTCTGAGTGGGAAACTATATTGTGTAGTAAGGTATATATGATTCAAAAAAAAAAAAGGCTTGATATGCACCAAGTGATGTATCCAAGTTATAAAATATAAAATGTGCATATAGAAACTATAATGATTCATCTTATTTTGGGTCTGATTAATCTTATGGTTCCTTTTCACTATTTTTTTTTATTTCGTACCCATTTTATATTTTATAGCTCGGATACATCAATTCACTTTCACGGAAAAGAATGGCTGTAAAGAAAATAAACCTGAAATTCCGTAAGCCCCTTATCAAGACTGGTTATATAAGCCGAACAATAGGAAAACACCATAGTTCAAAAAGCAAGGAATTTGGAATCAGCTTATATGGTAACCTCAGGACTTCAGAGGCTACATTACGCCAATCCGCGTAGTAGAAACCGTCCGGGTGCAATTATTATTTATATGAACGGTTTGTTTCGGCTAGGGATACTGCACGCCTGTCTGTAGACGTTTAATTGGCTAGTAAGAGTGTTACTGCAAGACTCCACGTAGCCAGGCATCGCTTGTGTAGGTATTGCGAATACAGATATTGTAGGTATGAATTAGTGCTGTGTGGCTACACCACGGATGGGTAATACAGGTTTAGGGGAGAAGTCATGAGAGTATCTGGTATTCTTCGGAACAATCTTTGTTGCTGCTATGCAACGGTAGTATCATAGTATATGATGAGAGTAAGTTGTTGTTTGAAAGTCTTATTTGGTTGATCTGGTTTGGGTCTTGAGTTATTAGTGGTAGAGGTAGGCTATCGATATCAATGGATAATTTTTGCTGATCAAAAGTTCTAAGCAGTCTTGGCATGTATCCTCTGTTGTAGTAATCGTAACAACATCATTGTGTGTAAAGCATGGGTCCTATAGTGATGTGAATATGCTGTGGTATCATACAAGTTGGACATTTGGCTCAGGAGAGAAAGAAGCAAGGACTCTTGACCGGTGAGCCTTGTTCTATAATCAAAATTCTTTGTTTGTTGGTACCTATTCGCTACGGATAATGAGTAGTAATAGCGGGATTTCTTGTTTATATGCTTCGTTAGTCGAGTGGTTTTTATAAATCTTCTACCTGTTTGATGACGCAAGATAGAGTACTGTTAGTTAGTGGAGGGAGGAGGGTAATAGACTGCGGGACGTGATCGTATGTCTAACACGATATGCTTGCATGGGTAGACCCAGGATGATCGTATCTTGGGTTTTATTGCAGTAACTAACACTTTACAAGCGGTAATATTTTTAGGATCATATGTGTTTCCGCCTTCTCGTGGCTGTTGTCCTGTTAGTCATTATAGTTTTTATAATTGCTTTGAGAACCAAGAGAAACATTTTTTTTTTAACAAAATGAATCTTTTTTTAATATTTATATCATCGTATCGATACACTCTTTAATTGAAAGTCTTTTAGTGACAGGAGCATATATATATTATATTATCAAGCTTATTTATTCGTTTCGTTTATGTACAAGATACATCTACTTTTAAGTGAAGAACTTAACAATAGAATCAATGCTGATAAGGCTGATGAATCCGCTATTATATCACAAGTTACGAAGAAATCATAATTATTACCATAGATTTAACATAGTACAACTCCTATACTCATCACACCCTCTCCTTAATAAGAAGATAAAAGATCTGTATTCTAATCTACTACTATTTAATAAAGATAAAGGAATACATACGAAATGTAACTATTTGTTCAAACAAATTAGTTTTAATAATCAATTATTGTATCTATTCAAAAGTAGGGCTTATTTTTTATTTAAGAAGGATTTACATATGTACAATTTTTTTTTTAGGTTGTTTTAAAATGATTTTATATCACATTTCAGAATGATTACCAAATTCCACATTTTGGGCCTTTGGGATTCATTTTACTTCCAATTGGACAGTTGAATACTTTGGCAAACTCTCTATTATTTTGAAATACTTTATTTGCACGAATGGAATCTGGTGCATGTTCGTCAGTAAGCTATAAGAAAAAAAAATATTGTTAGGCGAATGTATATTATTTTATACAAAGTCAAAAATCAACTTACCGAATCCTTGATTGTTCCCCTCAAAGGCTTTGAACAAAATGAGCGACCAGCATTTATGAAGAACAAAGCTTCTGGAGAGAACTGGTGAAGTCCCGGAAGAATAGGATTATATCCTTTTCCATCTGCCTTTGAACTTAAATAAGCATCATAAGTAGCAGATAGACCTTCATTATCAGCAATGTTTTCTCCCAGCGTTAACTATTTTTGAAAAAAGAAAAGATATGAATAAGACATATATAAAGATTTAAACTAGATAAACTTACAGATCCATCAACCGAATACTTTTTTCCATTTTCATCAGTAATAGTTGCTTTGGAGTATTGTTCAACAAAACACTGTGTCTTTTTTGTATATTTTGCTTGAGTTGATTTTGACCACCAATTTCTTTCGATACCATATTCATCGTATTGAGATCCATAATCATCGAATGCATGCTATGAAAGAAAAAGTTAGATGGATATTAGGTTAACTTTATATAATTTATTTACCGAGTATTCATGTGCAAGCGTTTGTCCAATACCACCGTAGTTGAGATAATCAGGGTAGCTTTGGTCATAGTTTGGTTTTTGAGCAAACGCTACACTTACAAAAATCTAGATAGTTTTAATTAGTACAAGTAAAAAAAAAAAAGAAGTGATTTTTTTTTGGGATATTTACAATATTTTTAGACAATAAATTAAAAGCATTTACAACTTGAGGCGTAGATATACCAATCCATTCATTCGAGTTCATTTCTCTGCAGAGAGTATCCCAGTAAGTTCTTAATGTCCATTTGATTAAGGATTTTTCGTTTTCGTAAAAGCTATTATCGTTATTTTGCTTCAAACCACGTATATAGTTATTCATTTCTTTTGGTGAACGTTCGTCAGGAAAATTTATACTATAAGAAAGTGACTGATTCATTTCGTTTAACTAGAGAAATAAATTATACGTTAGCTTATATATATATATATATACAACGTTTGTTTGGTTACTTTTTTAATGGCAGATTTTCTTGTAGGTTCATCTAACCAATCTGCATGTTGTATTCTGTTTCTAAGAGATACTTTAATGTTGTCTGCAATTAACTCCAATTTTAACCTATCTGATTCTCCATGTGAAGCAATCATAGAATAAAATCTACCAGCCAAGAGCCCAAGGTTTTCGTGAACTTTATCAATACATAAACCTGATCTTGTTTGAAAAGGTGAATCTGGCATCATATTTCGTACTTCTGAATCCAACTTGGAGGAATCTTGATTAATTTTATGTACAACAAGATAGTTTTGAATGGCATCCTTATTTATTGTACGAGAAGGATCATTTACATTGGAAAAATAATTGAGTTCATCAAAGTATGCTGTATTGACTAATTGTATATTGAGGTTCGAGATTTCACGACTTTTGGGTATATTAGAGCGAAATATATCACTCCAAGAGATGAATGGAAATCGGTCACTGAGATTTTTGATGGTGAGATTATTAATGATATTATTAGCTCTAGAATAAAGAAGAAGAAAAAAGAATGAATTTTTTTGTAATGTATTATATATTTTGTTAGTATTCACTGACCTTCGTTTGGATAATTGAAAAAGTTTCTTTTGAACTGCAATAGCATCATCTACAACAGAATATATCTTATCATCAGATAATATTTCTAGATCATATTCTGTTAAGGCAGAAAGCCTATTTCTGTCTCTTTCGGTACTATTTGCTATACCAAATAAGGAAGACGTCAGCTCAAATAAAATTTCAGAGCCTTGATCTTTTAATGGGGCAATCTTGACATCATTAAATTCATTAGGAGGATATACAGTTACAGACATTCTTTTCTTATCATATTCATCAGGGGATAATTCAATTGTAAACAATCCACCTACTTCAATAGCAATACCGTCAGAGAATTTTGGGTAACTAATAATGTCCATAATTTTTGATGTGATTTGAAATGAACGATTTTGTTGATCAAGTAAAGCTGCTTCTAATTTTAAGGTGCTGATATCCTTGAAAAAGTCTGTCAAAACATTTTCATTATTTGATTCAATATCTACGCATGATGTGTAATAATCTTTTAAAATCTTGAAGTTTTTCTTATCAATTTTGATATTTTCTTCATCTTCTACTTGAAAACTAGATTTTGACTCGGTTAAACTTAGTAAGTCTGTATATGAACCATCAAGTATCATTCTTAATCTTTCTTTGTGTCTTTTTGATTCTACTTCCAAGATTCCAAACCCTAAATTATATATATTTAATGACTTGTGAACATTTGATTTTCTTTATATATATATATATATATATTTACCTGCCAATTCTTCTGGAATGACAGCAGCTTTAATCCAGTTACCGCCTAATTTATTTTATTTTATTTAATTAAATTATACTCGGCATTGTTACTTTTATTTCTTACAAGTATATTGATAAAAGTCGGAACATGGATCGATATTCATATCTATCGATTGTAATATACTGGAAGCAGTCTTTATACATTCATCCGAGAAACAAATATTGCTTATCCCTTCAATTCCACTCAAACTTTTCATTAACGGTGCCATGATATCGATGAAGAATTATATATAAAAAAGAGAAAGAAAAAAAAATGGTAGGGGGGATGGGCGGAATAATCGGATATGAAACAAAAAAGAAAGAAAATAACAAAAAAAAAAAATAACAATTGTATTTATAGTAAGTAAAGGCTAGAACGTCTACTCATCTCTTCTTTCAACGGGCTCTGTGTAACAGCCAAACTGAGCCTCGGGAGTTACAATAATAGTTTTTTACTGGAGAACATTGGTAGTATTGGTGACACTTGAAATTACGGAAATTACTAAACTAGGTTGTCTAAAATTAAGTACATCTATTTGAGCCACTCATTACTCGTAGATCGTGCAGATTGGGTTCTCCCCAATAATATTACTCTCAAAACAGTCTTTATTTTTAATAGCAATATTTCCTTTAACTGCCATATCTTAACACAAACAACAAACGAAAAATAATAACCAATCAGTATTCATCATCAATACTGTTTCGTGAGACACTTTACTTTCAATATCATTAGGATGATAGTTTATATAATGTTGCATTCTGTAATTTAGGTAGATCCAGATGATGAATTTAATTAAATGTTTTCATATATTTATCTTTGAATACAATTGCACACTTAAAGAATTATACAAATATAGTCAAATTACCTAAAAAAAAATTATAGTTCCATATTACAGGAAGACAAAAAACTTCACGAAAGAATAATTTTTTAAATCGATTTGCGCAATATTAACAAAAGAAGATGTAAAAATTACAAATTAAGTAATACTGAGTGCCTTTTTCACTCTCAAGCAATTGTATCCACGTGTAATATGCTACATTTACGTAGATTTAGAGTCAATCAATAATATAGTTACACTAAGGTATTTATACTTTTTCATACTTCTCCTTCTTGTTAATATTAGGGAATTACTAACAGTTATTTTATACATCAAAAATCGTTTAGGGCGTATTATTATTAAATGTACCTTATTATTACATGCTCCATCTGTTTACTAACAAGTACATCAATGAATTATATATTCAATGAATTGTAGTCGGTACTATTGATTTCATTATGTTATTTCTGATTTATAATAATTAATCGATACTCTAAAATATCAATAGGATTGCTTTTCATAGTATACCATATTCAAGGTTACATTGATATTCTTTTTTCTAGATAAAAATTAAGCTTGAGTAGCATATAGTTTGTATATAACCGTACATATGATAGGCGACGAGAGAAAGAAAAGAAAACTTTGCGGAATATCTCTGGTCAGGGCTAAAGTAACATAAATTAGTGCCCAGCTCGAGTATATACCAACAACTAAACATGTTTGTTATAAAGCTTAATTTTTCTCCCAAAGCTCTAAATGGAACGTTAAATCCAGTACGTATTATCTTTGGAGGGAAACAAAAGCTGCAGTTAGCTTAAGTGGAAGATAAAAATATTACTTGCAAGTATTAATAGAATCAATACCACACTCCCTAGAAACTTCTTTTTTCAAACATTATTTTCTGACAGTCTCAAAATATCCCTTGTCTTTCTGGGAATTCATATCCTTTTTGAATATTCGATCACATAATTAAAACCGGAACAACATGTGCTTATTGTTACACTGTAGCACACGTTTTAGAGAGGTACAGTATTTTGATTTTAGTTTAAGGCTTGATCCGTCTATTCTATTATATAGTAATATCAATGTTGTTTACTCATAATTTTTTAAGTTTTAAGTATGTTGCACATACATAAATTCCGGTAAAGAATTTTTACTGCAATTGTGCCAAAATCTGAAGTGAGGATGGCATAGCTAGCAATAATAAAAGCAAAATGATGTCCTCTAATTTTAGAAGTTTGGCATTCACTTCTCGATATTTTTAATAACATGCATTATAATGTCGTACATACAATCCAAAAATGGAAGTATTGGTTAGGAACGCGTTTAAATATAAAAATAAAATCAAGCTGTAATTAAACCATAATGTATAAAACATAACATGCAGATGTATATATAAATCATGCCATTATTTAAACTGTTCGTAAAATACCAATATATTATACCTGCTATTGACTAGGATTGCATTGAAGCTAATTTATTAAATAGCGTTTATCAGAATAATAATAATAATAATAAAAAAAAAAGACTTGTTTTCAACA
This sequence comes from Pilaira anomala, assembly GCA_025716855.1. NCBI lineage: Eukaryota > Fungi > Mucoromycota > Mucoromycetes > Mucorales > Mucoraceae > Pilaira > Pilaira anomala. The sequence continues at coordinate 671,301 of JAIXMQ010000003.1, forward strand.
ATGTTCCAACTACTTTTGAAATCTTAGTACACATATTCAGCTACTTACAGAAAAGCGATTTACTGCAATGCCAATTAACGAACAAGGAATGGTATGAATCTTCAGTCGAGCTTTTGTATTCCAACCTAAGTGTAGACAAGAGCGATATATCTCGCCTATTAGCCCATACATTATCAAATTCTTCACGCTTGAGCAGCTATATCAAGACAATCTATATCTGGGGATTATTTAAGACAAAAAAAAAAAATAAACATTGGGACGAGCATGGTCTATTGAATGTGATTATATGACAATGTCCTAATTTACTAGATCTCGGTACCTGGAGACAAAGCCTATCGGTTTAGACTCAATTTTCATATGCGACTACTCGCGGTCATTATCTCGATTACAATATTTATCAGGCTCGTGTAGTACCACTTTACTCTTTAGAGCCCCTGTAACCAGTTTGTCAGTACTATCAATCCAAAGCAAAATTTCGGTTGGAGATTATTTGTCTTAGTTTGGCTAAACTTGAAATTTACAGTAGCAACTATCCATATCGAAAATTTTTGGAATTAATCCTTTAGTTTATTTCAAGGCCTCTTCGACAAAAGAATATGTGTAGCAACCAAACAGGGTCTGTTTTTTTAAAAGAAAGCTCTTTTTTAACTACTTACAAAATCATAACACATTTATATGATCAAACTTTTTTATACATATATTGGATGGCGTTAACATAATCAAGTCAAGATTTATTTGATCCATTACAAATAATTACTTTTTTTTTTTCTATATGTATACATATTTCTTCTGTTTACCGATTTATGATTGCTCTACAGTGGAGCATGTTATTTAGAACGAGTAGTTATGATAATTCATTTATCATATACTTGCGGCTACACCACTTTAGTAGCGAGGCTTTTTTTTTTTTTTTTTTTTTTTTTAGAGCTGCATAATAATAGGAGCGGATTAAACTCAATGAATAGTATGAAAAAGATTCAATTTATTAATTACATGAAAAAAAAAAAAAAAAGAAATGGAAAGACAAAAATATTGTAGGTTTGAAGTATAATAAAGTAAAAATACAGTTTTTTTTTTGTGAGAGAAAAAGTTCAAAGAATATAAGTAAGTTTGAGTAAAATAAATAGATATAATAAAAATAATGTAAAAACAGAAGGGGATATTCTTCTGGATATGTAGGTCATGTTTGCTTATGCGATAATTAATTCAATGATTTCACTTGCAAGTTTTGCGTTTTGTAAAACATTAATAGATGTTGCTCCAAATGTAGGATCACCCAAAGAAGAAAATCCAACTCGCTCTAATAATACTTTTTGGCTGGGACAAGATTTCCTTGCAGTATCACCAAAAGCAGGATCTGAACAAGCAGTCAAGAGAATTGACTTCACAGACTCGATGATGGGTTGACTTGTACTACTAAGTACAATTTGATTCATTTTCGGTAAGAGTGTTTCATATCTATATAAATATTTACATTTAGTGACATATTTATGTATTATGCATATCTAATTTACTTACACAATAGCAAATACTTCAGGCATAGATATAGCGGCTTCAGCAAGTAAACCATATAAGAACAATTTTTCATTAGTACTATCTACCATCTGTAATTGAGTAGCCAACATAGAAACCAGCAATAAAGCAGTTGTTTCATCTGTGATATCTAATCTATCAAACACGCCATCATAAAAGTTGGACTTATAGCTTTCAGTTCTTTCATCATCATCACCAACTAAATCAAAACCAGGTTCGGTTAATCCAGCCAATCGTAATACTTCTCGAAGAGCTTCATTTTTGACAGCAATAGGCAAAAGACCAGCAAGATAGCCCAGATTTTGAGAGTCAAACATACTTGTATTATCAGCATGTTTAGATTCAATATCTAAAAATGTAGTCAAGCCTTGAAATATAATTTCTTTTGCATTACTGTATCGAACACCCTTCAAAAATATACTGGCTATTGCAAATGAAAAATGCGAGTCAAAGTTAACTCCACATAATTGATCCAATTTACGTGCAACATCTGCCATGGGTTCTCTTGCAGCAAGTAAAACATCCACCATACGATCACCTGCAAAATATTCATCAGCATCTAATGCTCTAAGGATAGCCAACAATAATTCGACTGCCATAGGGAAGGTAGGACCATTATTGATTTCGACAAGGGCAATTGCAATCCAGAAAAGAGGCAATAGATATCGAGAGTCTGAGGGTAAGCTTTCGACAATATTTTTAAGGCACATCATAATACTAAGGACTAGGTTGGGATCATTTTCGTTAAAGATAGCTAAAGCACCTCTTAATGCAACCAATATTTGGTATAACAAATCGTCATCTACTTCTTCTCTTCCAAGACATCCAAGTACAACGAAAGCTTGAGGTTGTATAGCAGGATTGAATTGGAATGCTGTACTAGCTACTAAACTCATCCAGCGAGATCTCCAAGCATTTGCCATATCTAAAAACAGTTTAATACATTAGACTATCTTTTTTAAAAATAAAAATAAATTACCTGGTGATGGTGCACTATAGCTTATAACTTCTAACAAATTATTGACAATAGTTTCAAGGGAATGAAGTGGTGTAGGCTCAGAGGCATCTGTCAAAGTATCCGAAGTAATTGTGAAAGCGTTTGCATGTGGTTTAAATAAACCAAACAAGAGTCTATATTTGGTATCTGAAACTTCGCTTAAAATGAGTTGAAGTTTTTTAACGTTGGCTTCTTGAATAGGCATAGCGGTACATAAAGATTGAATGATGTTTACAACGAGGCCATGAACAGAAGCTCGAATGATGGTTGGTCCAACACCTATCACTAAAGAAACAATGTGAAAGATTTCGGGCACGTAACTTTTGACAGGTCCACGATTATTAAATGATAACATCAATACAAAACGAATTAAAATTGCAATTTCGTTCCAAGTCCAATGATCTGTCAAGGAGCGAGTAGGTTTAAATGACGTCTTTTGTAAAACCTTTCTTAATCTGGATACAACTTTTCCTCGAACAGCGATATTGGAAAGTGTCACAAATGTATCAGCCATAGCTTCTGCTTGAGGTGATCCAACACCATGTTCAATGGAGAACTGAATAAATGAGTCTAAAACCAAATTTAAAATATCATCAATTTGTCCAATCGTCTTCCAAATTTTAGCTTGCACTAATTTATACATCTACAGAAAATAAAATTAGTCTCTTATCTGTTTTAATATGTTCTTGTTATCCTTACATCTGTACGAGCAATTGTCAAATCAATCAAATTACGAATGACTTCTTTTGTTTTGATTGTGTTTTTATCGTTTTCTACACTTGAATTTTGACAAAATCTTGATAGATTAGGTAACCAAGGCATCATATAATCCAAACAAAGATAACGTAAAGGTTCATTCGATTTTTGAAATCCAATAAAGCATTCACTGAGAAACTCTAAAGTTAAGCTTTGTTGGTTTTGTGCAATTTTTTCACTAATATTGACAATAAATGCTGTACTATTTGCAGGCAAACATAAATCGCGTGCATCCAATAATTGATTCCCTACTTCAAAATGAAAGGTAATACTAAGCGCATATAATAAATTATAGGCTGCAAGTCTCAAACTAGGATCATCACTTCCAATATTAAGTAAGGCCATGTTTAATAATCTACCAGGTACATCATTAGGTCGAATGATTCTTTCTGACATACTATTGGGCTTAGCCATCTCTAATCTTCTCTTATTGTGTTTAATTGTCTAAAAGGAGGAGGAGAATATTAATTGCTATGGTATCAGTATTTTATTGAGGTGGTTTACTTACGTTTACAATAGCTTCTCGCTTTAAGGAAGTAAATACATGATGTGTTTTTCCCTTGTTATACTTGAAATGAAATTCGTTGACAATTTCCTGGTTTCTTGTGCTTGTAACGATATTGACATCTTCGATTTCGGTGATTAAAAACACATCGTTAATGACAGTTGTGACATTGTACATGAATTCTTGCTTTCTCACTGTCATGACCTGCACGTATTCTGAGCTAACCTTGATGGTAATAGGGATATTCATTTTATATTGTGATAATCTATTTACTGGATGGAAAACATGACATTGTTCTGTATCCAAAGAAGCTTTTTTAAAAAGAAAAAGAGAAAGTCAGAATGATTATCATTTTTATATGATTTATCACTTACTTGTTGATTTAGGTAATCGAACTTCACTAGGATTGATGAATTCGTATAGTTCAGCCAATGTGACAGCAAAAAATGTTCTTTTAGCCATTTTATGAGAAACGGGTCTTGGTAACTTTTTGACAAATTTGCGCAAATAAGAATTAGGATTGTAAACTAAAATACTTGCGATATTATCTTCAGAATCAAACGGTAAAAGTTGTAAAACTTGACTTATGTATTGAGAAGGCATTTCGTTTGAAGAACAGAATAAAGTTGTATCAATGACTAATTCCAGACTCTTATTACCAGCACGTTCCATAATCTAAAAAGGAGATCAGCAACTTTTTCTACTATCTATATATGTATCTTTTTTACCTGTAACATGTGATAAACCAAAAGTTCAAAATCAATACTATCAGCAAGAACATTTCGAGCAATATAATAAAACACAGGTCGATTTGCTTTAGAGACACCACCCTCATAAAAGATATTTTTGGACACAATAGACTCAACACTACGATGACTATTTCTACGCATGAATTCTGCATATAATTGATTTGCTGCAGCAAATGTATAACTTCTTAATCCACTGAATTCTTGTTTTGACACCTCAGGTGGTCTTCCAAGTTGAGCAAGCAAATTACAGAATCGATCGAATTGACGTTTCCAGAGTTGAGCACTTTCCTGATCTGCATATTGTCTTACTCTTCTCGTTGCAAGTTCTCTTGAGATACGTTCCATATTATCAAACAATACACGATGCAAGCAGCTATAATCTTTATCTTCCATCGGTCTAAATTCAACTGAACTCGCAAGTTCATCTGTTCTACTAATATTTGGATTGGTACTGACTCCAATACTACTACTACGAACGCCAGCTGTGTTCTCAAGAGATAAAGGTGCAACGACAGTTGGGACATTAGATATCTCTCTCAAGAAACTAGTGACCTTGTAAATATTGCTAGTTAAGAAATCGTTCAAGACAATCATGTATGTTTCTTTCGCACCAAACAAGACGTTATTGGCAAGATTTTGAATTACTTTAGTGGCAATCAAATGACCACGTTTCATATCACGAGAAACGGCCACGTTGGATTTGATCAAACCTTCAGATTCTGGAGAAACAATGGCAGGACAAAAGAATCTTAAAAAGATGAATGCACCTACCGCAGTATATTTGGCTTCAGGATATCGTTCACGTACAGAAGTCAGAATACAATGGCATACTTCTCGGAAAGCACGAGGCGCTTCACCTGCAGAAGCACAAATGGCATTCAAAAAGAGTTCAGTAGCACTCACAACATTCTGTTTGTTCCTTGAGACATCTTCACCGCTACCCACTTTTGTTGAATCGAGTTCAAACGTTCTTTCTTCTGGTGGCATTTCAGCTAATTTAATAAAGACAGGTTGAAGTACAGATCGAACATAATCTGCACCATTTTGTTTTGCAAATACGGATAAAAGTCGTGTAGCAATACTGGTTCTTCTTAATAATTCTGTCTCGCTATCTGTGTTTTGTACTTCCTTTTGAATGACTGCCTTTAAGAGAACGAGCGCTTTTCCTCTTGATGAGAAACAGGCTAATAAGGCATTGGCGGCATCTTCAATATCTGAAGCAGGACATACATCACAAAGCGATAAAGCAATATGTAAATCCATACCAACAAGCATCTAAATGTTTATGTTAGATTAAATAAAAAATTGTATGTATGTATGTGTAACTTACATCAACAATCTTTTCATAACGATCAGTAATGACAGTTTCTGCAAGTGTTTCAAATTCTGTGCCTTGGTTTAAAATGTTGGTTAAGACCTTCATAAATGCAGTCCTCATTTGAGTATCATCATGATAACCCATCGAAAGGGAATATTTTAAACCGGCATCGACGTTTGCGCTTAAAAGGTTGGACATGGCTAAAATCGTACTCTCCTTTAACGGAGCTAAATAAGTTGACATATTTTCCTTATTCTATTTAAATTTTAGTATATGTATGTGATGTAATTTAATATATCTTTTACCTTTCCATTCATGTAACCATTTGTTTCTGGGTATTGGCGTAAACGATGTGCTGAATCCGTTTCAGTCTCTGAATCTCTACATCGATTCAATAATTTGAGGAAAAAAGTAAAGTATTTAAAGAAAATTCGACTCTTGATGGGTGTAGAATCCACTTCACGTACAGGATCAGAAGACTGAAGCGGTAATTGATGAAGTAAACCTACGATTGTATTCAAGCAAGATAAATCCAATTCTCTATGTAATTTTTCACTTTGGGTGGTTTCAAATGTTGAATATTGATTACTGATATCTGGTTTCAAAGAGAAATCACTTGTCCATTCTACAATAATTTCCAATAATTTATTTCGCAACTTAAATTCTTGTCGTAAAGTCACTTTTTCTTTTTTCATCATCAAGACTTCAGTCAGCTGACAGAACTTGATTTTGATCTTTAAGGCAGATTGTCCACTACCGAGCTTATTTAAATACTTTGCATATTGATTGATTAAACTACTAAAGTCAACTGTTAATAGGTTTTCAGGTGAACCTTCCATACGGTCCAAAACTAGTTTCAATACACTAATGGCTTGTTCTACAAACAAAGTGTTATGTCCACTACAGATTGGATCACCATCTGGACCAAAGTATTTTGCCAGAACAGTTTCCATGTATCTGAAAAGCATTGGATACAAGGCGGGAGATAAATCCGTACCCAAGATTTCTTTGACCCATTCACGTACAATGACGTTATCACATAATAACAAATCTACCATATCCACTACAAATTTGTTGACCATGGCAGAAGATTCAGTTGGAGCTGAAATGCGTCTGAATGCAGAACTTTGATCGTATCCACGAGGCGAGGTGGGTGTGGTGGGTACAGTATCTGCCATTAAACAGATTCCACCGAGGGCAGCTAAAAAGCCCGCATAATTTTGCCATTCCGAAGACTTATCATCATCGAAATTACTACTTTCGATTCGATTAAAAGTATGTGTTTGTCGATTGGAAGAAGAAGAAGTTGGGTTTCTTAATTTATCATGCCAAGCTTGTCCAGCTCGCTTAGTCGTATTTAAATTATCTTGTGTTTCTTCTTTTGATTCATCGTGAGGTTTCATCATAGCAGGCGTCATGTATTTCCATCTTTTATAGACTTCTTCCCAGGCAGCTAAATTACCTGGTGCATAATGTGTCATCATTCTTAAGAGACGACGGATCTGTTTCTGTTGAGATTTTCTGCCAGTGACGATACCATTGTTGGAAGAGAGTTCTTGATAAATGGGTAAGTTCTCAACTACCATTAATATCGCTTGATGTGGATCTTCAGTGCTGTCAGTTAATTGTGTTTCGGTACAGATGTGTCCAAAACAGGTGATTGCAGATGAACAAATTTCGATATTGGATGAGCAAAGCAAAACTAACAAAGCTACTTCTAAACCAATTGAAGCCTGTAACCTTTCTCTAGCGTCAGATCCTTGCATTGCAATGTCCTATCATGTAATGATGAGTATAATTATTCATTAACTGTGTATATCTATAAGGCATTTTACCTGATGAATTCTTAAAAACTCATTTCTAGATTCAAACAATCTCTTTAATAATTCTAATAATCGCTTTAATCCATCATCTTTTTCTCTATTATCCAATAATTGTTTCGCGAGTGTAAAAACAACTTGAGAAGAAATTCTCCAAAAGGATTCCATAAAATTGGGTGTAGGGCTCCATTCTAAAATATAATTAGGGGAATGAAGTTTAAAGAGACACATAGCGGCAGCATCTCTAACATATTGATTTTGTTCTCGTAAGCAATTGGTAATGGCTACCATAGCAGCTGCATTTTTTTCGAATCTATCCTCGTTATCACCCTACATATATATATATAAATATATACATATAAAAGGAATAAATTAAAAAAAAAATAGCAATCATTGCTATGAAAAGAAAACTTACGCGAACAGCTAACTTTGGATCAGTTTGGTATAATCGTAACATATCTAATATTAATTCTAATCGTTCACTATTTTGATCCACACGAAAAAGATCTTTTTTAGAGCGTTTATCATTTACAGAACTACTAGTAGGTTTACGTTGATTGACTGAATTGATTTGATCCAATTTTGAGAAATCTTTTGTTGAGAATTCAATGAATAATTTTCTTAAAGGACCCGAAAGAGAATCATATAAAGAAGTGACGGAAGGATTCCAAGGTAATCTATTTTCCTCTGAGGCGATCGCTAAACAAGCCTTGACTAAACTAATCTTGAATAAAGTCGGCGCACGTTGATCAAGACAAGATGGGAATAAACTACGCATAGCATGTCTTGGATTTAATCTAAACATGGCTACAAGACAATCGGCTAATAAAGAACGATGATCGATAATGATACCTAATCCACTCATTAAACTATCAGCAATTAATGGTTTTTCAGGGTCAAATAGTTGTCCTCTTAATTCATTTTCTACATCAGGTACAATATGTCTTAGAGCGGATGCATCTGTTTTTGAAACATAAGTAGCTGCTTTACAAATATCCACATAACAAATTGCTGCTAATTCAGCCATTCTACCAGGTTTTAAAGAACTTTTTAAGGTGGCTAAAAACAAAGTCTTTTTTGAATTCACGTTCCTTGATGATCCTTCTGGTGTTGAAACTGAATAAAGTATATCTGGACAAAGAATTAAAAGCATCGTTTGTAAAGGCCAAAGGATTGCCTTCTTTCGAGTTGTGTCTGCTAATGATAAACATATTTCAAATAATACATCGGGTCCACCTTCTAATCGTCTTTGGTTTTGACATAGTTGCATAAATTCACCTGGATAAGTTTCGATCCATCCCCAAATTGCTCTACGTAATATTGCTGCTACTACTAACTGTGTTGCTTTCTTTAAACTAGAAAAAGTGGAACAAAATTCTATAAAAAGAAGTGTGAATGGGGTTGAATATATGTAATAAGATTTATATTAAATTTTTACCGGAAAGTATTTGAGAAAGTCTTTTTGAATTTAATGAACAACATTCAAGTAATCTCATATCAGAAGTTTCAGGATTTTCATCAGTCGTAGTAGATAAATAGATCATACGCATTTTGATTTTAGAAGACAAGACGGGCCAATTACTTGCACTAAGATAAGCAATGACTCTACTTGAAGCTTTATAAATATCCAAAACAATATCAGCCGAAGTTCTTGAGATATTACTTGCAGTATAATATTCAGTTCGAGTGATTTGAGTGACATGATTTGTTGCTTGACCATATTCTTTTTCTTCCATAACTGTTGTTTGATGCATAATACGAGACATGACGTTCACAATGTTTTTAGCTATAATATCGTCAAAAGGAGGTGGATCTTCCATTTCGATTGGTAATGGACCATCGGCTGTAGACCATCTACTGTGATGTGTTGAACTATCAAAACTGTGAATTGAACCTTCGTATCCATTTATTGTTGAGGGTGCTCGTAATGATGTATTATCGGATTTTATATCTCGTACATATTGCCAATGGTGTTGCATACATGCAGAAAGTAAACGTAAAACGAATAATTGTGATTGTAAATTTTCATATGGAAAATGTTCTTCATTAGAAGGCATCTAAAGAAAAATAAAGAGTTTAATATTCATACTTGTATTATAAAGATTGTTCATTTACTTTAATACTATCGAGTAAGTTTAATAGAGTGGAAGTGATGGTTGGTAATCTAAACCTTGATAATTCGATCAAAGCAGCAACTGATATATAAAAAATATAATATAAATGTTAAACCCCGCATACCCTTAACTAAAATAATTTGTTGTACCTCTAAAAAAAAATATACATGTTAAATAATCAAATAATACAAAAAAAAAAAAAAAGATTGAAAATAAAGCTTACGTTTGATTTATAAGTGGATCATTTTCTAATACTTCTAATTTTTTACCACTATTGCTAGGCAACTAATTTTGGTCTTTTAGTGTCCCTGATTGTATTCAAAAGCAACATTTTTTTATTTATTTATTTTTACCCTGACAAGTATGCGATTCACTAAGCTCGCGATAAGCTTGGTGTCTGGACTCATTTATGAATTATAATAGATTATTGACATGCACTATTGAGATTTTACTTTATTTTCTCTCGGTAGATCAACTAAATTATCGAGAAATGAGTGAGATGAGAAATATATATATATATATAATAAAAGTTTTTTTAAAAGAAAAAAAAGGAAGGGAAAAAGGTAGTCGAAATAAAAAGAAAAAAAAATCGGTTAAACTATTTTTGTAAAAAAAAAAAAAAAAAAAAAAAAAAAAAAAAAAAAAAAAAAAGAGGTCTCTCGCTCTCTCGCTTTCTCTTCATCAGATCATTACTTTGTGATGATTCTCCGCCACAACAGAAACACAAAAGAGTTTTTAAATGTCTTCTTGTACTTTAATTAAGAATTAAACTTAGTCAAAGTAAAAGAGTCTAGGTCCCTTTTTTTGTATTTATTTGCTGATAAGAAATAATACAAATACTCTTACTTCTCATGTCAAAAGCAGAATACGTTATTTTACGTCTGTGAAATTACTTATTTTGTGTTTAAACAAAGTCCGCTTATTAAAGAGAGACACAAAAAATGGGATCATTTTATATAAAGGCAAAAAAATATAATCAAGTCGTATTTTGCTCCTTTCTTTGGCTCTATATTATATTTGCCCCCCAATCCCCTCGACAAGTAAAAAAATAATAATAGTATAAACATATAATATTATACGTATATAATAAATACTTGTACTTTTTACAAGTAGAGATATAATTATTATTTTGTGTTACCTTTTACATATATTTGGATTTTACTACAACTCAAATCCGAAAATGCCACCAAACAATTGAAAATAGGTAATGCTGTAATACTGAGCCTATTTTTATATAAAACTCCTAACGTGTGAAATTTTTGTGTTGTTTGTTCACAAAGTTGTTTGATAATAATTTGCATATTTTGTTGTAATAGATCATTTATTTATAATCTTTTTGCATTCATCATCATAGGATAAAAGGGGCTTTTTTTTTTACTGCATAATTGTTTTTGGGAGTATAATAAATGGTAGGGGTTTCTATAGATACATATATAAGCCCTTTTTCTTTCTCTTTTTCTTTCTTGTCTTTTTTTCTTTAACAAAATGGCAACAAACGCTTTGGCTAGTCTCAACTCGACTTGCTCAACTCAAGAATGTATTAACACTGCAAATTCAATTCTTAATGATATTGATCTTAATGTGGATCCATGTTCTGACTTTTATCAGTATACTTGTAAAGATCATTATATTCTATCTTTTTTTTTAATAAAATGACTAATTACAATGAAAAAAAAAGGCGGCAGCTGGGTTAAAAAGGCTACTATTGCTGAAGATAGAACCTGTAAGTATTATAAAAAAAAAAGTACAACCTTAAAAATTTAACTTGTATATTCCTTAGCAACTGGTACGTTAGAAACAGCAAATGATGTAAATACAGACGTCATGAGAAGTATTTTGGAAGGAACCTATCAAGACGTCTACAAGCACCTGTTGACTACAGATAAAGGATTTCATGTGAAAGATCTTGCCAAGATAGATCAGCAAAACTTTCAAACAATGCAGGATTACTATAACGTTTGTTTAAACAAATCACACATTGATTCATTAGGCCCTACGCCTATTTATGTAGATATTTCAAATATAGAAAACGTTTTGTTTCCAGTTGAAGATGAAACCACATTATTTTCTTCAGAATCTAGACTTCTTATCAGCCAAACACTTTCTATGTTCGAAAGACATGGTATCTCTACTTTATCCACTATGTTTGTAGATGCGGACGATAAAAATCCGGATATGAATGCTATCTTGTTTGATCAAGTCTCGTTAGGTTTACCTTCAAAGGAATATTATGAAGATTTGACGGTGCTTGAAAAGTATCGTGTAGGTCTGAATGATCTTCTTTTTAAAGTATTGGGCGAGTATTCTACACCCGTAGATGCATCACTTCGTGAATCTGAAAGTCAAAGAGTAGGGTTTCATCGTTGGACTCAATCTAAAATTGAAGCTGCTGTTAATCGTTATATTACTTTCGAAACTCAACTTGCCAACATTTCTCTTAAAAAGTAAAAATGCACCAGAAAAAGAAAATGTAAATAATTTTACTCATCTATTTTTTTTTTCCATACATAGTGAAGATATGCAAGATCCCGTGAAAGCATACAATCCTACAAAACTTTCAGAGTTTCAAGCAAAGAACCCTTTGATTGACTGGACTAATCTATTAGAATCCATCATTCCGTATGGTGGTATTAATTTACCTGATACAATTATCGTTCGAACACCTGAATATTTTGATAAATTACATACTTTATTATCAAATAATATCTCACTTCAAACATTACAAGAGTACTTTGTGATTCAGTATGTTACTTCCAGAGTTTATTCATTAGATGATGCATCTCGTGCAGCTAACCGAAAGATGAATGGTGAGATTTCTAGTGGTACAACGACTGAACAACCACGCTGGCGTATCTGTGTGGGTTACACCAGTCTTTCATTTTCTAACTCGATTGGTCGTTATTACACATTACAGAAATTTGGTAGTGAAACAGAACGTAATAGAGCTGAAACTTTTCTGACTACGATTCATGAGGCTTGGTTAAATCGTATTCCTGAAATCAAATGGCTTGACGACCAGACAAGAGCAAAGGCGATTGAGAAGGTAATAGCCCTTCTTTCCCTCTTTCATTTCGATGGATACTAACAAAACTTTTTTTGTCTAGGTCAATTTAATTAATCACAAAGTGGGATATAGTGTTATTTCTCCCGATCTTCGAAACCCTTCTTCTATTCAAGAATACAATGAAGGACTTACAGTAAATAAGACTAGTTTTTATGAAACAGAAGTGATTAGTTCAGTATGGTATTCAAACAAGATGTGGAAGAAAGTTGGTCAACCGATCAATAAAGATGAATGGTTAATGTCTCCTCAAACTGTCAACGCTTATTATTCACCCAATTCAAATGAAGTAAGTTTTTACTATCCTATCTTTTTAATATGATACATTTCAAAAGAGTGTATATGTATTTATATACATTTTTTTATATATAGATTGTCATCCCTGCTGGTATTTTGCAATCGCCATTCTATAACATTTCATACCCAGAATATTTGAATTATGGTGGTATTGGTATGATCATTGGTCATGAATTAACTGTGAGTAACGGCTCTAGTCCTACCATGGCTTATACTCACTAATCCATTTTTTTTATTAGCATGCCTTTGATAGCTCAGGTCGAAAGTATGATGGTAAAGGAAATTTAGTAGATTGGTGGACCAATACGACCTCTGCTCAATTCGAAGACAGGACAAAATGCTTTATTGATCAATACAACAAATTCAATGTGACTGGACCAGACAATAAATCAATTAATGTGAACGGAAAAGTAATATATATATAATACATATCATTTTGTATCTACTTTGTACTCAGATTTTTTGTATAGTTAACTCTAGGAGAAAATCTTGCTGATAACGGTGGTCTAACTGCTTCTTATTTAGCTTATAAAAAGCTACAACAAACTAAACCAGATCCATTGTTACAGGGGCTTGAGCAGCTATCCCCTGATGCCTTATTCTTTGTCAATTTTGGTCGTGTATGGTGTAGAAAACAACGAGAGAAGGTTGCATTGCAATTGGTAAGAGACCCCCTGATTGATCGACTTCATATTTATGCAGCTCACGCAATTTATAAATATTCTCTAGATTCTTACTGATGAACATTCTCCTTCTGCTGCAAGAGTCAATGGAGCCGTTCAGAACAATCCTTACTTTGCAGAAACTTTTAAATGTCCTGCGGGAAGTCCAATGAATCCAGTAAAGAAATGTGATATGTGGTAATGTTTGTAAAATTCATTCAAATAGATATATATATTTTTTTTAAAATAAATATATTTTTTTAATTCTTGATCTGTAACCTATGATGTTTTTTTTTCGCCATACCATGTACGATTTAATTTTTTTAAGGTTTTTTTAGGCAATGTTTATTGAAAATGTCTGCAGTTACCACTAAATATATGCACATATTTCCATTTAGATGATGGTTGCATTAATAAATTATAATTTACAAAGTATATGTATATACTACATATTTTAATAAGCATACTCTCTTTGTACACAATTTTGTGTTTTGGAAAAGAGTAATAATAAATATATTTAGGCAGGCAATAGAATTACAATAAAATAAATAGGTTTCATGAAAGAGAACCAAACCGATTAATTTTTTTATAAAAAATAGTTGAATTGATTCTTGTAAGAATCCAGTTAGTTATAAAACCGGAGTCCACTCACTAGAGTGATCGTGGTAATATGTTTCTACTTGAGTCACCAAGATCCAGTTACTTTCTTGACTGACAACAATTGAGTTGACCAACAGCTCTTTCATTTTACTGATGGCAACTTCAACTTCAACTTCAGAAGCTCCTCGTAGGGTAGGGTTATTGCTACGTGCTTTAGCCAATCGACTATACTTGCGGGTATAGCACGCTCCTTTTATTTAGAGTCTAAAGAACCGAAGCCCATTTATAAGGGTATGGTATAATCTACTGATTCAGAGTTGGAACCGGAGCAGGAGTTTTACGGAATCAACCGACTCCCAGAGCCTTTCTGGCGTGTCTTCCTGTGGGCCCGTTGGCACGGGAAGGCATTTCCCACGCTTAGTTCGCACCAACTACACAAAAAAAAACAGAAGCTCCATCTACTGTGTTATTTGAATCGAAAGGGCAAAATAAAGTAACTGCCTTATAACTACTATCAAGTCCAGGAAATTTCTTGAAGACTTTATTTGGAATGAATTCTGCATATGATAATACAGCATACTTCATTTGACTTTTTAAAAGTATTAAGGCTTCTAACTGGTCATCGATGATTCTTAACACTGGGGAAGGCGTGTTTACTCGTTTTCTTCTTCTTTCATTTGCTTCTTTATTCGTTTTGTCATCCATCAACCGTCTTTTTCTGCTTACTACACTGTTACCATACCAGCTCTATTTAAGGCTGCAAAAAATCTCAGACTTCTATGGTCTTAAATCGTGTCATAGCCTTATTTCTGACTTGGTCAAAATTTTCAGAAAATTGCGGCCCTAAATTGGAAACTGCCTTAAATAGAGCGGGTACTGTATATACAAATATAAAATAAATGTATGTCCCAAAAATCAATTTAAATACATTGTTAACTCACATAATAAAATTTCCACTATGGATACTTTCGGCAAGCAAGAATAATTCTTTTGTGTCATTACCAGAAACAGTTATTTTAGCTAAGCAAGAAAGATGAAAGACTATTGCCTTTACTTGGTCGAAACTGTCTAGTTGGACAGAAACAAAATCAATTTCTTTCATACGCTTAAATGACTTCAAGTAATTCAACTCCACATTTTTGGATATGGCGATTGCTTTGACAATATTATTAAATATAAATTCCCCTTCCCTGTATCCCCCATTATGGTCAATTTCAAAAATCGTATTCTGTAAAGGAAGGTTATAGAAAAGATTATAAAAACCCTTATTTACTGATGCGACTTGATATTTGTCATCTAAGTTCAGATACCCATAGATATGCTTCAAGAGAGATATATCCAGCAAAGTGATATTTGGCATAACGATAAAGAAAGTAAATTGAAAAAAAAGGCTATTGCAAATTATTCGAGACTTATATCTTTGCAATAGTGTTATGTGTAACTATTTACCATGTCGATCAAACGCAAATAGTCATGATAATGTAATAATCTTTTTTTTTTTTAATTTACTTTCTTTATCGCTATGTCAAATATCACTTTGCTGAACACATCTCTCTTGAAGCATATCTACGGGTATCTGAATTTAGATGATAAATATCAAGTCGCATCAGTAAATAAGGATTTTTATAATCTTTTTTATAACTATCCTTTACAGAATGTGATTTTTGAGAAAAAAGGCAGATCCCTATTTAATAATGCTATCAACGCCTTCAAGATCAGAGTTAAATGAGATAAACAGTATATTGATTTTTTGTTAGTATATCGTTAATAGATTTGTCATCTGGTAAAAAAGGACACACCCACAGAAAAATTCGGATTTTAAAAAAGCATAAAGAGGATTTCAATATGCATGTTAATTGACAAAACAACAGATTCATCATTACGTTATAATTGGCGCAAAACACACACACATGTTTTATTTAACGAAATGTTATAAAGTTATAATAACTATAATAATCGGTACAAATATTAATGACAAGGATTCATGAACTGATGAAATGAGCTTCATAGTTACATTAGTTTACTACTTAGTGTTGATAAATCAATATTCGTATAAAAATTTAGCAATATGTCGTTATGTGAACTTATTGCTTTTTTTTTTCATCTGCTTAGATAACATTTAAACAGTAGTACAAAAAAAAATCGAACAGTTGACTGGATATCATGTTAAATCCTTCCAAAAATAGGTTTTTTTTACCAGCGGGTGTGTAGGTATAAAGCATTTAATAAAATGCTTAAGTAACAATATTATAAAAGGTATTTAATAATATTCATATAAACGATATGTTATGTAAAAATATGTATCATTTAAACATGAACTTTCTTTTTAAGATTTTGAAAAGAGGGATATCTTCACATCTTGCTTAATTTGTTTTGGCAGTCCCGGTCAGAGACTCACGATTTTAAATCTCACATAATTGTTCAGCAAGAATAGTTGACCAAACAAGGAAAAACAAAATAAATTAGAATTTTAAAGTGATAGTTTCATCATCCAGGATATTATGGTTAGACAATCATAAAGAAACCAAGAATTATGAAATGTGTATTGCTGAATCCAGCAAGTTTGAGTCCAGAGAAGCCTATCTTTCCTATGCTTTATTAATCCAACTGTACCTATGTCCTACGGATCTTTATATCTTGAACTATATACCTATCACAAACTAACTGATAAATTATTGATTGATTATTAATTGATTATTGTATATGTATACCAGACATTTTTTAGCTGTCTTGCTTTTACAGCAATGAAATAAGAAGGTGTTTTGGTGCCTCTTTATGTTGTTCATAGTTGCAGTAACAAAGGGCTTTTTGAATGGAAAAAAAGGTGACTTAAAAAAAGGTACAGTCACAAGCCTCTTTTTTTGAAGTTTTTTTTTTTTTTTTGACAACTTGAGTACCTTTTTTTTCTTTTTCTTTTCCAGAAAAGCTTTTTTATCAATATTAAAACCATGGGAAAAGACGCAACAAAATCAAAAGGAGGTCGTTCTCAACGCCACGATCCTTTGCATGTTCAATTAGCAGAAATGCCTGAAACCACTACTATCAAAAAAGCACCCCGTCAAAAATTTATTGATCGTAACAATAGAGCTGAAGAGAATGGAGAAGTAAGTTTTCAGTAATGAGAGATATATTGAAGAAAGTATACTTAACTCTATATGAATTATTAGGAATACTTAGATGCCAAGTTGTCTAAAAAGATTTTGAAGATCGCAAGAGAGCAACAAGAACAAATCGAAAAGACTGACTTGGACGAGGAAGAAAGAGACAATATCAAAAAGAGCTTTCCTTTAGGTTTTGAAATTGACGAAGAAGAGATTGAGGAAATCGATCAAGATGCAGATTACGAAGAACTTGAAATTGACGCTGCTGATGCTGATATTTTAGACAAGTTCTTGCCTTCTGCACCTAGAGAAAAGAAGACCTTAGCAGATTTGATTATGGAAAAGATTAATGAAAAAAATGCAGCCGAAGGACGTGAAGCTATAGGTAAATATAATTTTTTTCTGTTTGAGTTGAGGTATATATGTGATATTAATAATTTGAATAGAAAAAGAAGATGAATTATCACCTTCTATGAATCCCAAGGTTGTCGAAGTATATTCAAAGTAAGACAATACATATATAAAAACAGGGAGAGAAAAAAAGGACAAAGAATTAAACGTTTTTTTTTTTTTCTTTTAGGGTTGGACAACTGTTGAGTCGTTATAAATCTGGTAAATTACCTAAGGCTTTCAAGATCATTCCTTCTTTAGGTAATTGGGAGGAAATTTTATATCTTACTGGACCCGAAACATGGACACCTCATGCTACTTATGAAGCTACTCGTATGTTTGTTTCCAACTTGAAGGCTAGACAAGTTCAAAGATTCTTTTCACTTGTACTTTTGGACCGTGTTCGTGATGATATTGCAGAAAACAAAAAATTAAGTTATCACCACTATTTGGCATTAAAAAAGGCACTTTATAAGCCTGCTGCTTTCTTTAAAGGTATCCTTTTCCCATTATGTGAATCTGGTAACTGTACATTGAAAGAAGCAGCTATTCTCGGTAGTGTCCTCACAAAGGTTTCTATTCCCGTTCTTCATTCATCTGCTGCTATCTTACGTTTAGCTGAAATGGAATACACAGGTCCTAATTCACTCTTCATTCGTATTTTGCTTGATAAAAAGTATGCTTTACCTTTCAAGGTAGTAGATGCTCTTGTTATGCATTTTGCTCGTTTCATGAATGATCCTCGTGAGATGCCTGTACTCTGGCATCAATCTATGCTTGTTTTTGTTCAACGTTATAAACAAGATTTGATTGGTGAACAAAAGGATATTTTATTAGATGTTATGAAGAAGAAGTATCATCATGGTATTACTCCTGAAGTTCGTCGTGAAATTGTTCATGCTGAAGCTAGAGATGATATGCTTTTAGAAAGAGACGATGATATTATGATGATGGATTAAAAGAAGAAAATCTAAAAAAGAAAAATCAAAATCAAAATCAAACAAAAACTTGTACTTATCAACTCATTCTCTTAATTTTTTTCTTTTTTTTTATTACTATTATTTTCATTGCAAAGAGAGAAAAAAAAATTATACTTCATTTTGTCATTACCCTTTTTTAAATAATTCAAATAAAACAAATAGATATAAAAACATGTAAAATTTTATTATTATTCTTCATTATGTGAATTAGAAGAAGATGGTGGTGGTGGTGGTAGTGGTAAAACAGCTGGTGCTGTTGGAGCTGGAACTAGAGTTGCTGGTGGAGATGTAATAGTAGAGTAGCTTTGATGTGAAGCAGCCAATTTCTTTCCTTTCAACATATTCTTTAATGCTCTCAAAGCAAATACAGTTAAACCAATACCAGCCCAATCTTCATCATGTAAATCACGTAAATCACCTACAGTCATGATATCTTGATTCTGTAACTTTCTAGCCCATTCATGAGCTTTATCTGTGCCACGATGTGATGCTAAAGCACAATCTGTAACAAATTCAATAATATCTGTATCATCTGAATATTCTAACAAATAATTGGATTAATCATGAAATGTATTACTACTATTATTGTTATTACCATCTAATATATGAGAAACTAGTTTCTCTCTTTCTTCAGGTGTATTTAAACCATATTGTGGAGTAGGACTGGGAGAGTTACTCTGAACGGATAAAGTAGCTAAAGCGTCATTTAATAATGGTCTTTTTGCTAAATCATCTTCTGGGGACTTTAGTTCTTCAATTTCTCTTAAATTTCGAAGGGCATCTCTATATCTTGTCTCAGCAGTACGAGCTCTACTTTCGTAAGTCTCACATTTTTGTTCGATTTCTAATACACGATCAGCAGCCTGATTTAACTCTTGACGAGTACGTTCTAATTCATTTCGAATATCACTTTCTCTTCTCCAGACTGATCTACGCACTTGTTCAGCTTGTTCGGATTCAGTTGGCTTATCAATATCACGCAAAATACGATTAATTTCCTTTGTGATATGATGTTGGTATCTTTCAGGCAAAACTTGTTCCTCAATCATTTCTCGTACGACTTCTTCAGCAGTGTCTGTTTCCACATTGAAATCAAACTTTACAGAAAGTTTATCCATGCCTTTAAATACAACTTGTAAAGTCAAATGAACATTATCTGGATCAGCTGCTAATAAGACAACATCAGGTTCAACTGCTAAAAACGAATGTTCCAATATTTCTTGAGCAGACATTCTTTCATCTTCATTACTAAGACAATTTTCAATCACACCCAATACCTCTGGATTCTGTACTTTTAACAGACAAGCAGGTTTAATACCCTATAATGTTGTAATATAATATAATAGGAATGTCCTTACTTTTTTTTAAAAAAAAGGAAAGAAAAATATACAAACATATTTAACTTACAGCAGACACCTTTTTATAGATTTGAGCAGCATTTTTACATTCACCATAAGGATATTCACCTGTTGCCATTTCCAAAAGACACATGCCAAAAGCATAAATATCCACTTTTTCGTTGTAACCTTGCTCCTCATACATTTCAGGTGCCATAAATTCAGGTGTACCAATTAAAGTATATTTTTTACCCAACTTCATTTCAGCTGTTCCCATATCACCAATTTTGACTTCACCATGAGCGCCATTAATAAAGATATTATCACACTTGATATCACGATGAATAATAGGTGGGTTATGTCCATGTAAATAAGCAAGTCCTTTCAAGATTTGACGAGACCAACGTTTGATGATTTTGAGATTAGGTAAAGGAGCCAACTTTCTTATATACTCACGTAAAGTACCAGAAGTCATTAGCTCTGTAATGAAAACAAATTCATTTTCACCGTACCAAGCATCATGAAAAGCAATAATATTCGGATGACGAACAGACTTTAAAATTTGAATTTCATGTTCCAAATCTTTGTTGTTAGGTGATTGCATAGCTTGCATCGTATTCCAAGCCACTTCATACCCTTCTTCACGGTCGATAGCTTTATAAACTACTTTGTGAGCTCCTTTACCCAATAAGGTATTCAACTTGACATAACGTTCATTAGGAGATACTTCTACTACTTTTTCAGAGTCATGAGCAGAAGACTCATCATTGATTTCGTTGGATGTAGGTATATTATAATTATCCATTCTGTGTTGAAAAGAAGTACGTGTTGGGTAATTTATATAATGGTTTGTTTCTTCTGGTGTTGATGAGGGTATACTATTGTCATTACTATTGTAACTTTGAGAAAGCGGTGCATAATAATTAGTGTAATTTATTTCAGAAGTTTGTTCATCATACGTTGGGTTATCAGAACTAAAACTAACATGTTGGTTATCTGAAGACATTCTCTTTTCTATCTATTTTATTACTGTTATATTATTATTATTATTATTATTATTATTATATTTAATATGTTACTATAAAGTGCAATAAAATACACCAAAAAAGAAAAAGAAAAGGAAAATGATTTTGGAGTCTGTGTGTCATCAGTCCCAAAAAAAAAAGATAAAAAAAAGAGACTATTATTTTTCAAATGACACATATTTCACATGCTAATTACTTAAGCTAATACTTTTCTTTTAGATTTTGCTGGATGATTTAAAGAAGATAAAACATTTTGTAACCGTAATAATTCTGATTCTGTCTCGATTGGTTTTGGTAAATGTACAGCAGCGTGTTGATTAGTTGTTTCAAGCGAATTAAGTTCTTGTTCTAATTCTTGTTCACTCATACTGGGTAAATATGTATCCATCACTTCTTGATTACCTAATGTAATTGCATCTTCTACTTGTTTTTGATCTTTTAATGTGTCTTGCACTTTTTCTACTGTTTCATCGATTGAACTGAAGTTTTTATCATTCAATAATACTCGTAATGCGTTCGCACCCATATTAAACGCATGTATAACCTGTATATATCATTACAAATGTTAGACTAAAAATTGAATTAACTTAAATTTACTTGCCTGTAGATCATTTTGAGATGCTTCGATTTTTAACAGGATAGTTTCCATGGTTTCTAAAGTTTTAAGTCTACCTTCAAGGACATGATCTACTTGTTTCTTCTTCTTCAACATGTAAGCTGCCTGTGGTTTATGATTA
Organism: Pilaira anomala; assembly: GCA_025716855.1. Lineage (NCBI taxonomy): Eukaryota > Fungi > Mucoromycota > Mucoromycetes > Mucorales > Mucoraceae > Pilaira > Pilaira anomala. Next base: position 693,283 of record JAIXMQ010000003.1, read on the forward strand.
TTTTTGAAATGCTCTCTTGATGATAACAAGAACCTAAATAAAATGTTAGTAAGTAAAAAAAAAACAAAGCTTATACGTTTAATCTTCTTTTTACTCTTCAGATTTCGTTTGTAATTCATCCACTTGTCGATGTAACATAGTACAAGCCGCTTTCAAATTAACTACGGCCTTATCATTGCTAGTTATTTTTGCCTTGATACGCTCTGCGTCATTTCTATCAGGAAATTTAATGACCGTAGCACTAGATCCAAATGCTTTCACTGTTTCTGCTAGATCAACTCCATATTCATGATTTAAATAGCGCAAGATCATCCAAATATCTAAATCACTTAATTGAATAATCGTCTCTTGAAAGCATGGAATGGTACCATAATTTTGTTTGAATTCTTCGAATGTAAACAGATTATCAAGCGAGCTACAAAGTGGTTTCTTGTAATGTTGTTGTACTATGATTTTGGCATATTCAGTAATAGTAGGTAATACAATATAAAGGCTAGATGGTGTTCGGGGTATAAGCCATCGAAATGGTTTCGTATATATCCAACGTATCCAATCCAAAGATGAAGTATATATTGTAATTGGATATCTTTTTTCGTACTCTTCTTGAGTTAATAAATCTTGTTTTTCAATCATATTCGACTATTTAAAAGTTAATAAAAATCTTTTTTTTTATTCGAATATGCATTTACCATCACGTGGTCTAGACTAAGTGGTTTTCCTTTACGAGGTCTATAAAATAACTCTGAAATTTCGTTTTTATCTATAAAACAGCTGTATTCTTCCGTTGTTAAATAACCATGCAAACTACAATCGAGTATAACTGCTCGCCAGTAATTGAGGTTGGCTTCATGACCATAAGGATTAAGTATTTTCATTTTAGAAAAGTCTGAATAAAGTGACGTTAAACGTTCTGTCGTGAAGTTTAAATCAAAGTCTACATATTGTGAGGACAAATAATCTTGTAATTGTTTTATTCTTATTGAAAGTGTATTGTTATTCATGGAAAATAATTTTTTTTTTTAAAAAAAAAAGTGATAAAAAAAGAGACCAACGCAGATGTGTGAACAATGCTTGCTTTTTAACTGACCTTCAAATAGTCAACACGTCTGATGTTTCACAGAGTGCAATAAAAATGGACATGCAGAACGTAATGAAGCTTATATATCAGTGCTGCATTACTGCTAAAAGTCTTTGACTAGATTACTAATATATATTGATTCTTTCCTTCAGTTAAATGGTTACATATCGACTATTATTTGATCAAATCAAACAGAAATTTTTTAAATATTAACACCTGGGGATAAATAAATTGTCGATTTTAAATAATGAGGAACGAGCTCCCAGCTGGAGCAATTTACTTAACCAATTTCTCTCAAACCGGTCTCATTACACTATAAATTGGCTGCCCATTTCTATAATTAACACTTGTCTTTATATTAAAATTAATACTACGTTCTCTTCTTGCTACTTTTCATAAATCAAAAGAACATAAACTTCTTTTAAAAAATATATATATATTCAAGCTCACTGAGAGCTCACTTCAGGCTCTTCGATCTCTTCACCATCTTCTGAAATATCATCCCGATCACCAAATTTCTTCTGGTATTGCCTGCAACTTTCAATTGATTTTCTTCTTACAGAAAGCAAAGTTCCGGGTATATTTTGCAGAGAAGTGGTTAGTTTTCGCTGTAAAGACAGTATTGTTTTCTCCTCGTAAGCCATTGAGTTCTTTATCATTGCCCGCGCCTTCTATATGGGCTGAAGAGCAGAACTATATGACGGCGTAGCAAGTATGTATCCTATGATGATAGCATTTGTTTGCCAAACATGTACCCTTTCATTAATAACTTTTACATTACAGGTTTCGTTAACTTATGGAAATTGTAAAAAAAAAATTTAAACGCACTTGAAAATTTTAGCCAGTGTCATCCCTTTTGGATTTTCAAAAACCTGATACATCTTAACATTCCAAAAGCTTTAACACATAGGTTTTTAGTTAAATTAAATGAAGAATTTTAAGCTTTTTCTAATGATGTACGCATAAAAAAAACAGTAAAGATTAAGATCTATTGTAAGTAACGAAATTACAGTTTTTGTACAGCAAATATATTTTTTAAATGTAAAATCATAAATACATATACATAAACAGATGTACCTTTAAATTATATATTGTTGGAATATTATATTGTCTAACAAATAGTTAGGTAACATCAGCGACTACTTTGGGATCCTCAATTCCACTTTTTTTTTGTTTCTGGATGATTTTGTTCAACCAAGTAAAAAGCCATAACAAGGTCTTGGTTTTATTGAGTATATACAAATAATGCTACTATATTTAATAATAGCATGGATAATATAAAGACTTAGTCTTTAGCATAAACAGCGGTTCTGGTACTTTTTTTTCCCCTGTGGACGGAGAGAAATGAACTGGCACATGAGTAACATTGTTTCTTGGTGGGGATAATGAACGAGAATTAGTAATATAATTGATTATGTCTACAAGACTAAACAATTCTTCTAGTTATACAAGGAGATAAAAGAGAAACGGAACTGTTCTAACTCGATGATGTTCTTAGGAATAGTAGATGGCCCAACTTTGTAAGCTACAGAACATCACCCATCAGAACTAAACACTTGTGATACAGTACCCGCTCTATTTAAGGCCGCAATTTTTTTAAAAACATTGACTCCCTAGTCATATTGACTCGTCTTCCACAAAAGTCGGAATAGGTAGATGATATCAGTGTTGGTGTTGCCAAATAGAGATTAATATCATCAGTCGACACACCTATATTCTTAAACTCATTTGAACCAAGGTCATATTACTCTTCATCTTTTTTACTTCTCACAATTAAATCAATACGGCGGCCGTAGTCAGTATCATCTTCCGTAAATATTTTCATTCTTTTTGTTGAACTTGATACAGCTTCAGGGTTATAGAAGATAATGCTGGTAGAGTTAGTCATTAAGCCATCAAGCAATTGGGAAAATTTTCTTAAGTGAGTTGCTTCTGAGAGTCTTTGTTCATTTGTGTATACTTAAAGTATTTAGCTCTATATTGTAAATATCAAAATTAAAAATGGATAACTATCAAGTTCTTGGTTAGAATATGTCGTATTTACTCCTATAATAAAACAGATTACAGTTACATCTTATATAGTTCATAGTTATAATATGCACGATATATTATAACACTGGTATTAAGTGACACATTCAAGTAATTATTATTCGAATCATGGCTACTTTAATTTATACTTTAGCTTCTCTACCTATCACAGCGGATCATTAGAAATTATTATTGACAGTAATCCTTCCGCGGTCAGTGACAGGCATTTAAGGTGATCTTTATGCAGTAGCTTATGTTTCACTAATAAATTTATTTTGACAAATCCTTGTAGTTCTCTCGCTATGGTAGAATTATATTGAAAGAACGATATCTGTTATTAAAGTGATAATTTGGTATAAAAGGAACACTAGTTTTTACTATGAATTACTCTCCATTAAAATAAAGGATCACAAAGAGACTCATTTCTTTTCTTGTCTTTCTTACTTTTTTAATACCAATAAACAATAGATAATTAATTTATCAATTGTCACAGTATACTTACAGAGAACTAACAATACCTAAAACTGTGTATCATTCAGATTTTTTATTTGTAATTTTAGAGTAATGATGAATAGAAACGGTTGGGGGTATCTATACCAAGATGTGTGAAAAGCCTTTACTAAATATTATCATAAAAAAAAACCTTTGGCCTTCTCATTGTCAACTTCTTCATCATTGTCTGCTTCGTCACCATTATTGCCATTCTCCTTGTCTCCATCATCGCTTTCCTCGTCTTCAGCATCATTGGCAGCAGTATTTAATACATCAGCAGTGTCTCTGATATTTGCCAGTCTAAGATAACACATGACCTTCTTCTGCAGTTAATCAGAGCATGTTTTTATACCAACAACTTGAGATATTGGCTATTCTCAAGCATCTAGAATCCCGCAATCATACGAATAGTTGTACCTTACTAAATACAACCGAGTGATCAGTTGAATTTGGGGATAGTAAACTTAACCCTAAATGGGCGTTAAAAAAATCTAGAAGAGTTGAAGTAACGGTCATACTTGCTTCTTAGCAAGCGGTTTTTCGGATCTATCAACAATCACAGACTTGCTATAGGCTCTTGCCCAATCTATTTTCAATGCAATAGTTTTATCGCGTGATGATAACTTAACAGATATTTCCTAATTATCCTTTTCGTTGGTTTTAATAAAATGCCTGAATGTGGGTTTGTTGTGACGCTTCAAGTACTTGATAATAAGCTGGTTTTGTCTTTCCATCTTGCTTGCAAAAACGAACGTGTTGAATAAAAAAAAGACAACAAACTGCCCTTTTTTTTGTAATGCGTGACATATATCCAACACGCCAAAAAAAAAAGAAAAAGAAAACTGGTATGACCTACTCGCTTCCATCGATAACGATCACTTCACCATTAATGGGAAGATTCTTCGGTATCCAACACATGTAGTCTGTACAAAAAGAGTATTTGTTATTAAGATTTATTAGACAATGAATTACCTTTTTTTCTGTAGTTAATCTTACCACTGGCAACTTAAATTATGCAAGTTTCAAAGTTGTTCATTTCTTGATACAATATCTTGTCTAAATATCGTATATAATTAAGATGGTATTGGAAGGAACGGGTTATGTTTTTAATTGAACGAGACATAAAGATAAAACAAAAATGACACATAAAAAAAAAGAAAGAAACAGAAAAAACAAAGAAAAAAAATCGATTCATTATTTATAGTTAAATGAGAAGATTAAATAAACCTATTTGTGACAAACAACATACAATAACACAAGTCATATGATAAAGCATTACTATTTTTTCTAGAATCAGAACACTTGAGAGGTGTTTACACTGTGTAAGTTTTTTTACGTTAAAAGTATTTTAGGATGTATGTATAATATTATTTATTTTATTAAAAATATTAAGATTTATCTTAGACACATTGGACTTTTTTTTTCTTTTATTATGTATCTGGTCCATTGAAAAAACCAATTAGCAATATATATATATATATATATATTATTTATAAGTAAACTTGCAATGATATGGTTGATAAAGTATAAGTACAATATTAGCTCTATGAAGGTCAATGCAAAACTCATCTACACCACAATCAGGAACTCCGAATACAAATCGCTTCTTTTTTTTTTTTTGTGGTACCCAAGAATTCACCTCGTGTTTTCACTTAGTTTTTGTATGTGCAATGCTTATTGTCTTATCCTGATATCTTGTAATAATGTAGAAATCCGACATTGACCATAGGCTGTGTCGGTAGCTGGCCAAAGGCCGCGCCCTTAGTGACAATGTAGCTTGCTTCCTTTAACCCTGATCAATGATGCTGGGCGATAAAAGTATAAATGCTGCAGTAGTAGCTTAATTATTTCAAGATACCCTTTGTAAACCAACTCCACAAGAGCAGGTAAATGGACTATTTCTTTCAATTGTTTTAAATCGCTTCGTTAATTTTCTCTTTTGCTATTATTGTACTGTCTTCCATTGCCAGCCACTTTCTATTTTTCTCCATCATATTTCAAATTTTCTCACGCAAGCATCCCGTACTCTAAATGTAGAAACGGTTTGTCCTCAGGAATTATGATGATATTGGATATTATATACTTGAAATTTAAACTATACGAAGGTACACATTATTTTTACACGATGGAACAAAATCGATCATTTTATGTGGGAAAAAAAATTCCCCCAAAAGCTCTTCATTAAAGCCGTATTTATAAAAATTGTGCATAAAATAAACATGCTATTAAGATGCCTGTTTTACAGAATTTTGAAAGAATGTTATTATTATGTGTGAACATTTTACTCACGTATGTTGTAGTTGAAATTTAGATAACCTAAAGTTGTGAATAATACAACAAACGGCCAATCATTTTCCAGCTTGTCCCAATTGTTTTTGGAACAGACAAAGTTTACCAGCCTCACTGTATAGTGCCACACTCATCTTCTTTTTTTTTTTTTTTTTTTTTTTTTTTTTTTTTTTTTTTTTTTTTTTTTTTGCTGGGCAAATGTATATTTATAAATATTCAAAAAAGAAGAGAGAAAATAGGAAAAAGTGAGAATTTATTCGACAGTTTAAATATTAGAAGAAGGTGATGAGTGAGTTGGTTTTGGTTTAAATAACTGTTCAACAAGGTCTACAGGAGAAGGGTCATGACTATCGTTAAAGGGGGTCACCTGTCGGCAATAATGAGGCTAATTTTTATTTATTAATATCTTGTTGCATGAAGTTTAGATTAATTTTTACTTACTAGTGAGATAGCAGACTGTGATTTCTTGAGTGTAGGTGTATGTGAACGAAATGAGGTATCGTTGTTATTATTATGATTGGTATTTGAAGTAAAACTAGCAGAATCTACATAAATAAGTTGTCAATATGAGATCTATAGATTATCAGAAAAAAATTAGTCTTACGCAAAGAACGTTCATCGTATAACAATGTTCTTTCTTGTCTTTCTGTGATCATGGAAGGTATATCTGTAAATATCTGTTGCTTCTTTAATGGTGGACTATATAAACATAAAATATAAAAATCAGTTTAGTTTATCTCTTGCTTTTTTTTTTAAAAAAAAAAAAGAATGTTCTTTTTACATGTCGAATTGCATCGAGGCATCAGATTTTTGATCGACTTTAATTGATAACTAGTTTATAGTTTAATTTCGACATGTTCAATAATTCAAGTAAGTGCATATTTTTTTTTTTTTTTTTTTACCTTTATCGTTGAATTAAATTTACACTCATCCAACAAATATCTTCTAGTTGTCAATCCAGAACTAGCATACTCGGATAAATTTATAGTTAAACTACCAATTGGAACTGTATCTTTACTACCACCTAATTCTTGATATACGTCTAATTTGAACTCACAAGGACCTAATACATGTTGTTTCGAGATTATTAATTGTGCCATGGTACTTATTGGATGGCCCCAAAATATACAATGATCTCGAATAGGAGCTCTAAATAATAACGATGACATGAGAATATAGAAAAGGAATCTTGTAATGTTAATATACAAACCGAACTGTAGAACCAGTACTATGTGTTGCATTTTTTAATCTCCATTTAACATAATACAAACCGCTTACTAAAGGCACATTAGTCAAGTCTTGAATGAGTATAGTTAACTCAAAGTCTATTTTACGACTTTTCGATATAAATAAATGAGAAAGAGGCATAATTATCAAGTATTATTGGATTCGTTTTTTTTTTTTTAAAAAAAAAAAGGCGTATGAACCCCGCTTTTTTTCTTCTTTTTCTTTTTTCCTTCTCTTTTTCATACATATATATTTTTTTATTTTAAAAGGGTTAATGTCAACTACATTTACAACGGCATTATCAACAACAACTACAAATAATCATGGTTCTATACGAAAAAGAAGGACTAAAATAATTCTTAGTCAGTTATATCATTATGTTTCGATCACTTACAACTTTGTTTGTGCCTTAATCCTACCAAGATATAAAATAACGAAAAAGATACCCAAACTAAACACAAATATGCAATACTATAAAGCAAAGACACTTATTTTAGACCTCGACGAAACGCTTGTTCATTCGGTTCGACTCGGCTCAGAAAACTCGTTCAAGACAGTGAGTCCTTCTATCATACGAAAGAAAATCGAAGTACAATGTGATAAACAAAGTCTACTTTATGAAGTGTATAAACGACCTCATGTTGATTTCTTTTTGAAGACGGTTAGTCTTTTGTTTTGTTTATAATATTCAATTATTTATTTGTTTGTTTTATTTAGATCAGTCAATGGTATAAGGTTGTAATATATACTGCTTCCATGGCAGAATATGCTGACCCCGTGATTGACTGGCTTGATCAAGACAATGTGATTTCACAACGATTCTTTAGACAAGTAAAAAAAAAAACATTCAAATTGATTTTATTTATGGTTGTACTAAACTTTTTTCGCTTCTTATTTTATAGTCATGCGTATTAAGAAATGGCAATTTCTTGAAAGACCTTACTTTAGCAGAAGAAGATCTTTGTAAAGTATGTCTAGTTGATAATAGTCCTATTGCATTCGACTTATATAAAGGTAACACTTTAATTCTTTTTTTTTTTTGTTGGGGTAAACTAATTTTTTTTTTCTCAGAGAATGGCATTGCATTACCAGGTTGGATATCAAACCCCAATGATGAGTCCTTATTAGATCTCCTACCCTTTTTAGATGCATTGCGATTTGCAGCTGATGTTCGAAGCATATTAAGATTGGCCTTTGCTCCGGAAGTCCTCAAAAAAAGACAATAAATAAATCAACTCGATCCTTAATAGTTGACCCTATACCAGACTTTTTTTTTTTTTAACAGTAGATAAACTTGTCACCGCTTTAACACACATAATAAATGGAAGACATAGCTCTTGTTATATTTTTTTTTTCTACTTCTTTGCTTTTTATCAATTTATCAAATCACTTGAATATATGCTTTTTCTTTTCTTTTTTTCAGAAGATGAATAAAAAAATATTGGCTTATATTAAGGGTAAAAACATTTTATTCACAAATATGGTTTTCATGGCTTTTTTTTTTTTTTTTCTGGCAGAAAATAACTGGGTTTAAACAGTTGATTTTTGTCATCAGTTACTTATGTAATACGAAGTAATTTGGGATTTGAATTGCTCAAAGTTAAAGATGGTAATAAGGCAGTATTAAGTTAAAATTACAATTAGTTTATTGAATAGAGCTCAGTGCTAATTTATGTTTTTAATTTTACGTAATACAAGCACGGAAATTAAGAAAAATAGGCCACCAGTAGAATAAATATTTAACCATGATACAAAAAGATATATACTACTTGATAGCAGCCGAGCAACTGTTACGAATAGCTTATTGTAATGGTAAAAAAATTATAATGTTAATTAACCATTTTTATATAAGATAAATATCTTCCGGGTCTTTATCTTATACACTACAACAACACGAGACATAATTAATAAAAAATGGTCAGCAACCGACACTTTTAGTAGACATGAGGGCCAAAAAGCTTGACGTTGTGCTCATATTGTCGGAACTAAATAACGTAGCAATTAAAAGGTTAAGATTGCTACATAGCAAATACTGGTTCTTCTGCATATCGGTAGAAGTTTATTTTTTGTCGGTTCGTGCACTTCCATTATCTGTATATATTATATACATGTTTATATTTTTTATTTCAAGATGTAGTGGGATTTTTTTTTTTTTTTTCACAGTGAACGTTATCATATTTTATCGATAGTTCGCAGTTATTTTTATATAAAAAGTGGATGAATAATCTATGAATAAAGTGTATTACTTTACCAATATGTTGACAGCAACATGAAAACTTATATCTCATTATTAGCAGCGTAAAAACCTCGACTGATCTTGATAAATTATCTGTCAGTAAATCCGAGAAAAATTCAGGATAAAATAATAAATGTAGCTGATAAAATGGAAAAAATGATCTAACTATATTGATAAAAACAATTAGAAAAAAAAATGAGGAAACCCTCTTTCTCTAAACTATCAACTGTAAAACTATTTTATTCTATTTAAGACAAGCTTTGAAAGGCTTTCAGAGATTGATATATACCTCATGCTTTCAATTTGTTTTGCAAAGTACTTCATATGTAAATAGAGGTACATATATATATATATATATATTTTCTTGGTAATTATTAATTATTTTCAACTTTATGGGCCATATTTTATCGAATCCTACATATCCTCTTCTATAAAAAAAAGGCCATATTGTATTATTAAATGTCCTGGATTATTACTTGGCTTCTTAATTTTTTTTTCTTGATAAATTGCAAACAGGTTTATTTAATTTCATTATATGTAAATAAATCTCTCTTTTTTTTTCACTTTCACTTTCTTTCAATATAAATACTGCTTACCGTTACCGTCTTAATCCCTTCTTTGATCATGTACGTTATTCAGACAAGCAATCTCGTCAAGAAATGGACAGCTTTAGAACATGCTTAATGCATGTTATTAACGGTGGTAAGACAATAATTTTATTATAAAGTCATCTATTGTCTAATACCTTTCAATAACAAACGCTCTTTTATGTGCGGGCTATTACATCTATCGGGTATGGGAAATATTTCGTCGTCCTAGCCCGTTAAAGCGAGATAGCCGTCAACAAATAAAGTAAGTAGGCCATCTCGAGGTAAGAAAAAAGAACATGTTTTATTTCATTGAAAAAAAAACGAAGCAACTGATGAAGACTAATATATATACTCTGTTAATTTATTCATTATTTCTTTTTATATATCAGAGGTGATGACGCCTGCCAAATCGAAGTCAACAGATTATATGGCCCGATTCGTTAACACGTTGACAACCTTGACGTTAATTTTCCATCTATGTATATGTTTCCAAAAACTTCTTAACGTGATGACGAATACTTTTATTATCCTCCCTCCTGTCCTTCTGAAACAATAGAGATTGCTAGTTGACACAAAATATTTAAAATAATAATAATAAAAAATATAATAAAAATCCTTGAATCAAGTTCACAATAAGATCATTTTTGTATTCAATGTTTGGTTTATTTAATGTCTTCACTGTTTACTTTTTATTTGTATTAAACTTTCTCTAAAAGTATATTTACCTATCTAAGAGTTCGTTGCTAATATTTATTACCTTGAGTCTAATGCATAATAAATCTTAATATTTTTTATGAATCTCTGTATTTACTGCTCTCACCTTATCGCTAGCTACCCCCCCCCCCCTGAGTTAAATAATAACTCTGCTAATACTCCTTTTAAGTTGAATAGTTACTAAATACTACCACTCGTAAACTAAATATATAGCTCAGGTCAAGTTGACAACTAAATAGCCTGGTGGCGTTTACTTTTTAAACTACTTCTATACTATCTGTATCTCTTTTAATCAAGTCACCATACATATATATTAAGTACATAATTACTAGATGTACTACTGTTGCTTATTGTGTATTCGAAGAACGTAAATATACTCAAATTTTACTCGAGATTTCTAGACATCGTGTAGTTAACATTTACGTTGTTATGTAGATACTCTCTTCGTTTTTTTTATATATATATACAGCAGAGAGCAAAAGTATACGTACATATATATCTTGGAAAGTAGTTAATCGCGTATACATAGTTTATATGTACGCTATTGTAAACAAATAAATAAAAGCTATTTATTTAACGCTACCTTAAAAATGGTTTATTCCGATATGAAATATGTATATATCCATATCAATCTTGTTGCTTTTAAATATAAAACAAAAAAGTTGACTTATTACTAGGTACAGAGATCACAAAAACAATGATGTATGTATATATAAAAGATTTACTGAGTGAGATATGACGCATATCTCATCTAGATGAAAATAATATTATGTTACATGAAACTCTTAAAGGGTTGTCAAATATAAGTTCTGTAGATTATAGTAACTGATTGGTTTAAAGAGGTTAGGTAACGCAAGTATATCATCATCACACATCTCTTTTTTACGTTAAACCACATTTAAAGAAAAAAGTTTCGTTTTTAGAAAAAGACCTCATGATAAAAGGCATAGTTTAGTCATTCCTCCAAGCTAATTAGTTAATATTTACAGATACTTTCAATAATTTCACATGAAAAAGGAAAAAGGAATTGATAGCGTATATTCTTTTTTGATATCTTATCGCGTATCTTTATGAAATGATGACTCATGCTCAGGTATTTTACAAGTGATTAGAGAACAAAAGAAAAGAGAAAACGTTTAAGAGAGAAGAGGTAGTGTGATTTGACAATTAACTAGAATTATTTTTTAAAAGCCATCACGTTTCAGGAAAAACGCATTAAAAAAAAAATTAAACTTTTTTTTTTTTTTAACGCATTCATAATTTCGGCATTAAAAAGAGGAATTTCATCAGAAAATGACGGATGTGGTCAGACTGGAGGCGAGGTCATTTGTTTAATACTTTTTTGTTTACTACGATTTTTCCCGTTTCCATTCTTTCTGATTCTATTCATACCCAGCAGACAGCGTTCATCTTATCTTATCTTTTTTCTATATAAATTGAGAACTTTTTTTTTTAGCATCACTAAAAATAAAACCCAGTTTCTGTTTGAGTAATATCCGAAGAGAGGCACGTATAAAACAAAAAAAAAATGTGTCCAAAATGACCCGAAAGTGAGAGCTTAAAGTTGCAGATAATGGCCTTCTTCATCTGTAGATTAGATTCGTTGTTTGTAATGCAGACATGGAATCCTAGGATTGGGAATGTTTGTATACAAGAACCTTAATTTATCACTTTTAATGATGAGTGACATTACTTTTTAACTATTGAGTGTATACTATTATCCCAAAGCGACCCTATGAAATCATCTTTTCTGATGTATTCATGCAATTCTCTCTCTTACAAAAATAGAACGTACGCGTTATGTTGGTACAGAAAAAAAAAACGTTAATTGAGAAATACCATTCCTGTACATGAGCCTTTTTATTATTGTTACAATAACCCTATATAATTAGAAAAGCAAATACCATCAACAACTTTGTTATAAAAGCGTTAATCTATATCGAGCTATAAAGTATAACAGATCTCTCTATCTATAGATTAACTATCCCCCTTTGTTTATTTATTTATTTTTTTTGTTAAAATCTGGAACCATCTCACAAAAGAATTCAAGTTTAGTACCTGTACTCAAAATATATACAAAAGTAGAAATATCACACTTTTAACTAAACCCAAAGAAAATAGGAGGTAAAGTTTTTTTTTTTTTTTTTTTTTTTCTTTTTTTTTTTATGTTTTCAGAGCCATATAATATTTTTTGCAAAAAAAAAAAGGATCTGCAGCACGGACAGCATAAAAAAGAATAATATCAAAAAAAAGCAGTAAAAGGATCATACAATATTTAAAACGCAGTTTTTTATGAGAGCATTTGTTCCCATGATTTTACAGCTCCCCTGGATCAGTATCCTTAAAATATTCTCACGCAAAAGAGAGAGAGAGAGAGAGAGAGAGAGAGAAAGAGAGAGAAGTTTATTTAAATAGAAGAGTTAAAAGCCATGAATGACAATTTCAGTCTTCTTGACGATATGTTCAGAAACCAAAAATTCAGCAATCTTTAAACGTTGATCACCCGACAATTGCAAAATGTTACCGAGTTCTTCATGTTCAATAATTTTACCACTACAAGCAAACACTTTTTTAAAAGATTTAAGAATCTTTTTTACATCATACTCTGTAGGAAGTCCTTGAAGAGTTGTCAACGTCTTTCGACCGTTTCTTTGTTGAACACGCAAGTCTTTTAGAGGTTTAGTTTACAGTGTAATAAATAATAATAATAAAAAAAAAAACTTACGAATATTATTAGTTTGTTGCTGCGGTTTATCTTGGTCAACATCAGCAAACGGATCTAAAAAAAAAAATAAATAAAAGATATAATACATGTTTAGTTTTACATTGTTTGCTTTTTTTTTTTTGGGGAGTTACTATCGTTACCAAATGGGACGTTGAGCTCTTCAATATTGGACATGTACTAGTGAAATTTAAAAACGCTATTATAAGAAGATAAAAAATAAAGGGTACAAGAAGAAAAAAGGGGCAGGTAATTTGGTTTTAATGCTTTTTAACAAATTCAACATGATTTGATTGGCTTACCATACAAGCACACCTTTTTTTTTTTTTTTTTTTTTTTTTTTTTTGTAAGAAGGAGAGAGAGAGAGAGAGACAGAAAAGCTAAGTAATTAGAGATTTGAAATAATGATGATTTAGATAAGATTCTTTTTTAATATAATAATGAAAGGAAATTGATAAGAATATATAAATAAAATGCAAAATGATAGATAAGTTGCGGTCTGATGCCTTTTTATTTATAAATGTAACCTAAATGATTACCTTATCTCTTTTCATTCTCTTTTTAAAAAAAAAAGCGCCTCCTATTTTCCCTTAAAATACCGCGGAACATCTTTTCAATGATAACAAATACTTTTTTATTGGTCAAAAACTTTCTTTCCGATATAAATTTTTTTAATTGATTAAGTTATCATTAGCCAATAAAGTAAAACTATAAAAAGAGATAAATAAAAAAAACCCAAAAAACCGAATATTTTTCTTTCTCTCTCTTTTTTTTTTTTTTTTTTTTTTTTTTTTTTCTTCATATATAACAAAATGACAGTAAAGTCACCTTTTTATAATAAACCTTCAACTTCTACTAGTGTAGATTCTTGTCATAAATGCCCGTTGATACTCAACTTTCAACCAATGAATGATATTAATAAACAACAACAAGACCAGTCTACTTTACCTGCCGCTGTAACTGGCTTCGATCAAGCAAAGATTTCTACCCCTTCCAACAATAATAACTCTTCTTTTATTGAACCGAGCAACTCCTGTGTTGCGAAATCGGATATTGGAAGTGCGGTCGTTACCTCGTGTTCGAATTGTGGTACTACCACTACCCCTCTCTGGAGAAGATCTCCTGTTGGCGAAACAATATGTAATGCTTGCGGTTTATATTTTAAAGCACGTAATACTACTCGTCCTGTCTGGCTAAAAAGAAATGCATCAAAACGCCCGAAATCAACTTGTTCTCCAATCGCTTTAGCTCCTCGTATTTCTCCTACTCCTCTTTTAGCTCCTGCAACTCATCATACTTCTGTACAACCACCATTATCAACAACTAAAACTACTCTTCCGTTACAACAAACTAAGCCACCACACGTATCATTATCTCCATCGCAACCATCATCTCCATCACAACCAAATATATCAAAAGATACCGATACTTCTTCTCTTGTATGTGCAAATTGTCAAACAACCAATACACCACTTTGGAGACGCGATGAATCCGGTTTACCTATTTGTAACGCCTGTGGACTTTATTTTAAATTACATAGTGTACATCGACCTATGACCATGAAAAGATCCACCATCAAAAGACGTAAGCGAGTAACAGCCGCATCGATTGTAACCCATAAACCAGTTATGATTCATCAACACGTGTTGGCACCCTCTATTAAACGACCTATGGAAGCTGAAATTGTTGAGCGACCTAATAAACGTACAGATCATCTTCGACCTTTATTACCTTGTCCTACCAGTACGCCAATTTCATCAAGAAAATCATCTCCGGATCCAATTGAACCTGATGTATTTCCTCACCGTTATTTACCGTCTCCTCCAATGCGACCCACGTCAAATATCGCTTGTTTATTAAACCCTGAAGTCGATCGTCTTGATCGGAGCTTACCTAGTTTACCTTCTCCTCCTTTGGTCCCACACGATGATTTCGCTTTATTTCATACTTCTACTAATGCTGCTGCTGCTGCTGCAACTCAAAAGGTTTTAGAAGCTCATCGTATTGAATTAAAACGTGAAGTAACTAATTTGACTTCTCTGTTGAGCCGTACTACTGCGATGCTCCAGAATATAGATAGTGTTATTGCACACTCTTAAAAAAAAAATCCCTCATTATTATCTTTATCTTTAATAAAATATAGTTATTTTTTACTTTTTTTTTTTTTTTCATGCGGCTTATTCTAAAAATGACTCTTTTTTTTTTTTCCAGATCATATACATATATAAAAACACGTGAAACCATGTGAAAGATATAAACAAAATTGGTTTCGAAACAATAATAAAGAATATCAAACCCAAAAAAAAAAAAAAAATCTCTCTCACCTTTTATATAACTCTTTATTTGTTTATAAAAAAAAAGGCAAACTGTGTAATTTATAAGGGACAAAAACTAATGAAAGATCGTAAAAGCAAAACAAGTCGAGAATAAAATTTAACATAAAGTAACTAAAAAAAAAAAAGCCGCGACATAATCATACAACAAACGCGATAAAGCCAAATGTATTACGTCAAAAGAAACATTCCAAGTAGATGATACAATGTATAAATGAATATTTAGATAAAAAGACATTTTGAGGTGGTGGGACTGATCTAGTAACGAAAAGGTGGGATCAAATTCAATCGCTGTAAATTTGGACGGGCAAAAAAAAAAAAAAAAAAAAAAAAAGTGGTTAGACATGAGCGGCTTTTGGATATTAAAAAGAGAGCTTTTAACGGTGGTTGAAGACTTCACTACGAGTTTCGGTACTACCATTAAAAAGGTAAATGAGCTTTGTATTTTGGAAAGCAACACAATCAGCTCTAGCAAATGTATCAAGAACATCTCCAATTATAGAAATATGGAAGTAATAAAAATGAGAGCAACTTGTACGGATTTGCTTTTTATCACTAAATAACAAGTTCTGGAATAGCAGAATTTGGATAAAGAACATTCCTGTGGATGTTTCGAATGAATTGAAAAAATCTAAAGATAATCTAAAGTTGTGTAGTAACATATGTTCGTATGAACTATAGTTGACTGTGAGGATGATACCCGACAATTTTTAAAACTGCAGATTAATTATGTTTCACTGATAGCTGAAGTGTCCTACGTATATATTCAAAAAAAAAAAAAAACTTGTATTATTTCATGCAAAACCAACTTATCTTTATCTACTACTATGGATTTTCATGCCGATGAATGTATCCTTTTTTCATTAATTACTCGTCAGATGATTGAATTTTTATGAGAAAATATGAGAAAACGCCAGCTTGATTTATGCAAATATTTAATAGTTGTATAAAAAGGACTAGTTAGTGTGTCTATGTGAATAAATTCAGTCAAAACAAGTCTTTGTTTTTTTACACACACACACACACATATTTATGCACTCAAAACAGGTGCTGAAATATACGTATAAAGAACTGCGCCTTCCCTACTTGATACTATTTGAAAAAAAGAAAATTACTCCTGGAATCATGCGTTACAATCGTATAAATCAAGACAGATTAAAAAAAATTATGGGTCTTGTGTTGGGTTCTTATTTATTACTACCATTTCTTTATTGTTATATATAACAAATGTAACAGTCTCTAAATATATTCATGTGATCTTTTTTTGTAAATACATGTGAAGATATATATCCATTCCCTTCAACTCTCTCTCTCTTTTTTTTTTATAAAGATAACATTATTTGATGATTTTCTAACAAAAAGTAACTTTAAATTATATATACAGTCGTGTACTTCTCTCTGGTTTGATTTGCTCGGTAACGTGGGATAGTGCTTTACAAATGACAAATGCCATAAAAAGAGATACTTGCGTGCTGTCACGTGGATATATTCTCTTTCTAATAACTTCCTTTCTAAATAGTTCAATAATGAAATGGCAGCAGCAGCTTTCAATACAAGTATTTTTTTTTAACCTATCATCTTGCCCAATAAAAACGAATCATGATGACTTATGTTAAACCCAACATTTGTTTTCTCTTTCATAGCGGAGTCTGTTCCCCCGCATTTTCGCTGACCCCCTCTCCCTCTTCCTCGGGTTACGTCGTTTTAAGATTAAGCATTTGTAAAGACAATTAGCTTTTAAAGCCCATTTCTCTTTCTTCTTTCACACACTTTTTTTTTTCTCTTTCTTTCTTTCTTTCTTTCTCTTTCTTTTTTTTTTCTTTAATAAAAAAAAATGGAATACGATCCTGCTGTTTCTACTCATAAAGCTTCTAGTATAACTAGCACAACTAGTACAAGTAGTAGTGGTACCTGGGATATCCCGACTCCCTCAAATACTTTTATCCATTCCACTGATAACATTAAGCCGGATGAAGGTAAAAAAAAAAAGGGCTTCTGCCTTTTCCTTTTAATTTTTTAATAGGCTAAATAAATATACTTTATAAACTAGATTATTCTTATCATACATTAGCTGATGAAAGAATATCTCTTCTTGATTACCAACCCTACCATTATGAGTCCAATCGAAATACATTTACCAGTTTCATGGATACATTTGGAACTGATAACTCTCATGATTTAATACCCATTACAAAAATGGTAAGTAAAAATTTATTCAATAATACACATAACATTGAGCTAAGTAAATTTTTTTTTTATTGTTGTTGTATAGAATGATAAAAACCACAAGAAAGATAATATGATTACACCTGCGCCTATTTATCTCCAACATAGCGATCAAGTCACTGTCCCCGCATTTACAACCAAACCACGAAGCATCTTACAAGATGGATACCAGCCCATTCGGCCTTCCCCTGTCGCTCAAAGGCCACTATCAACACCACCACCACCACCACCTGCACCTTCCTCTGTTACATCCAGTAGCAGCAGTAGTAAACGCTCTAAGATCAACCGAGATTTACTAACAGACGATGAAAAACGAATGAACCATATCGCCTCTGAACAAAAACGACGCAATACAATTCGAATGGGCTTCAAAGACCTGACAGATATGATTCCTACTTTAAAGAATATTAATAATTCTAAAAGTACCATTTTGTTTAAAGCTGTTGAATACATGAAACATCTTGATCGACGTAATCGAGGTCTTCGTGAAAAGATTGCTTCACTTCAAGTTCGAATGAGCGTTCAAGGACGTATGGATTCACATCAACGTTCTTTGCGTTCTAGTAATAGTCAAAGGTATCGACAAGTTTTTGGTCATAAACAACAGCAAGAAAATGCACCGTCCGATTTAAATCATTTACCTGCACATACCCTGACGGCTTTAATAGCTCATAAAAATCAACAAAGACAATTACAAGAACTTCAAGATCAATTAAGAGCACAACAGGAATTATTAGCTAAACATAACATCAGTTCACCTGATATCATTTTACCCACCATCCATAAGAAAGCATCTACAACAACAACAACAACAACAGAACAACATCATTATCATTCTATCTCCATTCCTTCAAGTACAAGTAGTAATAGCGATGAAACCGAATTAGTAGATTCTTATACACAGCATTCTCCTAAAAAGAGACCTTGGCATAATCTCTAAATTTTGTCTTTCATCGTGTACAATAAAATCCTTTTTTATTTATTTATTTATTCATTTTAAGTTTCTCTTTTACCCTTTTTTTTATTATTTCCTTCTAAAGATTCAAATACCATAAATTATTTTTACTTTTATCATATCTCCTCCCCCCACATTCTTTTTTTTTTTTCAAGTCGAGAAAAATGTATGAAGACCTTTTAAGGCATATAAAAAAACATGTTGTTATTGATTAGGATAGAATACAAATTCTATCATTAAAAAGTTGATTCTGATAAACTAATGATATTGTTCCTGCGCATTGCATTTTGACTGGTTTCTGTCAAGAAATCGTTTGCCCAAACTCGTTTAGAATGCATTCTTAAAAACTATTCCAGTTGGTTATATCCAAATTAGGAACTTCTATGTAAAAAAAAAAAAAAAAAGAGGATACAGGAGCTGAAACAGCTCAGACTGATCTACAGAACATCGATGTCTAATTAAAAACAAAAAAAGGGGGCTTTTAATAACAAGTTGAAGGGGTTTTTTTTTAAAAAAAAGTGTTTATAAGTTTTAATCAGTCAATCATCAAGAAGTTATAAAAACTTGCTTTTTATTTTTTATTTTAGCGCTTTAATTAGGTTTGCTGGTATATACTCACCGAAAGATTCACTTGGGGCAACTCAACACACGTTAGCGATATGCTTAGTCGAGAGTTACAAGGCGATCTTGAATTTAATACAGATTTTCTGATAAGATGGGATCTTATACTAAGATATTTCTTGTTATTTATAGCTTCATATACTTGAATATAACCCGATTTAATAAGATTTTCAGTATAAAGTAACTTGGCCCTTTTTCAAGAGAAAATGTGCATTGGCTTAATTTGTGCTTGAAGTTGTTAGTCCTGACCGAGGAGTTATTGTCAACATATTAGTTATGAAATGGTCAAGTAATTTTGATGCTAATTTTCACCGTATCATTTAACGATATGATAGGAAGAATTCACTTTCAAAGGTGTACGCGTGCACATGTAACCTACAGAGTTTTAACAATAATACACATTTTATAAATTCGATCAAGTCACTAGCAATAAAAGTCCCAATAAGGACAGCAAAATATTAAAGAGTCTTCTCACCGTCCTAATGATCAAGTTGATTTCTTCAAATGTAAACTCGGTGGTCCAAGTTAAATTGAAGGAGATAGGAAGTGCAGACACATTTAAAATGGCTAGAGATTTTATGCGGCACATTACTCTTTGCCAAAGTAACTAGCGGGCGATGAAGTAAGTTTGGCCATGCAATTTGTTTACAATTATATATGTATACATGTTTCAAACATTTTTGTCTTCAAGTGATAAGGTATGTGCATATGTGTGGTAATATCATATGTAAAAAAAAAAAAAATCTGGGGAATTGAATACATCAAACGAATGACCTAGACTTATTTTAATTAATTTGTACACCAGTATTTTTGCATAATGACGCCTGAGTATAATCATTTTCAATAATTGTTGGAAAATTAAAATTCATAAAAGTTCTTTCGTGTAATGTAAAACGATGGCACTACTATTACACTGTTAATTATGATACATAGAGTTAAAAATATCATCAATTAAAACTTTACTACGCCCGGGATCAGTATGTTGCTTTACATTTTAAACTGATAATTGTTCGTTATCAAGAGCGGCCTAAGACAATTTCCGTTTTATTATAACACGATATAGTGACAAATAGGAAAAATGTATCATGCAGGATACACCTGGGAACCAAACAAGTTTTTTTTAAAAAAATATAGTTATCCAGATAATTTAAATTAGAACCTAGTTAAACGAGACTTTAGTGACGAGCTACGTATGGACCATTAAATCAATACTGATCTGAGAGATAAAAAAAGAATATTATATTCTGCTTAAAATCAATGGAACGCTTTACTTTTCTACATGTTACATACTTATTCATTTATAGAAGTCGAATAATTTTTATAGGTATGTAGAACGTATAGTCTTTAAATTCACATGCTTCAGTTTTAACTAGTTCTGATTTCTACTTTTACAAAGAGATGTAGATAGTAAAGATATACAATTCCATAGATACTTTATGTAATATGGTTTGTGGAATAGCGATTAGACAATCCAATATTTCATAAATAATGTCCAGTTCTAAATTACATACAAAGATGGCTGGCCTTATGGATATATCACATGATCAATTCATTTAACTTCTTCTAATGCAATCAGTTATGGTAATTGTGTATCTAATAAGTGTAAATTATTTATACCTAGAATTGTTTAGGCTTGTTAACTAGTTTACGATATTTCTCTCAGTTTCTCATTATTTTAAACTAATATATATATACATACATACACCATACATACCTTCGATCTATTTTATGAATTTATTTAATTTAAATTTTTAATGTATGTTTTAGATTTTATTTTTGACATAGTTATACCGTACCCGCTCTATTTAAGGCTGCAAAAAATTTCAGACTTCTGTGTCATGGCCTTATTTCTGACTTGAGAAAATTAAATATGGCCAAAATTTTCAGAAAATTGCGGCCTTAAATAGAGCGGGTACTGTAATAATATCAGATATTGGTTTATTAAAAAAAAAAATGCTGTACGTTACTTTCAAATACGACAATGAAGACATCCTTACTTCAGCTTTTGAAAGCAAGGTGGGATTATAGATTGGGAGGAATCCAGTTTAGCCTTCATAACAGTATAAAGCTGATCCTCCAAGGTAAGTTTGTTAATCCAAATTTGTTCCAATAAAGGAACCATCCTTTTTGTAAACTCAAAGGGGTGAACAGGGTAAAAATATTCACTTTTCTTGTTCGTCACACAAACATAACCTTTCGGATTAGTTAGTTGAAAGAAGTTGATGCTGAGGCCTAAGCAGTATAATATCATTAGTATTTACAGCTTTTTAAACCCAAGGTTTAACTTACCTGACATAATCATGCCTTCAATAGCGAGTTTATTGACAGGACAATGTTTAGAGAGATTTAAAAGCATCGACTTCATCACATCAGAAATTTTACTACTATCGTTTAACATTTTTGTGGAATCATTCTCTGCTTTTCCCGCTTCCGCAACTCCAAGCTCATATCTGTCAAAGTATATTGTCATATCTGGGATATCTCCCGTCAACTGTCGTTCCATTTTGTTGTTAGTAGATATCTTCCTTTTTTTGTTTTTTTCTAAGCACGATGATCTACAGAGTCTTTCACTACATGTATAATAGAGAGGTTAGTACTGTGCTAAATAGAGTTTAAATTACGTTCATACCTGCGAAACTTAAGATAGCTGCCATCAAATGATTCATCAACACAGCTCCAAACTCGTCTGGTTATATCTCTTTCATTTTCGTCTGTAATTGGTAGTAAGCCAGTGATAAACATATCAGCAGCATTTTGTAATGACATTTTTAGCCAGTACAAAGCTCGGTTTTCCAATGGATTAATGATTTGGGTATTCAGATGTGAAAAGATTGCTCGTATATCTGTAGTTTTTGGGATAGCATCCAAAAAAGTTTGGAAGTCTGTTGGTAATGGTTGCTTTTCCTTGTTGTTGGCAGTCTCATTGATCTCATTGAGCTCATCCGCTGAGAAGTAGTCGTCCCAGTTTTGATCATTTAAGTCTAAAATCACGGAACAAACAGGGCTAGGAGATAGATTGAATAAAAAAAAAATTATTTTACATATATTATATTTAGACTTACTGCTCATAGCTAAGATTTTTTAACATAGTATACATGGTTTTTTCAACATACTTCCCTGTCGACAGCTTCCACATCTTGGATTCGGAAAAGCTTTCATATAATTTCAGTAATTTTTTCTTATCATTGTTATTTAATGGTGTGCCTAGCTTTGACTTGCTACTGGAAGAGCTCCTTGTAGACTCGGGTATACTACTCACTGATTCAGTGTCTTGGGGGTGGTTTGCTTCGACAGTTGCTGATTCAAATGAGGCGAGTGAATTTTTAATGATAAACCAGTTATCTCTTTCCATGATTAAGTTAATTTTCATATCTCTTGCCACAGACTTGACTCTTGTCACCCATCCGCCTTTGAATGAACGTTCATTTCCACTATTATTATGTGAGGCGATGATTTTTTCTTTAAACGCTACAACAAAATCGGACCAGGCGACTTGTTGCGTGTCATTCTTTAACTCTAAAAGACAATTTGCAATTACTACACATTGTTAATATTTCTTTTTCGAGAAGGGCAAAGTAATTCTTACATTCTTTATAATTTATTTTTTGAATTGCCATTTTAGAGTTATTTCATGAGGTAGAATAAAAAAATAACTCTTTTCATTTATTCGTTTATTCTGAGAGCCACTAAGTGAATTTCCTAATACGGGATATTCCATCACCCACTTACTTTTTTTTTCCATCTTTTTTAAAAGAACTAGCTGATGTAGTTACTCGCTTCGCTCGCTGACGACCGCCTCACTGCTAGCGAGAATGTTCTTTAATTCCCAGTACATGCAGCTTGTTTAGAAAGAGTTTTTGATTTTGAAATTTATTAGACAGTGAACTACCTCTTTGGGATAAAATTACTATCTTATTCTTCTTCATTTTCTACTTCTTCTACTTCATCTAATTCAACATTTCTTACTTCTTCTACTTCCAACGAAAGACAGTTTTTTGCTTTTTGCTGCGTATAGCTGGCAGCTGATTGCATTTCTTTAAGAATATACAGTTTGCCTACTTCAACTACTGTTTTTACATCCTTCTGATTCAATGTATTAATTGCTTCTTTAATAGGATCAGCTTTTAATTTTAGATTATCTAATAATCTGGCTGATTCAGTCTGATAATAAAGTTTAGATTACGTAGATCAATTTACATATAAGGTGATTATATTACCTCCAAAAAGACAATTTCTTCACGCGCTCTCATCAACTCATGAAGGTCGAGGAAATCTTGGGAAAGATTTACTCTTTGCTTTTCATTAAACTCTCTGAGTTTTTGTGTGCTTCTTGCAACAGTTGATAAACAATATTTGTCTTTGATATATTGAGCTAATTTTAAATTCAGTTGGTAAATTGTTGCATGCCATTCCATTACATTTAGAACTTACAAAATTCAGAATCAGTGACATGTTCATTTAGTGCTTGAATGATTGAGTTGGCAGTTGTTCGCAAGTTAGCTGCCGCTTGCATGATTCTTGCTGCTTTTCTAGTACCTTATATATTTTAAAAAAATCCGGCAATTAAAATACAGTAATACTGGTGGCTAAAATGTATAGAAAACTTACCGTTTTTACCAGTTTTATTTAGCATGATCTCTTTCATTAGGATCATTGTGATATGATCGTAAAATAGAGTTTGATACATAGAAGCAATTTCAATGTTCAAACTCAATTCCAGATCAATCACTCTAGTATCATCTTTACTGGTTGGTCTTTTTACTCTAGTATCTATTTCATTTTCATAAAATAGTACGTCTACCAAAATACTATTTCTTCTTTTTGTGGTAATTCGATTTTTTTTGGGTCTAAAATAATATCATATTAAACTAATTTCTGATTTTTTGAATATTTTGTTATATTACTTACATTATTTTGTTTTTATTTTCAATTTCATCGAAAGCAATTAATTTCAAGGAATTAGAAATATAGCTTTCGTATGAATCATTGGCGTCGGGTCTTCTATCATTTATATTTTCTACAATATTTTTAAGGTATTTGTCTGTAATAGGTACAGACATCGATTTAACAATATCGTTCCACAGAGGAAGAGTGTTGTTGTATTTTTCTTCGGGAAAAATACCTTCTAATTCTATAATCTTTTTTTTTGTTTTTTCTATTTTTTTTTTAATTTGTGATGCTATCAGATTATAGTTAGCCATTTGGTGAAACTCTAATTTGCTACAATATAATTTCAATAAACTTACGAAGCTCCATAATTTTCAAATTAGTGAAATGTAATGCTGCTTCAGTCAGGAGAAAATGTCTATTATCCTTCATCATTGACCGTATCATCGGGATAAACCCATCGGTATAACTCCAGTATCTTTCACTGCCTTCACCATCTATTATAAAATTTCTGTTGATTGGCATTATTATATAACAAGCTATATTTTACTAAACTTACCAGCATTTCCAAATCCTTTAACATACCTAGGATGGTATTTCAATTGACAAGACATGACATGCGCAAAAGCATGAAAGATTGGGACGGCATAAATAGCCCCCTTGTCTTTCAATTGAGGAAAAACCTCCTACAAAAATATAAATATAAATCACTTATAAGTCCTTGACGAAAGAACAAAAAAAAAATACCTCAAATCTTTTTTTGCACTGGCATACAATGTCATACATTAAACCAATCTTTTGAACAAGTAAATTGCTTCAGGAAATTGGCTAACAGCAGCAAGAGCATATTTGCGGCTATAAAGTTTGCATTATTAATAAATAAGGCTTAAAAAATTACGAGCTTCGTATTACCCTTCACCACCATAAATGTCAAACATTTTTAATGGTACACCGTGCCGGCCACAAAAAAGACCAAAAACACCATTTTCATCAAATCTTTGATTTGTATTGCGAGCAGTATTGCTCGCAGCCTTAAAATTGTTTTCAAGGTCTTCCAGAAAATACTAAAATGATGTAAGACATGTTAATTCTTTGAATATCAATTTTTTCATAAGTACTTACATCTTCTTTGATGCTTCCATCACCAGTAGAATGAGGAGCGAACCTCTCTACTTCATCCTTACAGCCCCAGTACTTGGTGACAGCTCCTGGAATCCCAAAGAAGCTGGTATTGGCTTCATTGTTTATGTTTAGTCTTCCTTGACCAAAGTTGCCATCCATGCATCCAATGGCCATATCTTCAGCATTCTATAAAAGGGAATTCATGTAAATAAAAAAAATCGAGGTTTAGATAACTTTTTCTTACAGCGCAAGCATAGCATTTAAGCTCAACCAACTTGTTTTCTTGAACCAACATTTCTTTAACGTGATACTTTGTTTTTCTGTAAAGTTGGTAACAGAAATTTAAAGTAATTTTGCTCAATTTTTTTGTCTGTTATTTATATGCTCAATGAGTTAATTGTAGTTACAATGATACTTTTGAATTGTTTACCTCATTGTGATTATTCAAAATGAGCAAATGTTGATTCATTATGTCAGCTGAAGCATGGTTGCTGACATGGGCATTCATTTTAAAAAGATGCAAAAAGTCTAAAAGGGCGAAATGACAACCACTTTTGGGTCTTTTTGCAGAGCTTGGAAATACCTGCATCAAGATCATAGTTTTGACCAAAGATCTGCAATTACAGTATTTAATCTTCATTTCATGAACTATTTAAATTCATTAGATCTATATGTACAAATAACGTCAATGTATATTTACCATTGTGTGTCATGAAGACATGTACTGAAGCCGATTGCTTTTTACAGCTACATACGACTTCAGTTAAATCATATGGTTGCTTTAAAGTGGGATCTGGGGTCCCAAAAGAAGCAGCTTCACAGAACCACTCCTTGATCACATCTTTGTGTTGTTCCCACAAAGAGCTGAAGGCGTGGCTTCTTCTAGAACTGGGAGTTGATGATGGTACTTCGCCTCCCGTATCATTATCATTAATGTCACCCATGTCGCGGTCAAACGCAGAACGGATTACATTATTAACAGATATACGCTGTCTTTTCTGTTGCAATTTTCTTTCATCGAGTCTTTTGAAGACCACTTCAGCGGGATCACCTTGTTCGCTAGGATTGTTGTTCAAATATTCCGCTCTACGAATATCATTTTTAGTTATTCTAACTCTTTTATGTGCTTTTCTAGTTCGTGCCATTTTGAAATAAATTTTATGTAATATTAAATTATGAAAAGAAAGGCTCTTTTACACGAGGGTTGGTGTGTTACTTGATCCGTAGCCGAAGGAGTCTGAATCAATTGAATTAAAATAACTACGCGAATAAAATGAAGATATGCTCTAGCCGTTTCTTACTGCAAAAGAAGCTCGCTAAAAAGATTTTTGGGGGGGGGGGAGGGAGAATATTTCAAGGGGAAAAAATATATTCTTACGCGAGGGTAGGGGGAAAGGTTTGAGAAAAATCTAGGCGAAAAAAAAAGGTTTTTGTACGGCGGCTACACGAAAAAGTCGCTGAGGCAATTGTAGATACAGAGCCTACAGATTTTTATTGATTAACAACCAATTAAATATATGGAAAAAACGTGACTTTTTTCGTAACCGTTAGACGGGCTCTTGTACGGAGAAGTTAAGCGGGTCGCCTAATAAATTTTTCGTACTTTAAACGGCCGGATTGTACATACTAGGTGGATTGGCGTTCAAAGCAATTTAAAAAAGCTTCTTTTTTTTTCTTTCTCCTTATCTCCTCTTTTCTCAACCTGTTTACAAGACACACTCTGTTACCTTTGTAATAGTACTGACGCTTACCTCTACTGGGTAAGGCACTACTGTAGATGCAAGTAACACAGATAGTGTTTAGTAAAGGGTAGGCTCCAATATTTCTATCGTGGCACCGACGCATATCTCTACTGGATATGGCGCTGCTATTTCCAAATGTATTGCTGACGCTACTTTTGAAAAAAGAGGGAGTAGTCTTTTTCTAGTAGCAATACTAGGAATAACTACTTTTTTTTTTATGTATACTGTAAAAATGAGAATGAAAAAAAAAAATAGATATTTTATGAGTCTCATTCGAAAGATTCTCAATTACTAACTTTACACAATTTAGTCCATCTGGAGTCAGATTAAATATTAGATGAAGACATGGACATGTATTATTTAGTGCTAGCATATGTGACTATAGACCTTTATTTATGCCACTGTATTTGTCTTTCTTAAAATCTTATTGAACATTGCAGGTCATAGATATACAAAACGACAGTTGTTTTTTTTTTCTTTTTTTCGAGTCAAGTGGGTTGACCAATTAATTCGAAGGATTAGCGACGGCGTGTAAACCTGTCTCACTACAGAAAATTGTGAAGGATATGTTCAGGCATTCATTAAGCTTTTAGGTTAAAATAGCATCTTCTTTTTCTGAATATAGTTTAAAATAAAATCTTATTTTCTATCAAACAAATGCCTGAATGAAATTTATATATGACCTGAATATATTGTTTGTTATCAAACGCATTGCCTACACCTTGATAAATTTACGATATATTACTTCGAGACTCGCCGCTTGAAACCGTACCAATATAAATCAGAAAAAGGATGACGCAATTGAGTTTGATCGCATTTCAATGGAAAATTTTTTTCACACTCTTCTTTTTATAGTTATTTAAACAAAAATTCGAGGCTTGGCGAAGGCTTGGTCTTATCTTCTTGCTTTTCCTCTTTTAAAAATCCAAAAGAAGTACAACAACTCCGGCAAAACTTCCATAAAGCATAAAATATATAAACTTCAGCATAATATTTACCCCTTATAACAATGGCCCGTGTACATCTCTTCACTTCTTCAACACAACCGTATAATTATAAAACTGGAGGTCCCGAAAATAACTTGGTACAAGACCAACAACTGTTATTATCCGAAGACGATATTATTGATAACACTACTATAGCTGAGCAACCCTTGGATATCACTACCTCTTCTTCTTTTATTACAGCTCCTTCTTCCTCTTCTCCTCCAGAAAACTCTACTACTACTATATCTTCTACCGCTTTAACCGCTGCATTACTACAAAACGCTCATGCTTCCGATGGCACATCACCGTTATCAAACTCAGGTAT
This sequence comes from Pilaira anomala, assembly GCA_025716855.1. Taxonomy (NCBI): domain Eukaryota; kingdom Fungi; phylum Mucoromycota; class Mucoromycetes; order Mucorales; family Mucoraceae; genus Pilaira; species Pilaira anomala. The sequence continues at coordinate 721,856 of JAIXMQ010000003.1, forward strand.
GTTATAAGTATAATAAAAAAAGTATGTATATCATATTGACGTGTGTATGCATATATCCTTTTGTTAAATAGATACGTTCCATAGTATTCAACAACAAGCACAACAACTTTCTTCTGGACTATCTTCGCCATTAGATACAGAGTCCCATGCTAAAGAAGAGGTCATGGAACAAGCTGCAGCAGCGACTGCTTTACAACTCTTGGGACTTTCTTCACAATCTGAAGATATCAAATCCAAACAACAACAGGAACAACAACAACAACAAGAGTTAAAAGATACATCATTAGATAATGTAATGTTAATAGGTAACTATCCAGGCTTAGCTACCAATTTAGAAGATATCGATTTAAATAGTGAAGACATGATGCAAGACTATAAACGTGGTACATGGACAAGAGAAGAAGACGAATTATTATTATCAGGTATAAAACGATATGGATACGGTAGGTGGAAAGAGATTGCAGCATCTATTCCAGGCAGAAAGGGTAAACAATTAAAACAGAGATGGGATAATACGTTGGCTTCAAAGTACGTGGATCAAGAATGGTTGAGAAATAAAATTAAAAATGATGAAGAGCAAGCAGTAGCTACTGCGGCTGCTGTGGCTGCCGCTAATGCAGAAGCTGCTGCTGCTGTCGCACAATCTATTCCTACTACAACTAATATCAGTACCATCCCAACAATTCCTACTACCAGTGTAACACCTACAACAGTTCCAACCACTCCAACTCATATTGCTAGTACGTCTAGTTCAACTGCGATAGATACAACAGATAAAGATGATAAGACTTTAAAGTTTTTAGAGGCAACAGATTGGAATGATATCGCTTTAAAAATTACAGAAAAGGCAAGGGAAGGGGATCAACATGCGATTGAAGCTATTTTATCTCAGGCATTATTAAGTACAGTAGCACATAACCCAGCACCTGAACCCACACCATCCACACCTACTACACCTGCGACTAATGCAGATCATCATGAGGCCGTCGTTATGCACCCAGACCCAAACACAATTACTAATCCAAGTACTCCCACCACGACGACGACTCCAACAACAAATGATAATTCTACAAACGACTTGAGTTTAAATTTCACTCGGTCACCTATTGATCCAAATAACCCACCACCTATCAATTTTGCTGATGCAGCAGCATTAGCGCTTTACGCACAACAACTTTCAAACAATAATAATTCTAATCAAAACAATACATTATCTGCTTCATCACTTGCAAATCATTCTTATTTTTTGACTAATCCATTTGCATCCAATGCAACTACTGATAATAACAATGCACTTTCTGCTGCAGCAGCAGCAGCAGTGGCGGCAGTAGCTCATCAAGCGCAACAACAGCAACAGCAACAGCAACAGCAACATCAACAACAACAAACACATGATCCTAGTTATTCTTCTGTCTCTTCGCCTTCCTCTGCAACACACACAGTAGGTCAAAAGCGTCGTCGATCCGATCCAGCATTAGCAGATACACAAAGTGCGGCCATGACGATTTATGCATCCGCCACACCAATCACAACTACAGTCAATAATCAAACACAGACAGTATATCCATGCTTATTTCCAAATTGTGGAAAGACGTTTGCACGTTTATATAATTTAAAGAGTCATTCAAGGACGCATACGGATGATCGACCATTTGTTTGTCATGCGTGTTCAGCAGCGTTTAGTAGAAACCATGATTTAAAAAGACATTCAAAAATTCATGGAGGAGATAAACCGTATCGATGTGAAGGATGTAAAAAGAGTTTCTCCAGGCAAGTTTATTTATTTCATACTTTCGTTTTGTTTTAAACTAACCTTTATTATTATAGATTGGATGCGTTAAAAAGACATAAAAGTAATCAGAGAAATAAACAAGGTTGTACAGAAGATTAAATTTCGTTCATCTAATGTCAAGTCCATACCTATACATAAAAAAAAAAATTACAAGAAAACATAACTACGCAATAACTTGACTTTATTTATCCCATCACTATATCCCCTCTTTCTTTTTAACACTTCCCTCCATCCGACATTGTATTATTTCCATTCATCAAGAGAAAATAAAATAAAATATATAATTTTTTTTTATTTTGCTTTTTTTTTTTTTATATAAATATATACTTTTTATGCCAAATAATGATATGCGCGTCTACATAATAATAAAAGGAAAAATTAGTGACTAATAATAATAATAATCAATTATAATTTTTTTCTTACCTATCTTCCGCACTTCTTTCCAAATACTCTCTGTCAATTAAAGCTTCAATACGCTTTTTAATCATGACCGGATTAGGCATAAACCTAGAACTTAACTGCTTCGTGACTTCCGCAATCAAAAGATTATGTTCCATCACTTTACGATCCTTCATAATACGTACAACTGAAGCTTCAATCTGATGCTTACGTTCTTCATCCACTTTATCTTGTGTATTCTTTCTCTCACCATCCGACTCTACTTTAGATGCCAACGCTTGAATCTTGATACGTGCCATATTTGAACTAAACTCCTCATTAAACTTGAACGTATCATCCACAAGAATATCTCTTCCTTTACTCGATTTGATTAATACTTTATATTTAGCACATGCTAATGATTGTAAAGTACGTTTCAAGTCTTGATCCGCAATTTGTGTCATCTTTTTGATATCATTCCAGCTTAAACTATCTTCAGTGTTGAATAAGAGTAAGACAACCATAGCGTAAGTAGAGACATTTAGTAAATGTTTCCCCTTTTTAAATTGCGCACGGACATCTCCTGAACCCATTTGTGGTTGCCATGTGAGTCTACGGCCGTTGTGCCGATCAAAGTAAAAGCTTTCAAATGCTTTGCATGCTTGTGTGACGGTAGGAGGCATAATGCATTTCGGTGATGCGGATAAGTTCATTGGCCAGAAAGTGGATGTCAAGACGGTGACAGAGACATCGAATTTTGGTACACCTTCAGCTGGTGGAGATTTCTCGAGGTAATCTTTAAAGTAACCATTCATTTCACTGGATAATCTCATATCTGTAAACATGCCTTCTAATTTGTTTGTGAATTGATAACCACATTCTCTCTATATATATTTTTACGTTTTTAGTGTATTTTGGGATGAGAATTTGCGTTTTTTTTTTTACCTTTAATTTAGAAAGCATGCTTCTTTCTGCATCATCTGATACACTTCTGTTGAATAATAAACGTTTGGCTAAATGTTGTTTATAGTAACGTTCAAATACGTCTTTATCTTGTAAGAAACGGAATAACATGATTGTTTTATCTAATACATCGTCAATTTCATCATCCGATTTCTAAAACAAATAAATAAGCAAAAAAAAAAAAAAAAAAAAAAAAACAATAAAGACAACTAAAATACTTACACCCTTGAGTCCCTTTTTCAAATTCTCGTCAATAAACAAGGATATAAATTCAGCCGATTTCTGGTTTTCATTGATAAACTTTTCAAATGCTTCATTAAAAGCAGTTTGAAAGGATTTATCTTTTGCAGCAGCTAAATCCAGGATTTTATCAAATTTTTCTTGAAGAGCTAATACTTCTAATACCCATCGAATGGCAATGTTGCCAGACCCCTTTTCCATGACGGATTTAGATTTTAGGTCAGAATTGATTTGTTGGTTGATTTGAGCTCCTTGTGAAAGGATATAACGACTGATATTCGATTTCATTTCGCTCAGACCAGCTGGTACGCGTGCAAATAAACTATACATTCGTGATAAATCTAATGTTGTTTCTCTCTCTTTTAGTATATTTTGGTTCTATCACACACACACACACACACACTTTTATTTTTATTTTTTGCTTAATTTACCTCCGTATTTATCTGCCGTCAACATGCTTTCTAATCCAGAATTCTTCATCTAAAAGGTATACGTATTAATAACCTTTGTATACACTTGGCTCTTTCGTTATAACAGTATTTACCTCCATCAATGTCTTGAGATTATTTGCTATTAATTGAGTTTCAACAATAGTTCTGATTTTTACTTCTGTCGACATGGATAAACAATGTATTGTTCGTTCATACTCTTCTTCCAATCTTTTCTCTACCTACAATAAAATAAAAAGTTTGTATTTTTTTTTTTTTTTTTTTTGCATATTTTACCTTTCGCATAAATTCAGGTGCATCATATGAAGAAACTAATTTTTGACTTTCAATTTGATAAAAAGAAGTACTTGTTTCTAAATACTCAGCTTCAAAGTCTACTGCATAAACTGTATTTCCAGTAACTGGATCGTTGAGTTCAACCAACATGGCAACAGCTGATTGAATCGAACTATGGTCAATGACATCTCCATTACGTTCCAATTGAATCTGTGTCAACATGGCTGAAATCAATTGTTTTTGTATAGGATACTTTTCTGACCTAATCACTTTATCACGAAATAAATTGAGCCCCATATCATATACACTTGGTAAATTATATTTAGGTAGTCTATCATTCTATCATAAAAAAGCAAAAGAGTTGAGTAAAAAAAAAAAACTCTCCTAAACCCTTTTTCTCCTTTTTTTTTACCAAATAATAAAGTACTTGTAAAATCAAATTGATAGCTGTAGTAAAATCATCCCAGACTTTCTTAACTGTCTTTAGAAAGGCAGCACCTGCATCGACAGTACTAGTTGATTCTGAAGATGCGTTTATAAAAGCAGGTACGATGGTCTTTTCGGCTGTGGTTTCCAAGTACTGTGCGATTTCTCTTTCGACATCGTGATACAATCGTTCTCCAAATTGTCGAATGGTTAACTTGTATGCTGTACGATATAATAACTCATAGGATAATTCTCTTGCTTGTTGTCGAAAAATTACCGTAATCGCATCACTGATTATTTGAAAACCTTCTTCATATTCTTGTGTGTTGTCAATGGGCTAAACTTTTCTGGTTACTTTTTTTTTTTTTTAAAGAAAAAATCTCTTTATTTTTTCTACAACTTACTATACGTTTTACAGGTCTAATTTTGCCCTTTTTTAAAGACATGTTTTATTGATTTTATTGAATACAAAAGAGAGAGAGAGGGAGAAAGAAAAGGAAAAAGAAAAAGAAAAATAAATAGTCTTTTTTTGTGCTTTGCAAAAATCGAAAGGCAGGAACCACGTGACATATTTAAGGGCTCCGATCATTTTTTGCTTTAGTTTTTTCAAGGATAGGTGGTATATAAAAAATCTTTTCTTCCTCATTTCAAAATAATTTTCTAATGAAGCAATCAAAAGGAATCACAGTATTAGCAAAAGGAGTCGCTTCATGTCCAGCACAAGCAACTGCTTATGGTCAATGTATTGTAGCTAGTTATAAAGACGTTCAAAAAGATATGTGTAAAAAAGAATTTGATGCATTCAAGTCTTGTGTACAACAAGTGGTAAATAAGATTCGATAAAGCAAAGTAAAAGAGACTAATTTTTATATTTTTATAGTTGAAGAAGAAGTGGTAGATTATATACCAAAATAAAAAAAGATAACACAACACATATAATTTGTACGAGTTACAGAAACACTTTTTTTTTTTTTTTTTTTTAAATGAGCTGTCATTTTTACCCGCAAAAGCATAATATTATACATAAAAATGTCGTCATATACAATTCATTAAAAAAAAATCACATCATAGAAACCGCAATTTGCATTAAAAAAATAATAATCTGAACTTCAAAAGATCTCGTTCTTTTTGATGGTTACAAAAAATAAAAAATCATGTCACAACTAAAATCCAGGGAAACACGTCATGTGGCAAGTTATTTAAGCTTCTTGACGTTTAATGTTATTGGTTCATATAAAGAAAGCATTACTTTATAACGCGCTGCGGTTGGAACCCAATCCTCTTTTCACACACACATATATAAACTCGTGATTTTATACATTTGTTATTGTTTCCCTTTTATTTCCCCTTTTTTTTTTATTTAATTTTTTATAGAATATAAATATTATGTCCACTACTATTATTACCACCGCTTCTACCACCACAACTGTTACTGAGAAGCCCTTAGAGCACAAGGTAAAAAATAAAAAAATTAATTTTTGAACATGTTGACTCATCATCTCATTTAGGTCTTTGTTGGTAACTTATCTTTCAAGACTTCAAAAGATACTTTAACTGCATTTGCAGAAGGTTCTGGAAAAGTGTAAGTATATATAGATAAGAGATAGAAAAGAGAAAGGAAAAAGTGTATCTAGGAACTAAAAGCTCTATTTAGTTTAGAAACTACTATTATCACTCGAGGTACTCGATCATTAGGTTATGGCTTTATTAAATTTGAAACAGAGAAAGAAGCCCAAAAGGCTTCTGAAGAACTTAACAAACAATCCTTGGATGGTCGTGAGATCAATGTTGAAGTAGCTCGTCCAAAGGCAGAAGGTGAAGTACGTACTACACGTAAATCTAAGCGTCGTAACAAGAAGTCCACTGTAAGTTAAATATATACTATATTTAAATGTTTTGAGTCTTAAAAAAAAATATTTGTTTATTTTTAGAATGTTGAAAAGAATACTGCTACTACTACTACTAAACAAGTCATTCTCACTCCTTCTACTACTGCTTCTGAAAGTGATGGTGCAGAATCAAGCGCCGCTCGTCGTAAGCGTAACAAGAAGAACAAGAAGCGTCAAAACAAGAAAACTGAAAAGGCCACTCGTATTACTGAACCTTCAAAGACCACTCTCTTTGTTGCAAACTTACCTTATGCTACTACCGATGAAGATTTAACCTCTATCTTTGCCTCTTATCATCTCGTCTCGGCTCATGTTGCTCGTATGAAGAATGGTAGATCAAAGGGTTATGGTTTTGTTGAGTTCCATAATGAACAAGATCAATTAAAGGCCCTGGAATCCGTTAAGGATGTTGTCTTGGATGGTCGTGCTATCTATTTAAAGATTGCTCTCTCAGAACAAAAGGATGAGGTAAATGAAGAGGGTAAGAAGAATGCTGAGCCTATTACCCGTGAAGTAAAGGATGTGGTTAAAAATAGTGAGTCTGTGACTGCAAAGAACGTTGATGCCAAGAAGGATGCTCCTACTGCTGAAAAGAAGACCGTCCCCGCTGAAAAGAAGGTTGAGTCCGTTGCTGCCAAGAAGGAAGAGCCTGTCGTTACTAAGAAGGTTGAACCCGTCGTTGCTAAGAAGGAAGAGCCTGTCGTTGCTAAGAAGGAAGAGCCTGTCGTTGCTAAGAAGGAAGAGCCTGTCGTTGCTAAGAAGGAGGAACCCGTTGCTAAGAAGGTTGAACCCGTCGCCGCTAAGAAGGTCGAACCCGTTGCTGAAAAGAAGGTTGAACCCGTCGTTGAAAAGAAGGCTGAGCCTGTCGCTTCTAAAAAGGAAGAACCTGTCAAGAAGGTCGAACCTGTCGTTGCTGCTAAGAAGGAAGAACCTGTCGTTGCTGCTAAGAAGGAAGAACCTGTCGTTGCTGCTAAGAAGGAAGAGCCTGCCAAGAAGGTTGAACCTGCTGTCGCAGAAAAGAAGGCCGAGCCTGTTGTTGAAAAGAAGGCTGAACCCGTTGTTGAAAAGAAGGCTGAACCCGTTGTAGCAGAAAAGAAGGCTGAGCCTGTCGCAGAAAAGAAAGTTGAGCCTGTAGTTGAAAAGAAGGCCGCACCTGTACCTGCACCTGCCAAGGTTGAAGAAGTAAAGAAAGCCGAACCCAAGAAGGTTGAAGAAGAAAAGAAAGTTGAGCCCAAAAAGACTGAAGAAGTAAAGAAAGTTGAACCTACCAAGGTTGAAGAAGTAAAGGCATCGGTGCCTGAAGTGAAAAAGGCAGAACCTGTTATTTCAACAGAATCAAAGGTAGAATCACTTAAAGTCAATGATACCAAAAAATAAATATCCCCCATAAAATCCCCCATCTCTCTTTCGTGTAACAAGTAAATAAAATAAATATTTAAAAACCACTGTATAAAAAACATTTAAAAAAAAAGTGCATACTGTAAATTATAAAATGTATGTATAAAATGTGTATATGTATAAAATGTATATGTGTTTAAAAAATAAGTTTTTTTTTTAACTAAAAGAATTTGATTTTTTTTGTGTTTCTATTATTCTTTGTAAATGAAGAAGATTGATAATCCCCATAAATTTCATTGTCCTGTGCGCGACAAGAGGAAGGAGTCAAGGTTAGCCTTAAAGTATCTTGTGTTTGATTTGTATCACATAGGGTACAAAAATGATGACAATTTGATGAAGACTGATCCTTGATATCATTTGGCCATAAAACACGATGAGGACAAGGAAAACCATTCTTTAATAGATCAGCCCAACTATCACGCGTCATGACTTTCTTCATGTATTTTCTTACTTGAGTTGAACCATAATAAAGAGCGGAAGTGACTTTATTATTGTTTGTAGTAGTAGAAGAAGTGATGTCTTGAAATTTTCTTTTACGATCTTGCTCTTGTTCGGTTTTTATTATTGTAGTAGTGTCAGTTCTTTTCTTTGTTATTCGTCGTTCACAACAATAACAGATTACTTCTTCCGACAACGATGTGGACGGGGACGACGATGATTTGTTTGTTTTGCTGTTGTTTGGAACGTTTGAAAATAACTCGTATAACGTCGTTACATCACGGGATAAAAATTGCTTTTTTGTTGTTGTCTTTACGACTTGCGTTGTTTGTGGTAAAGGACTTGTAGAATTTGAACTTTTTACACTTTCTGTAATACTAGACGCATATACTTTTCCAGACATTTTAAAAGGTTAAAGAGAGAGGGAAAAAAAAAGAAATATATTAAAAAATTAGCCTTTATATATTCAGGAGTTTTTTTACTTTCTTTGTATGAAATTGTACACACAAGAAAGAAATTTATTTTTGTGTCGCTAATTTTCTATTTACACGCACACACACATATATATAATAACTTACACCAAAATAAATGTGTAAGAGAGAGAAGGGGGTATATAGTGATTCTTTTTTTTTCCTTTTAAAAGTGCTTTTTATATCTACTTGCATTAATTTCATTATGACAAGTAACAGGTAGCAAATTACAAAGAGATTGTCTATTTAAAAAAAAAAAATATTAGGAAAATAAAATAAAGGGTAAATATAGATACAAGTAAATAAAACATACTTGAAAAGGTCTATAGATTCAATCGTACAATTTGATTCATCTAACCATAACTCTATCCTATCACCTCTATTTCTTCGAGAGACTACGATCCCGACCACGCCAAACTGAAATAAATTAGCGCCCACAAAAGCACACAAGATTCTTTCTACCACATCATCAATCCCTTTTGTATTCTGAATCACTAACCTTCCACCCTTTTCATTCACTTTATCTTCCCACATGGGCTCCACACCTTCAATAAAACAAAATAAATTTTGATTGGCTAATAACTGACTTGGTTTCTTGCCCATTTTTTCTTTCAAGACACGCCAACGTGATGAAAATTGCCAAACTGTATCACATTTAAATACACACTTGACAGCAGACATGTAAGATTGTTTGGAATTCGTATCACTAAAGTAAAATACACATGGCTTTAAAAGTGGTAAAGGATTATTGAGTTCAATCGAATGTTGTTTCATGTATTCTTTTACTCTTTCGTATCGTGTTGGATTTTGTTGAATTAGAATTGGATCTGCCCAGACAGGTGGTGTTGTCTCCATAGTAACAGTAGTGACATTTTCTGTTTTTGTTGCTTCATTTGATGATACTTTATTATGCTGTTTATAGGGGCTGTGCATTGTGTCACGAACATGACCAGGGTCATGCTGTTGTTGTTGCTGTTGTTGTTGCTGTTGCTGCTGCTGCTGCTGCTGCTGTTGCTGCTGCTGTTGTTGTTGATTTAGAATATTATTATTATTTTCTTCTTGTGTTTTTTGTTGGTTAAAATGTTGATGAGGACTGATTAATTTCATTTTCCCACCAACAGAATTTGTTGTTGTTGTTGTTGTTGTTGTAGTCTGTGCGTCCATTAATATAGGTAAAGAAGATGAGGCTGATGAAAAGCTAGTAGCGACAGTACTTGTAGTACTTCCAGAACTAAATCTTCGGATCAGCTCCGTTGATAAAGCAATATCGGATTGAGTTGAAGTACAACTACTGCTACTACTACAACTACTACTAATCATTTGAGTTTCAGGTTGAGATAATCTTCTTTTTGGATAATAGATAGGTGTTGCTGTTGCTGTTGATGTACGCGTTAAAGTAGATACAAATAATGTATTATCAAGTACACCAATATTTAATGGGATTTTAGATGTACTCTTTAACCCTTTCATTGTTTCTTGTTGATCTATTTCTACATGATGATGATGTTGTTGATGATAATGATAATGATGATGTAATGAATCACTTGTAGGTAATTGTATTGCAATTGAATTATGATCAAATATATCTTGTTCACTTTCAAATTGTTGGGTTGATACTAAATCCATCTTTTTTTTTTATTTTATAATAAAAAGTAAAAAAAAAGGGTTGGACAAAGCCTAAAGCTTGTTATTTTTATACTTTGCTTCCTTTTTTCTTACCAGTCCCACTCACGTGAATAGTAATAAATAATAACAACAACAACAAAATAAAACATTTTTTTGATTTAAAAAATATAAAGAGTCCATCTTATTATTCTTTATTATGTTATAGATAAATAGGTGATAATAAAAAAAAAGGGGGCCCTTCTTTAAATATTTTATATGATACAGTGATAATATATCATCTCCCCCTCTCCCCCTTTTTTTTTTACGAATATGAAAGTCATCAGATTCGAACAAATTGACACACTTTCTTTATTATTTATCAGTCTAACCAAAAAAAGTATATAATAATATGTAAATGTAAACAACACATTGCCTTTATAAAACATCAGTCCACATCACTCTTTGCATTCTAAAATAAAAATCATGATTTAAAATAAATACTTTTCTTTTAATTTTAATGCTTTTTAAGAAAATAGGTAACCATATAACCCCACATCTCTTTAAATACATGCTGCTTGTGAGTGTGTGTGTCCAGAACCTTAAAAAGAAAAAAGTTCCCAGGAATAGTTTATATTTACAAAACGATAAGATACCTTTGGAAAAAAATAAACAATGCACCTCCCAAAAGACAGAACGCCGAACGCTTGATGTTTAAATCACAATTGCATAAAATACAATCATTCGTTAGTTTATCTCTCTCTCTCTTTTTTTTTGTGTGTGTGTGTGTGTACGCCCAGAAATAATGAAGTTGTCAATAGCATAATTAGATTTCTTTTTTACAACAGCAGTATAGATATTATATAGTATCCTATAATTCTAGAAACTTCTATTATTACTTTATCCAGTGTTGTCTTTGGTTCATTTTGTAACCAAAAAAAAAAAAAGTGGTTCTGTAATATTTATTGACAATTTTTTTTTCGATCTTACATCATGTGTTGTATTTGCAACAGAAGTTAGTATATTTATGTGCATACAAATTGTTCAAGAGAATGAGCCCTAAGTACACCCAGACCCTTTTTTTTTTTTTGGCACTCACAACAAAGGTTATAAATAAATGACACATTCTGTTATATACCCTCTCTCACCGCATTCATACGACTCATAAAGTTTCAGTGACATCATAAAAAAAAAAGTCATTTATAATGCAAAGAAGGGGCTTTTTTTTATTTACTTTAATAACCATCTTTGTTGATAACGTCGAAGATGACTATTTCTATTATTTGTTACATGAAATCTAGGTTGATGATGACGACTACGAGCATAATTTTCCAAGATCTGCGATTTCTTTATCCTTGATTCCTTAAAGGACTCTTGAGCATCTAATTTCGCATGCTTTTCTTTCATATTTGATTCAACCGAAGTTAAATAATCTAAAACATCCTGACTTTCTGGCATATGAAATATAGGTATTGAAGATTCTAAAGGTTTTAATTCTTCAAGTACTTCTGTATTAATTGTGTACTGTGTTGTTTCCGGTTCATTTTCGGCTGCTTGATATGCTTCTAAAAATCCTTCTCTCCATTCCTCTCCTTGTGTTTCTGTTGGTAATTTTGAAGGTTCTACAAATGGAATACAATCATTCATATAGACTGCTAACATCATATCCACTTTAAACAATATATGTGTATACATTAGTTTATTATTACATCATGACTAATCCATTATTTTACTTACATTTTTCTTGTTCTACTTCTTCTTCTGGTTTTTTTTTTGCTGAAAAAAAAGGTGTTTCATTCTCGGCAGAAATACCCAACAAAGGTCGATAAAGTGAAAAGAATGAATGATGAGCAAATTCAGTTCTTGGCATACTAATAACGGGCACAAATGAAATCTCGGGTTTCTTTTCATTACTTGTGGATTTTTCTTTTTCAATAGGTGTAGTTACATTATTTAATTGTAATTTGTTGTTCACAGATGAATTGAACCGAACTGAAATATTTCTACTTTTATTTGTTAAAGAAAGAATAGAACGTTGATAGCGAAACATATTAAAATTAATATAGAGAGAGAGAAAGAGTGAGAAAGAGTGAGTTATAATTCACACACATATCTGCACATGGTCCACCCCACCTATTAGCTTATCACATCGGTTAATCAAATACGCAGCATTTACACCAATTAAACTTCTTTAAAATGGTTGGAATCATACATGACCCAACAGACGTAATAATCACTCACACACTTTTTTTTTTGTTGCTAAAATTAAAAATAAAAAATGAGCTCTACACAACTCGATATACCTCATTTCGTCGTAGTTCATGACCAAATCAAAAAGACATATAAACATCCAGTGATTCATTATGTATTTGAAGGTGACCCTTTACCTGAAGTACCCAAAGACGAGTTAATCATAGTCGACTTGGACTCAACTGCAACTCAACTCTTACATGTCGATAGTTATAGTTCTCACTTTCAAGTCACTGATTGTCTATTAGAACATAGTCAACTAAGCGATCAGTTTGAAGAAGACGCAAGTTTATTAAATTTAACTATTGAAGGTGTTTCTTCTATTAAACCGTAAGTTATGCTATTTAAAATATACATATATATATATAAATTGCATAAATATTAATATCCTTTCCCTCATATCAGTGATGAAGCGTTATCACCTATTCGTAATATGGATCACTTTAAAGAAGCTCTTTCTAATTTTAAAATTAGGTACAGAATGCAAACAAACAAATCAAAAAAATATGAAAAAAAACTAACTTTAAAAATATAGAAATGCACTTGTTAAAAATATCTTGTTATCTGATAAACTAGATGATCAACTAGTAGAATATCCATAAATTTACTTATATATACCCCCCTTTCCACACCTTCATTTTTCATATACTCAGTCACTTCTCGAAGAAATAAAGGTTCTTATCTCTCGAAATTATAGTTACAGCTTTTTATGATCGTGTCTTGAGGTTTTCTTGTGGAACGATGTCGCTTGAAAATATCTGTTCGCTGCTTTTTTTTATATACGTATTAAGGTAAACACACAATCACTTCCCATCTTTACTCTATTAAAGTCTATGACATTGACAAAGAAAGTTAAATTAATGTAATATGAAAAAGAAGAGTAAAGTATCAAGTATACAAAAGATGTTTGTGTATTTTTACAAGCATCTCGTGAAATTTGCGTTAACCCACTTTTATAAATGCCAATAAAATGAGTTCATCATTATTTTGAAGGTACCTACACAACATATAACGGGAATTATTATGTAAATAATTATAAAATTATATTGACTTGTTTTCAGGGTATAAAATTATCGCTTTAAATGTCATTTTTGAATATTATAAGAAATTTTAATATTGATATGTACAAAGAAATAAATGCATACTTCAAATCAAAAGAAAAAGGGTCAGTTGCTTTAGTTTTGGTATAAGATTAATATAAGGTCGCCTGGATTTTTATTAAATGGTTGGAGAGACATTCATTCATGTCTTTTGTGAGAGGGACTATTTAAGTAGTACACATTATGCCTTTGACTTTGTGTAGTTATTTAAGGTTTGTGACACCGGATAGGCTTAACGGCATAAAGTGTAAAAAAAAAAAAAAAAAAAAAAAAAAAAAAAAAAAAAAAAGGATAGGAAAAAGTTTACTTATGATTTAACAAACTAACGTGGCTTTACAAATTACCCAACTCCTCATAAAAATAACTGATCCCTACTCGAAAACACCAAAATGTTCTGCCGTGGAGTATCTTAAACAACAAGATAGGCCTTCGTTTTACAATTTTACTGATAACTGTATAACGACATGGTATTTCGGTCTATAAGAATGAAAAGTGATAGTGCACGTATATTATTCTTTAAGTTTGCTCAAAACAGGTAAGCATGCCCATGAACCATTTTTATTAGCTAAACACATGTATTAATACCATCTCGTAATATTGCATACTTAGTTAGCCTTCACTCGTGTCTAATAAGGAATCTGCTGTCAAAAGACTCACGGCACAAACCAGTATCACGTCCCTTGATAGGTTAGGCACGGTTACTAAAAAAGACCTTCAGGCAATTCCCTCGAAGGAAATCCCCTCTTTCAAAGTTAAGCCCATTTTGTTGGATTGTAGTAATGCGGAAATACACCAGTGTCATGAAAACTCGTTAAGAGTCTTCATCAGGAAATTTGAGAGAGTTTACAGCCAGTAAGATGTAGATATCGAGTTGCATTAACTTTTCACTTAGAAGCATGTTTCGAAAGGAACAATCGTTATTTAAACTGGATAGTTCAGAACATCGGTAGTAAGAAGAAGCTTTTTTGGAGCGCTATCAAAGTGATTCTCTAGAATCGGTTCCATATTTCAATGAGAACCAATCTCGTTTTGCTGAACCAGTCGTTAAATACTGTGAAGCAAGGGTATAACGAACTCTTAGCTGATGATATGGATCGATTCGGTTTCTATATGTCAGCTGCAAAAGTTGATCCTAGCAACAGTTTTTCTTTTTCTTTTCTTTCTTGCGCTTTCTTGTCTTCGTTACACTCAAAAGAGTCTCAAGAGGTTGTTTAGACCAAGTTAATAGCTTTTATTAGAGGAAACCAAACGACCTCGCTTCCTATCACCGCCAGTAAGCATGCACCTCATAACAAACATAATTTTATGAACTTATTCCATGACTTCTGTGAAGTTCTTCAGACACTCAACCTCTACTATGGCGATTTGTAAGAAGCGCTCTCCAAGATTCAGAAAAAGTTGGTCCCATCAAAATCTTCTTCTTTCAACCCCTCCTCGTCCTCCTCCTCCCCCAAAAAGAGGAGAAAGTTTGACAAGAAGTCTGCCGTGAAGGACTCCCCCATCTACGACGTTGATCTCACCAAGATCAACAACGTCAACTACAGGTTAAACAAGGACGAGGTCGCCCACCTTCGTGAATTAAATAAGTGTCTGTCTTATCGTGTCGCTTCTTACACAAACGAACATATAAACGTTTGTGAGGAGAGAAAGAGATTTCTCGCAAGACAGGTAAATAGCTAAGAAAATTTATCCGTTTTATCAAACATTATCGCTGAAGTTCATACCACTGACACTTTTTCTTTTTTTAGTGACCTTGATAAGTCTTGTCAAGTCACTTCCTCCTCGTTTAGCGATGATGATGATAAAAGTGAGTTCCAGGCCATTTATAGAAGCCTGAGCCACCAGATGATTGTGTACAAAATATTACCCTCCTTTTCAAAAAATTAATAAATAATTTTTTTGTAAAAACCTCAACTGATCCATATGTCTTTAAAAATAAAGTGCTCTAATTCTTGTATAATTATGGGTTTAGCAATGTTTATATACATACAAATCAATAATTTCAAATGAATAATTTTTTTAGAAAGAGTAAAAGAAAAGATAGAATGTGAGAAGGTGAATCTTACTCCATTTCTGATATCAACTACTACACAAAGATTGTCTTTTGTAACGTTATCGTTGGATGAGGTGGAACCAGACTCATAGCTTTTTTTTTATGATAATTGCGATTAGAAGGTTCGCTTCCAAGCAGAAGCAGGAGCTCTTTTAATAACATCATCGTCTTTTACCCAATCATTATTACTTCCATAAATTTGGGATATAATTTATAAACGATACTTAAGATATTGAGATTTTTAATTGAATTGATAATCGGGGGGAAAGGCTACTTACATTGCCAAAGTCTTCAAACAGATTATTATCTTTGCCAACATTATTACTTTTAAGTGAAAATATGGAGCAATCAAAAGTTAAAATAGAAAAAATACTTTTTTTTATTTTTTTTTATTTTTATTTTTTTTTTTATTTTTATTTTTATTTTTATTTTTATTTTTATTTTTATTTTTATTTTTTTATTTTTTTTTTTTTTTTATTATTATTATTATTATTTCGTTATTGCCATTGATAATGAAGTGCTTCAACCACTTTAAGAACTTAAAATTATTAAACATCTTCATTGATTTGATTCTTCCATTTCTAACAATAAAAAAAATATGTTAGATCCAGAACGAGAAATAAAAAAGTTCGATACTTCAATTTGTTACGGGTCCGCCTTTACTTTGAATGTTCTTCTGATTGTCTTTTAACAAATCTAACTTGTTGATTTTATGATGAATTCCTTTGTTCACTTGCTCCTGCTACAGGAATTACGGATTTCCCCCCTTTTTTTTTGATCTATGAAAAAATATATTTTAATAAAAATTGAATTTAGAGCAGTTTTAACTTTACTTACAATCTGTATTAACTTTCGCTGTATTAAATGAATTTCCAAAATTTCTTCGATAAAGGAAATTTATCCATCAAAAGTCCCAATAACTTTGAATTGCATTCTGATCGATTCACAGTCATGTTACGAACAATATCGCCAAGTAGTTTGGAATCTCTAAACGTTCATAAAAGAAACTCCTCTTTACCTACACACGGCCACTTTGGATTTAAGGAATTAAACGCAAGTTCGCCACTTTTGCATTTAACTCCACAAGTTGATTTGAATTTTCAATATTATTTAACCAGTTATTTATATCTTCAATTGTACGTAAAGAATCGCATAGCCATCCCTTGATCAATCCTGTTCTAAACAGCGTAATACTATTTGCAAGCTATTTGAATACGGTGCCATTACGCGAGTTTTAAAAGATGCCGAGATTAGTTAAATTTTGACCCTCAATAACGAGGGATATAGAGTTAAGAATAGGGTTATACACCACGGTGTTCTTTGTAATAGCAATTCGAGGTTGATTTGAGAGTAGGATTGTACACCATGTTGCTCTCTACAGCATTGATTTGAGTTGGGGTGAGAGTAGGATTGTACACCATGTTGCTCTCTACAGCAGTGATTTGAGTTGGGGTGAGAGTATGATTGTACACCATGTTGCTCTCTACAGCAGTGATTTGAGTTGGGGTGAGAGTATGATTGTACACCATGTTGCTCTCTACAGCAGTGATTTGAGTTGGGGTGAGAGTAGGATTGTACACCATGTTGCTCTCTGCGATAATAATTCTCCATCTAATCCAATCTATAATCTATGCTGATCAATCCATAATAAATACATATACATACAAAAACAAAGATGACAAATTAAGGGTCTAATGGGTCGTAAGGGAGACTATCAATGGTAGACAAGTCGGAATCAAATGTACTGTCCCCGGAAGATCCATAGTACTCAATCGGACTGGATCTATCCGAGCCCAGTACTCGTGGACTGGCAGCTAGGTCCCAACTGTATGGACTATACATCATCCCGAAAGTATTGGCTGGACTGACCCACATAGGCGAGTGCGGCTCAAGTGGGTTGAAATCAGGCGGGTCTTCTGCAAGCACGTTACGGGGGGCGCCGAAGAGAAATCAAAAGGGCTGAATAACATTGGATCCCATGGACTGCCCCATTCGACAAATCCATTGGCCACAACAGGTGGATTTACTGCTTCAGCTGGGCTGCTCTTAACCGAGTCTGTTCTATGTGGAGGAGTATCCGAATCCCATAATAACTTATTGTTTATAACAGGTGGGTCCACTTTATCAGGATGGATAGGTGGATCTACCACTTTATCAGGATAGATAGGTGGATCTACCACTTTATCAGGATAGATAGGTGGATCTACCACTTTATCAGGATAGATAGGTGGATCTACCACTTTATCAGGATATATAGGTGGATCTACCACTTTATCAGGATAGATAGGTGGATCTGCTACATTATAATAATAACGGCGATCCCATTCAGCTTGCCACTTGGCTCTAAGGCCTGGTGGTGTACCTATAAAGCATTCCACGTTATATGGGCTATAAACAAACGAAGCCAGTGGGTTGCTTGGAACTGCACTTTCAATTTTGATTACCTTGCATTTTTGCTTTTTATTATCATCATCGGCTTCCGAAGAAATCGAATCACGCTTTCTTTTTAACGTTGAAAGCTTCTTGGGTGTACATTCATCATCATTTATTGCTACATAAGATCTATTTGATGATATGGCATTTTGAATTTGTTCGATCTGGGCATTATTGAGTGTTTTCATTCTTGCTACAAAAACCTCGTCATTTCCGATTTTCAAATTTCGCAACAAGTCGCAAAGTACCCCGAATCTGGCATCTTCTTCTCGGATTACCAACAATTTCTTGGTTACAAAATCCATGTAAGCTTGTACGTTCGTAGGTAACTGAAACCATTGTTCTGCTGACGTAACATCTGATCCAGTCAACCATTCAGCGCCTTCTTTGGACATCTCTTCATCTTCATCTTGAGGTACACCTACATAATTTTCTACTAACTCGTTCATCCACTTTAATAATCCTACTTCTAAACTTTCTTGATATGATGCATTTAACTTCAAGTCATGCTTAAGACTAGCATCCAGTGCTTTTTGTTCTGAAGACATAACAGATTTCAACATACTTAACAGGTGATATGCAAGCAAGGAATCGTTTCGTTTCAAGAACATCTTGACTCGCTTCAAGCCTTGACTATAGGTGGTAAACACCTTCATTTGTTTATCGTTCAAATCCTGACATCTTCTTTGTTCATCTGCAATTATGAGAGTAGGACCGTAGTAGCGGATAGGGAAAGCACGGACTATTAGACCTGCAATGCTATCCCAGCTCATCAACTTTTCAGCAACTTTACTATTCAAAGTCTTGAGAGATAAAATATTCATTAAGGCAAGTGAAAGATCAACCTTTTTAGGTACATTTTTTGGGAGAGGCGATTTTCTTGTAGCTGAATAAGGGGTATCTTTCAAACGTTCGACTAAGGCTTGAATGCCTAAGCATTTTGTGTTGGTATCAGTGCTCTTTAACTTTTTTAATAAGTTGTTTGCTGCAAGAGATACTTGTAGGTTAGTTTGTCGAATAGATGCGCTAG
The DNA here is from genome assembly GCA_025716855.1 of Pilaira anomala. Classification (NCBI taxonomy): domain Eukaryota; kingdom Fungi; phylum Mucoromycota; class Mucoromycetes; order Mucorales; family Mucoraceae; genus Pilaira; species Pilaira anomala. The sequence goes on from JAIXMQ010000003.1 coordinate 741,043, forward strand.
AGAAAAGCGATCGTTTTTTTAACTCATGGGAGCGAGTGGTAGCGGGAGCTGACAAACTGAAACTAGTTGGTTTTTTTAATGAAGCTGCCTTTGAGCTTGACCCAGTGATAGCTGATTTTGAAGTAGTTATTACTTGCTTTAACAGACTTTTTGCTGGTTTTAATGCAGTTGCAACTTGTCTTGATTTAGGAATTGTTTGCTTCCAGGGTGTTGTTTTTGATTTTTGTAAAGAGACTCGTTGCTTTGGTGAAGAAGCTGTCTTTTTTGATATAAAACGGAAAGCTGATTGTTTAGTGGTAGATTGTTCAGTTGTTGTGGTATTGGGTATCCATTTCAAAGTCTTTGGATTCAATCTTCTTCTAAACCTATATAAAAAAATTAGGTTAGTATAAGTCATTACGCTTTTTGTTTTAGAGCAAAGATACTTACAATTCTGCTTTATCGGGCCAATTTCTGTTATAGATGGAATAGATTTCCTTAGAAACAGCTTTAGTTTTTGAATTGCCTTTCTCGAGTCCCTTTTCTAAGACATACTCCAAAGCAGAAGACACGGTTGGGTTGCCTTCAATAGTTATTTGCAAGTATTCCTTTGATCCATGTGTCGACAAGATTGTCTTTATGGACAAACAGCATAATTCAAGTTGTTTACTGTTTCCTTCAACAGCTTTTTTCTTTAGCAAAACAAACATACTTGGATAGAAGTTTGTATGCGATAAGAATTTGATTATAGTTTCAGTTAATTTAGGGAACCATGCTAATACTTTGCTACGATCAATCAAGCTGCTGAGAATAGTTTCAATAGTAGAACAAGTAAGTAATCCACCAATTGTAGCACTGATAGTAGAGATAAAAGAAAATCCCAAGCACGCCAAGGTTGATCTCACACCGAAAATCTATTTTAAAATGGTTACTATTTTTAATTTTATATTTTTACATATAAAGTCCTTACCGACTGTATAATACCAGCCATGTTTTCGTTAAGTTTAACTGCAACGGTTTCTTTAAAATTACTGAAGTTTTTTGCGTTTAACATTCCTTCAACGCGTGTTAACGAATCGGCTCGCTCTGTCCAATTCCCTTCTGATTTCTTTTCAGAAAACAAAGTCTTGATTGTTTTAAAATCTTTGTGAAGCTCTTTTTTAGTAATCTATTGATATACGTGTTTTGTTAGAAAGTTCTAGTTGAGTGAAGGAGACTTTTAATTACCATAGTAACAGATTCTCTCGTGGGGCCTTTCATGTATTGAACAGTGATAAAATGATTCTGCATAAAAACCTCAGCAACTGAAACAAATATCGTTAATTTAAAACTCAGCTCTGACGTCGATTTTTTTGGATCCGGGGTGGGCACTCTGCTTAATTTTTGTAGGCAGCAAGCTGCTGCTGTGATTTCAGCTGTTACTATGCCTTCAAAGATATTTTAATTTTATAATGCGTTTAATTTATTGGCTTAAATAATGTCAAGATATTTAAATTTCAGTTTTTCGATCTTGTTAACTATATCGAGTCATCGATATTGACTAAATAATACTGGACAGTCGAAAACAGTGTCTTTTCGTGCTCTCAGTGTTAAGTTTTAATATTTATCCAATTCTAGAAGCTTTCCATTTTTTAATGAATATAGACATTGCAACTTTTTTTCAGGAACAAATGATAGATCAGAAAAATTAAGCTCTAATTATCTCAATTCCGGTACGACAATACAAAGGAGGCTCGAGCGTCGAGAAAAAACAAACGGCGTTTCAATGACGTCCAGTAAATACTTTTCATAGTATCCATCCATTGGATCTTTCTCTTTCATCCATCCAACATAACATAATATGGTAAGATAGAAGTCATAATAACGAAACATCCATCAACATCAAAAACTAATGTAAAATATTTTTCAGTCTCACAGGTTCGTTTTTTTTTTCGACATGGCAACAACAAAAAAAAAGCTTAAATGCAGGAAAAAAAGAAACTAACATGGAAATTTAATTTTATAGAAAGTTCGAAGCACCTCGTCATGGTCATTTAGGTTTCGGTCCTCGTAAGAGAACTAGATCTCACCGTGGTAGAGTTAAGGCATACCCCAAGGATGATTCTAAGCTTCCCGTTCACTTGACTGCCTTCATGGGTTACAAGGCTGGTATGACCCATATTGTTCGTGATCTTGAACGTCCTGGTTCCAAGATGCACAAGAAGGAAGTTGTTGAAGCTGTTACCGTTATTGAGTCACCTCCCATGGTTATTGTTGGTGTTGTCGGATACGTTGAGACACCTCGTGGTCTCCGCTCTTTGACCACTGTCTGGGCTGAACATCTTTCTGAAGAAGCTAAGCGTAGATTCTACAAGAACTGGTACCGCTCCAAGAAGAAGGCCTTCACCAAGTACGCACAAAAGTATGCTAACGGTGGTAAGGATGTTGCACGTGAAGCTGAACGTATCAAGAAGTACTGTTCTGTTGTCCGTGTTATTGCACACACACAAATCTCCAAGGCCAAGCTTAACCAACGTAAAGCACATCTTATGGAAATTCAATTAAATGGTGGATCAGTTGCAGATAAGGTAGATTTCGCTCGTAGTCACTTTGAAAAGGAAGTTTCAGTTGGATCAATCTTTGAACAAGATGAGATGATTGATATTATTGCAACAACTAAGGGTCACGGATTTGAAGGTGTTACAGCTCGTTGGGGTACAAAGAAGCTTCAACGTAAGACTCATCGTGGTCTTCGTAAGGTTGCTTGTATTGGTGCCTGGCATCCTTCCAGAGTCATGTACTCTGTCGCTCGTGCTGGTCAACGTGGTTACCATCGTCGTACCGAAATTAACAAAAAGATTTACCGTATTGCTAACGGTGCTGATGCCAAGTCTGGTACTACTGAATACGATTTAACTGAGAAACCTATTACCCCTATGGGTGGTTTCCCTCATTATGGTGTTGTTAACTCTGACTTCGTTATGATCAAGGGTTGTTGTGCTGGTGCTAAGAAGAGAGTTATCACTCTTCGTAAGTCTTTGACTGTTCACACCAAGCGTTCTGCCTTAGAAAAGGTTTCTGTTAAGTTCATCGATACCTCTTCCAAGTTCGGTCACGGTCGTTTCCAAACTCCTGCCGAGAAGCATCAATTCATGGGTACTCTCAAGAAGGATCTTTAAAAAAATATCATCTATTAGCATCCTTTTTTTTTTTGGGTTCTTTTTCTTTTCTCACAACTTATAAATAAAACAAACTCGATTTGAGAAAGACCAACCCAAAAAACATCCAGTTTTTTTTATATTGTAATTATTATTGAAAGTTAGGGGAAAGGAAAATAGAGAAATTAAACATTTACTTTACGAGCAAGTTCACTCATCATAGCTAATAAATCTTGGATCGTAAATTCTAAATGAGCACCAGCGTCAGGATAACATTTACGAATTAAATCTTCCATTTTTTCATGTTGACGAATAAATTCTTCTTGAATTCCACGCCAAACGACCTGAAGTAATCCTTCTTCTTCTGAGAAATGTTTATCAACACGTTTATATAACTGTTCCAAAGACTTTTTAATTTCTTTAGGTGGATACATAGCAATCACTCTTCTTAACTGAGTCTTGTTATAATTCATATGGAATGAAACTTCTTCTGGTGTACTAGTATGTGTCATATTTTCGACACCTTCAAAAAACTCGAGTAGTTTACCGAGAGGACGACGAATGATGACTTTGACGTATCCATTTAAGCTATTATCGTATTGTGTTTTGGCATGTTTGATCCATTTTTCAAGTACATGTAATTTGTTTGTACGTAATGTGTGGTACATGTGATGCATATTTTCTATTTTATGCATGAAAATGAGACTTGTGATATATTTTAAAGTTTTATAGTTTACTTACCTATATACATAATAGTAGCATTTAATTGCTCTTTATCGTCACCTGTTTGATCACTTTCTCTAGCAATACTTTCTAAACTTCCCAACATGGCTTGAATGATCTTTTCGTATGCTTCTGTTACAGTCACACGAGTCTCGGACTCAGGTTGTACATTGACAGCTGCCATCTCCATTCGCATAGCAAAGACAGGAAAAGTTCGAAAGAAGGATAAAATACCTTTACGTTTTTTGGAAGTAACTTTTGTTTCTTCAATTGTACGCACTTGATCAGCCTAAAGTGAATAGTGAGTACGACAGTTTTATTTCAGATACACAATTTACTTACAATGAAACTTTCAAACATTTTAGTCAAACGTTGCAAAATTGATTTACAAAGCCTAAGAGTGAATTCTTGATCTGATCCTTCCCATTTTTCTTGTTGGAATTCAACTGCACCAAGCATACTCACAGCTTGGCTAAATTGATACTAATTAGTTATTTGTTTTAAATTATATTTTTTTCTTTTACTAGACTTACGTTGGATCACTCTTGACACCATATTCTAATAAACTTACGAGGTTAGGTTCTAATGTTTCAAAAATAATCTCCATCCAAGTCCTACATATAATAAATTAAGTAAACTCTCTTCTTTTAGAGAAAAATCCATCTTAATAAACTTACAAAATCTTTTTAGATACTTTGACATCTCTAATTTTATCTCGACGACTGTACAAGTCAGCCTTGTTAGGTACTTGAGAATAAACCATGCCTCTTTCTAAGAAAGATTTTGGTCCATTTTGTGTTTGTTCGAATAAATCACTCATATAATTTTGTTCTCTACAGACTGTCATAATTGCTTGTCCAATCATTTGAGCAAAGGCCTATCATATAAAAAAAAGCGTTAAGATTAAAAACTTTCTGTTCTGCTCTGTTACTTACATCATCTGCTGCTTTTTCGTCTTCATCAATACTAGCACGACCGCTACCATTATTGAAACTACCACCAATAACACCTTCAACAGATCCCCTTAACATGTGTCGGTAACGATGAGGCCTTGAATCATCCCCGCGTAAATTAGGAGCGTATGCTAAAGCTCTTGCTGGCCGAGATTCTTCAGGCTTGAAAACTAAAAGTAATATGTTAATTGTATTCAATATCTATTCAAGATAAATCAAGACAGCTTACTATATTCAAGTTCGTCGACATCTCGTTTACGTAAAGCAGCGTAGAATGTACGGGTGTTATCTATTAATTCTCTTATATCCCGTTCATATAATGGTGCAACAGCTTGAGCATAGCACTAAAAAAAATACCACAATGAGTATCTAGTAAATAACATGTAATTCTAACCTTACTCTTTGTAACTCGTTATACATTCTAGGCTCCATTTCTTTCTCCCAAAGGTTAAATCCTTGGTATTTGATTAATTGATCTTCGATTTGCTCATGAGGTTGAGCCACAATAGCAGCAGTTGTACCCTTTCGATTACCAGTAGGAGAAGATCTCGCTTTGTTATCAAAATAAAATTTTGCTTGGTATTCAAATTGCTCCTTCAAGAACCTGAAAATACGTTCACTGAATTTGTTGCCGTGGATATTGTATGTCTCGAGTCTATCTTGAACAGCAGCCATATCTTGTAAACCATCAGGCAATTTGGTTTTAATGACTTTTTGTAACATTTCGGCTGATTCTTGGATACGAATTACGTCGTCCACTGTATCCATTGGGTCATTTTGTAAACTATCAAGACATTTACGGGGTATAGAAATGGCTGTCTAATAGAGAGAAAAAAATATGCACCTCTGAGTAAATCGAACATGAATGTGTTTGTACACTTTATATATTTACCAATAAACCATCAAGTTCGGAAATCAGTGCATGTTGATTTGAGTTCAATATTTGAAGCGCTCGGTTTTGTGTTTCAATCTCTCGAATATCGTCGCCCATACTCTAACAAAATCGACAGAAAAAAAAAGATAAAAAAGAAAGAAAAAAGTCAATTATTTAATTTCAAGAGAAAATATGATTGTTTTATATATATATATACGTATATATAACAAATGGAAAGTAAATACACAAGTATGTTTGTTTGTGAGTGTGCGTGTTAGAGAGTGTGTATGAAGATTATATATAACAAGATGAATGAAAGGATGTTGTATGTTCTAAAGGGATTTCTTTTTGTATTATTTACTTACGTTGAGCTCTGCACCGTAAAGAGATAACCAAGATTCCATGACCTCTAATTCAGAAACTGATTTATCGATATGAGCCACAATAGAACGAACACGTTCATCCGATTGAATAATCGCATGTACGTTAGCCTAAACAAAAAAAAAATAAGTACCCAACTAAATTCAAATATACATATTCATAACTTACAGCTTCTAAGGCATGTAATTCACCTAGTAATCTCTTTTCAAGAGCAGCAGCATTTCCGCTTGCTTTCCAGTTGAAATCAGTCAAAAGCTCTTCTACATTCATCAGAGAAGCTTGTTCGTTCATCTTTTCTTGTACTTCCTCTGCTTTCTTCTGACGTTGCTTTTCCTCCATCATGGCCTTTTCTTGCTTCTCTCGCTCACGTTTAACTTCCCTTGCTCGGTCACGTTCTTTACGTTCGTCTCTTCCTTGGTTCGTTAATCTTTCTTCTTCACGAGGAGCTATTTTAAATAAATGTCAGTACATATAGAATAAAATGTATGAGTATAAATATTACATTGTTGAATCACAATCGAAGGTTTTGGCATTGGTTGCGACTTTGGTGTAGAGACTTTTGGTTGCTGCTTTGGCGTAGATACTTGCGGCTGTGGCTGTTGTTGCTGTTGTTGTGGTAATGGTGATTGAGAAAAAGGAGAAGTAGAAGAATCGTGTACAGCAATTTTTGAAGAGTAAGAGTTTTGTAAATCAGAGACGGATCGAGATGAAGTACTATGATTAAATCCTGTACTTGAGGAAGGTGAAGTAGGATATGGATTATCCATGAATACAGGAGATGGAGGTGGTAATTGTAAATTGGGACGGCTATCATGCAGATTTGCTTCACCAACGGGGGAAACCAAAGAAGGAGCAGAAGGGTCAGCCAGGTCTAAATTTAATCATTGTCAAACTTTTTTTTTCTCTAATTTATATGTATAAAATATTTACAGCGTAAAATACGAGCTTCATCAATATTAATAAGCGCTGGGAAACGAGTTGCAGCGCGTCTACAACACTAGGGTTAAATGTTAATAAGAATAAATGTTTGCATATTGTTGTTTTAAATTGCTTACATCAACTAAAAATGCAAGAAAAATCATCTTGTCTTTATTTCTTTCTACAGCCCATAAATACGTTTTGTTTAATGTAATAGAGAATTGATGCGCCTAAAAGATGGAGTAAATATTTTATCAATTATTTATTCTTTTCTCCTTACATCAATAATTCTTAATTGTCGAATATCATCAATAGACCATGCTTTACTAATACTAAAAGTACCAGCAGGATTTCTTTTCACTTTTAAGAGTCTATATGAATTCTTTTTCTCTACAAAAAAAAAAAAAGAAAAAAAAAAAAGAGAACAAATTAACTTTTTACTTGTGTTTGTCATCTAGGCTTTTTCCTTACGAGTTAAACATAAATAACGAGGAGTTCCTTTAATGTCTCTAGTGTCTTCGGAAGACTGAATATCTTTATACGTCTTTACGTGAATAATGAGTTTCTCTCCCGAGCCTAAAAGTGAAAAAAAAAAAAAGATGAGAATAAGAAACTTGTCAAGGATGTAACAAAACAAAACGTTTTTTTACCTGGAGGAAATAAACTCGAAATGATGGCTTCTCTAAAAGCTTCTGCCATTGTTTTTTTTTGAAGAAAAAAGTATTTAAAAGAGCCTAAATATCAAAAAGACAAGTTTTAAATGAAAAAGGGATTTGTTTGCCTTACATGGAGCAGCTTTCGATTGAAGCGCCTATTTAATGGCATTGAAGAAGTTCCCTGAAATTGCACATTTAATTGAAAACTAAGACAGCAGAATTGGTTTGTTATCAACGAAGGTGATTGTCTTTGAAATATTAAGCCTGATAAAGTTCTTACAATTGATGTAAATTGCAATAATTCTATTATCAACGTCCATTATATTAAGTAGCTCGATATAAATGCTCTAGAATTAAATCAGATAATTATTTTAAAGTAGTTTATTAAACAAAAAAAAAAGAGAGAGAAAAAGGCAAACAGGTATTTTTCTAGTTTAACCAATAACATAATCTTCAGCAGCCATGATGATTTCCTTTGAGAAAGGAGCTTGAGAATTATTTTCAACATTGGTAATATCCAAAACATCAACACCGCACATCAACTTGTCACTAATGAATGAAACTGTCACAGGGAAGAATGCGTTTGCATCATCACCAGGAATACTGCACTCCAATAATCCGGATTTGTTAGAGCTGTTAATAACAGGAAGTTGCCATTCAAGTACTCTTCTAGCACGATCAACAAAGTAAGATCCATCTGCTTGGCTGACTTCAGCTGTAGGTTCAGCACTATTGAATATATTATTAGATTTAATTCTCGTATACATGTTACATTCAAGAAAAAAAAATACTTACGGTAAGGGAATAGAAATAACAACTTCACGTAATTCTAAATCATTATTTTCTAATTCATATTCTACGTTAACATCACAAGTGCCGTTTCCAGCAGGAGAAGGCCAGCATGTAACTATTAAAAAAATATGTAAGTATAGGCAAAAATTGGGACAAAGATAACTTAAAATACTTACTTGTTAAAGGAACAGCAGTTTCATCTCGGGTTGACATTTTCCACTTAACAACTTCCAAATTTTGATTAGCTGGGAAAGGTCGTGATAAATCTCTCATTTGTACAATGTGTTGATCTTTGAAAGCAGCTTTATCTACATTTGGATGTGTCTTGAACTGAATTGAGGGATCTTCATTTGCTTGAAGAGCGAGGCTGATACGAGCATTTGAAGGATCTGAAATCTTTAAAGTCAAGACACCTCTCACTTCCATTTGCTCTAAACCACCGTCTTTATTAGCAATAACAGAAACACGTTCTTCAATATCGATATGAACGCTCTCTTGGTTTACATTCTTTTGTTGATGTGTAATTAAAGGTTGTTCTTCAACATCAGGTTTAATGGCTTCGAAAAGGTCAGCAGCCTTGGGTTTACGGCCAAGTTGCATACCCTTTGCCTTTGATGTAGGTGTAGATGTGACAGTATGAGAAGAAGGTCGAGAATAAGATGAAGCAGTTTCTCTCATAGAAGGTAATGACTCGGAAGAAGGAGAATATGTACCACTGTTACCATAACTTCCACTACTAGCACCGTTTGTGTTGAAATTACCTTGCATAAATCCTTGACCTCTCTTTTGAGCTTCCTTTCTTTGCATCTCAAATTGTTTAGCTCTTCTCTTGAGCTCTTCCTTTGCCTCTTGTTCTTTATTCTGTTTTAATATAAAAAAAAAGGGGGAGTTAATAATTAAAAATGTCAGTTTTGTTGTTGTTTTTGGTACCTTTGCAATAATTTCTTGAATTCTTTCTTCATGACTCTCCATCTCGATGGAACTTTTGACTTGAGACAAGTTTACGTTTTCTCTATAACCACATGAGATGATTTCGTCAAAGGCGCATAATAATTCAAAAGCGTTACGAAGAATATGCATTTCATCACAAGAACGACAAAGATCAGTTACGACACGAGCGAATAAGTGAAGGGATTCGATATCTTGTAAAATATTAGACTAATACAAAGTTTGTGTCAGCTTTTTTTTTTTTTTTTTTTTTTTTTTTTGTTCGATAAGGTAACTTCGCATTTATGTTTTTACCTGACGGTTGGTAATTAAAACCATGAATAACTCATCAAGAGGTTGATAAACAAAACGGACGTGCTCAGTTTCGACAGTAGTATGTTGTTGTCCTGCACTAGTTAATTTAGGAAAGGAGGCTAATAAACCTTCAATACGAGAGCGTTGCATCTCATGAAACTGACGAGAAATAACAGCTAGAGATGAACAGATGAGTACTTGTCATTTGATAACAATAAACTATGTGCCTTTTTTTTTTCTTTTTTTTACCTTTTCCACTCTTGGTGACAACGGCAGCAGCTAATACAACCTAGATGATGAGATGAGTAAAAAGGTTTTTGTTTCTCGGTTAGTCTATGGTTTGCTTCTTTACCATTTTGATATATGCTTTATTGTATTAAAAAAAGAGAGAGAGAAAGAGTGTGTGTGTTCTAAGATTTTAGGATAGCGAACGCGTAAATTTCAGCGTTGGCTTAATTTAAATGGGTGTTTAAAAAAGTCACGTTACCTTTATACGTTACCCTTTCGTTATCCCATTACGGACTCAAGCATCAAAGTACTTCTTGTCTCAACTAAATGTGGATCCTCAGGTCTAAACCTCACCTGTGTTAATCGTGTCATTTTATTGGATGTTTAGTGGAATCTTACATTAGAAAACCAAGCAATCTATCGTATTCATAGAATTGGACATATTGAAGAGGTAGAGGCATATCGTACCTTTATCCATGATACTGCCGAACAGAGAAATCTTCGTCTCCAATAAAAAAAAACAGGTTGGTATATAATAGTCATTCAAACATGGCTCTAAACATTTCTTTAAAATAGGCAATTATTAATGGTATCTTTGGTCCAGCCAATGTAAGAATATGTTTACAAGGCCTGATTTACCTCTTTCGTGGTGGTCCTCTATCCAGTAATTTATAAAGAGAACCCTTAAACGTCACCCACCTCGATCTCCTATTATGGGTGATGGAATTTCCTCTATTAGGAGATCGAGATGGCCCAGAGAAATAAATATTTTATGAAGGGAAAAATTAAACGTCGCCCGAGCTTTGTACGCAAAATAAACATTTTATTAGTTACAATTTGGACGGATTTTATTACAGTTGGTCCAACGCCAAAGGGTGGTTTTGATTTTTCCAAATGGCAGTTTTGATTCGCCCAATGGGCTGATTGGCACTTGATTATTATTGACTTCTTATTTTTTTCCCATATGTCACAAAAAAACAGGTTTCTTTGTTTTAGTTTTATTTATAAATCTTTCACTTTCTTTTCTATATATTTTTCAAATGAATCTTCCTTACCGATACAGTCTTAATCTCTTCTTTGACAACTTAACCTATCTAGACAAAATGTTGCTTCAAGAATTAAATAATTTTGAAACAGATATACATAACACATGTTGTCAGCGGTAAGATATCACAAGGAAAAAGTGATTAATTTTCTAATAAATCTCAATAACAAATCCCCCCCTCCCTTTTTTTTTTTTGTACAGATTGTATGTATTCAATAAAGAGTGTATCCCAAATCCACTAGTGGTGAGGCGACTGTCAGCGAGTGAAAAAAAATGTGCGCGAAAATGGTACGCGAAAATGGTGGGCGTATCTATCCCCTTTATAAACGAGATGTTCGCTCCTTTCAATCCGCATAATCATGCTGTCGATACTCCCGAACAAATACCAAAAAAGATATATTTCGTATTGTATCTGGTTATACAGATTATTTCGATGACAAGAGTACCAGAAGTTTCACAACTTGGTATAGTAAAAACTACAACATTTTTTCAAAGCAGAGGAAATGAAAACAGAAAATGACGCTGTAACAAAGCGAGCCCGAATGCTGTACGGTATGAAGGAAGGGTTCTTTGGTAATGTTAAGCTACCAGCTTTACAAAAGTGATATTTAAATTCATTTATTTTCTTTCTATAGATAACGCTGTTTTAGCAATAACAGATCACCTCCATACTACAAAGTATTTATGAAGATTCTTGAAGAAGAAGGCTATGAATTAATAGATTACTTAAGAAAATCAAAAGGAAAAGAAAAAGACAATGTCAGTGTCCGGTTATTAGAAACTATGGCTATTAGGCTTACAGAAAGATGTTCAGTCAAGGCCGTTTATGCTTCCCCCTTCTCTAACAGCATGGATGAAACTGCCTCAAGAGATTTATGCGAGAAGAGTAAATCCCTTGTAAAACGATTGAATAAGGTTTCTGGCAGTGTCCAAGGTATATTTGTATACATATTGTCATTATAACTGACACAACGAAAAGATAAGAAGACGCTATTTAAATATTTTGGATAGCGCATACAAGCTCGTAAATTGCATCGCAATTAATCAAATAAAGTAACTTCAGTTCTATAGCGGCCTTGTGAAAAATATTGTAGACATAATACCAAGACGCCATGTTTATATAAATCAATTGAAAAATGACGAATATCACATCGTCGGTTACTGTAGAAAGTCCAAAACTCAAAGTAGCAATCGAGTAATCCTATTGCAAAGAATGGTTAAGGGCGTTCCCAAGCAAAAAAAAAAAATAATAAAACGGAGCTGACAAATAGCGAAAAAAGTATTGACTAGAATGTAATAGTAAACTTTAAATTTTTTTCCGACAGTCAAATTTCAAAATGTGTAACAATTTCAAAAAAAAACATTGACGGATTAGTCATGCTCACCACTATTTCTTGCTAACATTGACCTTTTGGGAATGTTTTGAAGCTTTTGACATCCGATATCCGATATCGTAGGACAGTGTAGTACATCATTTATTTCTCCCAAAAACTGTTATCCTCCCATTTTATTATTTTACAAAAAAAAAACTTTTTTTCTATTTCTTATTCTTTAAAAAATTAAATGAACACTCCAGTAGTAACAGCTTTAATAACAGCCATCTTAGTACTTAAGCAACAAGAAGAAGAACTCTTGCGACAAGAGGAACTCTTGCAACAACGTGTACGCCATTTCGCTCCTTTCGCTTTGGCAAATTACGCACGCATTATGTTGGATCAACAAAACTTTCTGTTGCATTCAACATTCTTTTTCGACATCCCTTCCCTTTTCGAGGCCATGCCTTTCTTGATCACCGGCACTCGAACCGTCGTTAGAGTTGAAACACCAGCCAATAGTGGTTCATTCTCTGACCAACATTACTGGCAAATCGGCCACTCTCGTTTGGTCGATGACGATAACCCACGCACCAGTTTCCGTGCCATGTATCGTATGAACCGTACGAGGTTCGAAAAGCTGGTCAACGACCTTAGTGACGACCCAGCTTTTATTTCAACGGCTCACAACCACACACCACCCTACATACAAATTTCATGTGCTATATGGCGGTTAGCTAACTGTCATATTGGTTACCGAACAGCCAATATCGCATTCGGTGTATCCCACGGCAGCTACATGAATTTCTTTAGAAGATTCTTGGATGCTCTCCACAACGTATACGGTGGAATCATCACTTGGCCAAAAGATGTTAGCAGAATCATCGAAATCCATAATAGATTTGAATGGCCTGAGGGAGGTGTGTCTGGTGTTGGAATTCGTCGTTTGCCACGCGTTATTGGTGCACTTGACGGAAAGAACGTGAAGATTGAAGCACCAAGAGAACATGCTGAACATTGGAGAGATCGAAAGAACGACTTTTCAATGAAATTAACAGCAGTCTGCGATCATAAATGTAGATTTACATACATTCGTGTTGGCGATTCAGGTAAATACATTTATTGTTTTTAGAAACTAAATACAGTATCGTACTCACTAAGTTTCATTAGGTCGTACTCATGATGCAAGTGCTTACCAATGGTCTGCTATTGCTCAAAAGTACGTACTTGAACCCGCCGCACATTTCCCTTTAGGTGGATACATTATTGCAGGTAACTGTCGCGATATATAATTTCAATTTTCATATTGACACAAATGTGTATATAATTTAACAATTTCAAATATTTATTTTAGACTCTGCGTACCCTTTGTCGCAATACATTGTGGTTCCTTATCCCTCTTCTGAGGTTACAGGTAACTCAGAGGATGCAAGAGCCAAACGCAAGTTCAACAAAGTCCATTCGTCGGCAAGAATGTCAATTGAACGAGCATTTGGGATCCTTTCTGCCCGTTGGAGATTCATTACCAAACACTTGTATATGATCGATGTTGAAGATGTTTGTAAAACAGTTGTCGCAGCATGCATTTTACACAACATCTGTATCGATGATGACGACAACTTTTTTGACTTAAGTATTGACAACGATGACAAAGACGATGAAAATGATGCATATGAAGATGAACTCACTTATGAAGGCGCTTCTTTTGCAATTGGTCGAGCTCATAGAAATCGTCTCAATAGATGGTTTAGTGAGTTGTAGTAAAAATAAAAATACGTATTTTAATACAGATGAAAAGACTTTATTACAATTACTAATAATGGTTTTAATTTTTTATGGATTGCGAAGCATTTCAAGTAAAATGTTTGTTTTTTCTTGCATTGCACGTCTGGTTTCACTGTTTTCATCAATAACAGCATTATCATGTGCCATTTCATATTTAAATTGCTGAGCCATAATTGTATTTTGCATACCCTTGCATCGCTATTTTTCAGCTTCAGTTTATTATTATTTTTTTTTTTTTGCTCGGGAACGCCCTTACCATAATATGCGCTATCCAAAATATTTAAATAGCGTCTTCCTATCTTTTTGTTGTCTGTGTGTCTCCTTTTACGTATTTACGTTCTGATAAAAAATCGACGTTTTGCTTGTTCAACCATTTGCTGAATGCCAAAGATGTAGTTTTATCAAGCTTTTTTGTAAAAGCCCAATCAACTCCTAAAATTTCTTTATCGCATACATAGTCTAACATGTATGGAGAGTCTGGCGAAAATTCTACATGTGGTCGAAATACACAGTTTATAAATTCTACAATTTGCCTGTCATTGCCTATCTTTTGTTGATATTTGTTCGGGAGTATAGACAGCATGATTATGTGGATTGAAAGGAACGAACATCTCGTTTATAAAGGAAATAGATACGCCCACCATTTTCGCGTACCATTTTCGCGCACCATTTTCGCGCACCATTTTTTTTTTTTTTTTTTTCACTCGCTGACAGTCGCCTCACCACTAGTGGGTCTGGACGGGACACACTCTTTATACAATCTGTACAGAAAAAAGGGGGGATGGGGGATTTGTTATTGAGATTTATTAGACAATGAATCACTTCCTCTTTGTGATATCTTACCGCTGACAACATGGTCTACGAGACGCGAAATTTTTAAGACAAAAAAAAAGTCCTGGAAAGTAAAAAAAAATCACGTTGAGTACATGTAGAGAAAAAAAATTCTTAATGCAAAAACACGCTTCTTCGATATCAAAATTTAATGAAATGGGTGTATAAACTTTTTTGCTTTTTTTTTTAAGGTTGTTTAGAGCATCCCCAACGGTCACGTTAAATGTTAAATTACACAAAAAATTTAACAAATCTCATCCCCAATGGTCGTGCGGAATATTTGTTAAATTAACAATGCAGGTCAAATTATTTAAATTAAACAATATTTTAAAAAAGTATAAAAAAAAAAAATCTTCACAAGATTTCCTCGTTTTCTTTTTTTTTTTATTATATTCAAAAAATCTATTGATAATCTTTTTAAAAATGGCTATCCAAACACTACAACATTAGCAAAAACCAAAAAGTCTACCCGTGGTCAGAACTGGACAGTATCTGAAGATGAGCAATTGTGTCTCTTGGGTTGGGAACCATATGCCAGTTGACACATTGCTGCTGTTACTTTTTGATGCGTCGAAAGCCCAGGCTTATTAGCAGCGTCTCTTTTCTGTACAAAATAAGTATCATGGTTCTTGACGTCCTCTAAAATTCTCAAAAAAAGACTACGATTCATTCTAAAACGACAACGGAATTGTCTTGGACTGAAGACGGGAACTTCAGCAAAATAATCATCAAAAAGACGTTGATGTCCCGAAGCATGGTCTCTGTCTATGTAACGACGTTTGGATGATCTTTCGTCACTGGATGTTCTGTTGTCCGAGGTGGCTTGTGTTGCTGTGAAATAACTAGTTGCTCTAAAAACGGTTTCCTCATACAAATCCTCTCCTTCATCATTTCCAAAGAATCGCTTGAAGTTGTTCATAATAATTTTATAAAATAAGTAAATTGATAAAAATTGAAATAAACTGATCTGAAAATAAAAAAAAGTTATATTTAACAAAACCATTGCGGATTAGTGCATTTTGTTAATTTAACTCTGGAAATTAATTTTTATTTTAACAAATAATTTAATTAAACCACTGGGGATGCTCTTACAACGCGACTTCCCATACACAAAATATGCTGAGTAATAAACCCGACACTTACTGTACACATGCACAGGCTATAAAAATGTTCATTTCAAATGCATACACCAGCATACATAATAAATACTACAGCCAAAAAAAAAAAAAAAATCGTTTCGTTATCATTTGGTACTTCGTGAATAGCATTAAAAAAGAAAATATGTAAAAAGAAAAAAAAAAGCTTCATAATAAGCGTGTTGGAGAGGAAGCATGGTTCACAGACTTGACTTTGTCTGACGATAGGCTTGCAGATGATTTGAAGATTTTACAAACTTTAGCAAGAATATGCCATCAAGAAATGATCCAAGAGTTTAAAAAGACAACAAACAACGATCATGGCTACTATCTATCTTGGCCTTTTGTTCCTTCAGCTATTAAACTGAAATATGCTCTTGTTTTGGAGAGAAAAGCCTTACATATGGATATGCCTCTTTACAGATGTAAAGATTTCTGGCTTTTATATGAATTACATAAAAATAGAGGCTTAAAGAAGAAGAATAAAACAAACAGTTATAGCATAAGTTTCAGCTACGTTTGACATTAGGATCTCGCCATTAACTTTTTTTTTGAAACGAAGCTACTTAAGTCTTTGATGACTATATCAACATGAACGGAATTAAGAATAACTTTACCCTTTCGTTACCCAATTAACCTTATACATAGATCTTCTATATGTTTGAAGTTGCTAAAAAAAAAAGGGAGGTATAAGCTTCTTACTATATTGTAATTTTAAATACTCAGAGTCTCTTCAAAAATAGCAAAAGTAATAGATACAAAATCATATTTTATTAAAATTATTACTTAAAACATATATGCTATCAATCAGAATATTAGGAAGGTGTTACTCTCATCTGGTGAACATGACTTTTAAGAGGTCAACCAATTCTTCTACTTTTCTGCTGATTAGTTTTGAGTCGTCATCCTCTTCAGCGCGACTGGCTGGTCGGTTACCTTGACGGCTGGCAGGACGACTGGCAGAGAAACTAGCGTTAGAATTGCTTCTGGGACGACCAGGCTGTCTCAAACTTTGTCTACTACTGGAGCGACTTAAAGAGCGACTAGCTTGACGGCTTGTAGGTAAGTTCGATGAAAAGCTTTGGCGGCGTCCGTTTCTCATTGTTGGCATATCTTCTTCTTCTTCTTCTTCTTCTTCGTACTCTTGTTTATCTTCTAGATTCTTGAGCGGTTGAGGGTCGTGTTCATCCAGCGTATGCTTATTTAAGCTATCAAGGTCAGTTTGCAGACAATGATACCAACAAGACGGACAAGCATAATGGTCCGAATCATACTCTTCACCTTGACTTACAAAGACATAGTCTTTATCTTGTGGTCTTCTAAAATTTCGTTCTCGAGGTGGAATATGCATTCCATGAATTCGGGCGATATGGTTCCGTGTTGAGCTAGCATTACTCAAAATGTTTCCACAGATATAACAGCCGTGAGCTAAACAAACTCTTTCTTTATCCATTCTGCTTCCACTTCTACTTACTGAATTTCTTCTTGAGTAGTTACTGGATCGACTAGATGGTCTTTCGTAATACATGTTTTTGAATAGTTGTAACGAAAAGTAGTCAGAAAAAAAAATTAAAACCTAAAAAAAAGGATATTTATAAGTTATTAAATAAATCAAAAATGATTTATTTTTTTTTTAAAAAGAGAAAAAATGGTGGACAACATTTTAACATAATGGGCCTAGCATAACTATTATGACGCCTTATCAAACAAGTTTATATACCTAAAAAGAAAGACTAGAATGCTTTTTTTTAGTACTTGAATCAAAGACAAAGATCTTCATATAAATAACTAACAACTTTTCATTTAATACGATAAATAGTTTTACTAATCAAAAATCATTTTTTGTAATGAATAATGCAATTTTTATTTTTTATTTAATCAAACAGATATATATATATATATATATATATATATTGTAAAATTTTAGTTTGGATATAATTCGAGATTTGTTGACTTGGATTGTCTTCAATTATGAGAGTATATGTATTTTGTAATTACAAAACATATTTCTTTTTCTCTTTTACCAACTTGAGCTATATCCAAACACCAAGAATGACAACAGATTATTATTTACTAGAAATTTGACAATATGTTATCTCTAGTTTTTTTTTGTCAATTGAGCCGGCTCAATATCAGCATCTATATGGAACTTTCTTGCAAAGGATGGATTTAAGAGCAATCAGAATTTCTTCTCTGAAGCAAGCTTAATTTTGTCGTATCAAATCCTCGAATTGTCTTTTCGGATCGCTTGTGATTTTTAAACAAAGAAGAGGTATCTTTAATAGTTTAGAATAGGGGTTATTTTGAAGGCTATATGGTTGAGTTTATTGCTACCAAATCGACGATATTATTGTCCTTTACTTAGTTTATTTTTCAACGTAGGCTCTGGATTTGTTAAATCAATCCTTTAACTCCTTGTCGTTTCTCAACACAATCCACCAAAACTTTCTCAAGGATTTATTTACCTGAAGTTGTCATGTTTATTACATTAATATGAATATAAAATAATGTATTATTGTAGTTTTATTTATGTCATGATTTCTATTCCACAAAATACAGAATTACTATTTTGTTGTTACAGCTGATGTAACTCAAAAATATCCTATTCCACAGAAAAAGTGTTACAACTAAACTTTTGAGTACCCCATACATAGTCTATTGTACTCTTCAGAAGCTTTCTTTTTTTTTGTGTATGTGTGTTAACTAATATGATGCTCCATTCGTATCATTCACCAGTGACCACATATACTGCAGATCTTAAAAATCTTGTTTTGATAACTTGAAAGAATGAATGCTTTCAAATGAAATAGTTACAAAAAGAATATATGTAATTTACTACAACATAGTTAAACTAATAGCCCTCGAGTCTGTTGTAGATATTGTCAAGGGTACTCCGGGCTTAAATAATGCTAAAACAATAAAGTAAAAGTCGCAATCCTCCCAGCATAAAAAAAAGTTGAAATTTGTGGCACCTCAATTTGATTCAGTTATGATAGACAGTAGTAAATTTGCTATCTGTCTTTTTCTTTTTTAACAGGATTTTAGTAAAAAAAAAAAAAACTTCTTTAATTAACAAAATTTATCACTATATCTTTATGTTTTGCATTGATAACAAAGAACTGTATTTTTAGAAAAAAGCTTTTTTTTTCTCTGTATATATGAACTTTGACGCGATTCATTTATTACTTAACTTGAAGAACTTTTTTTTATAAAACCTTCTGTACTTTTATTATAATCTGGTATATAGTATACAGAATAATAATCTATAAAATAGCTCAAAAACAGGTTACAAGTATTTTCACAAAAAAAAGACTTGTAGTAATGCCATTTAAAAATGAATACTGTAATATACTAAAAACCACTTAAAACTTAATACGATAACATGTCAAAAAAACTTAAACAATAAAATGAGTAGTTATACTATATAACATACCAAACCCAACCATAAATAACCACTATATAAATAACTTTCAAAACCATAATATAAAAATAGTCTAATAGTTCGAAAAAAACTGATTTTTTTTATTGCTACAAAATTGATATATACATACATGATTTCAAAGTTATTTATAATTATCTGTACAATGAGCTATATATTTCCATCTATAGTTAAGTAATAGAAAAAAAAATGCAAATCATGCCGTACATATCATCATGCTACAATTTTTTTTATAAAGGTTCCATATTAGCTTAAGAAAGTTCTATGTGAATAAACAAAATGCGCGCAAAAAAACTGAAACGAAAATAAACATGTGTCCAGGGGATACATATCATGTCATAGCCATATGGTATACGTACATATTATGTTTATTTTAGCTTTTACATTTTTTTTTTTTTTTTTTTTTTTTTTTTTTTTTTTGCTGCACGAATATACGTGTAAAAAAAAACAAGATTGATGTATGAGCTAAATATTTACAACTCGCGTGAATTATCAGGTGTTTTGATAAAAAGAGAGAGAACACATAAAGAGGCTTCCTATGAAAGAGAGAGAAAGGGTATAAAAAAGAGCGGGATTATGTGTATTTTATCTGATGTCTCCTTATTAGATTAATATAGGAGACATGTACAGATAAGCATATATGCAGTAGAGTAATATTTTTTTATACAATTGAGCAACACACACACAATTAATTATTTGTTTAAAATGAGATCCAAATATTTGGGCAACAATTGTAAAGAGTATTCGTGATTTCTATAGATGTGCGAAAAAGAAAGAAAGAATCGTTTCTTCAAAAAGCTCTTTTAGTTTCAAAATAAGCTTTTAAATTATACATGTATATACATGTACAATGTAAAAAAGAAACAGTTTATTTTGTTATTTTTAAAAATATCACAAGAAGAAGGAGATTTCCTCTCTCAGACAAAATTTCAATCACATACATTCTTAGATATTCTTATGATTTACTTTAAACATGATGACGCCCACATGTGAATTTTGTTATTTTTTTTTTTTTTTTTTTTACGCCAAAGTATATCCTGCATGAATAAATAAATAAAAGGCTAATTATTTCATTTTAAATTTTTTTTTTCCATTGTTAATTCTCTCTAAAGGGATGTGTGGGTGAGAGAGGGATTTAGAAATATGCGCTCTTCACCTAAATTTAGACAACCAATTTATCTAAATCAAGAACTAAAAGACTCTTACAAATAGAAAAAAAAAAGCTGCATACCTTTTTATTCAATTAAACATGTACACGTAAAAAAAATAAAAATCGAAATGTTCCTACATACATACGTTTATTTTATCTTCTTCCTCAAAAAGGAGGGAAAGGAAAGAACTATTTTAACTACATATACTTTTTTTTTTAATCTGAAACAATCGCATCAAAAGAAAATGGTTCAAACTTAACACCATCACCCAAATAAAACTTGCCATTAAATTCAACCCAAATTAAACGTAATGCGTGTAAAAAGGCAGATAGACCTTCCATACATAATAAGATACCGATCGTCAATACAAACCACATACTAAATCCAATAACAAGTCCTGCTACAGCTATAGGGCCAGAAAAGCTAAACCATATACCGAGTGTCATATCCCATAATACACTTGATAATTCTATACAGATAAAAAAAAAAAAGTCAATCATTCTATTTTCATGCCTGTGTCTATTTTGTTGACTTACGAGCATGTGCAAGTGATAAGGCCCATAAACGAAGGTAAGATGCAGTATTGGAAATACAATTTAAACAAAATTCAATTGTATGGATTGTTTGATGAATCATGACTTCACTAAATTCAAACTACACATATGTGTAAGTAAAAAAAAAAAAAAAAAGTTGCCATGAGTAACTAACCTCTTCTTCCATTTCTTCGACGTCTGTGTCTGCCACATTAACAACTGCGGCAGTACCTTCTTCTTCAGTCAATGCAATTGCGCCATACTGATGTTTCTCATGCTGTTTTTTCAAATAATAAGGTTTAGCAAACCACATCCATGGTACACAAATCAAAGCAATTAAAATCAAGGTCAATTGAACGGGTCCCTAATACTTGCACTTTTAATTTTTTTTTTTTTTTTTACAAAGAAAAAAAAAAACTTACTTGTCCAGGATAAAGTTGATCTTCAGGGTCTACTTTTCCAGGTGTCAAGAACATATAGATCAACATATTTAAAAGATTTGGAGGAGGATTATGGATATGATTTCCTGCACTATCGAGTTCCCACCAATCAACGCTCCATTTATAGATGATACAAAAGACTAAGTAACCAAAGATGGATTCCATAAATAGAATTTGGGGAAGAAATTCTAGCCAGATGAACTCGGCTTGCTTATAGTAGATATGGTTGAAGATGTTTAAACAGATAGCAAATGACATCTAAATTATAAAAATGAGTAATGAGAGTGTATACATATATATATATATATATATTTACTTGAGTGACACCAATGATGATTGCTTGTTTCATTTTATACGAATTGGAAAATAAAAGATAATTCTCAGCACCATGCCAAGCCTTTAAGCGTATGAGTCTATTATATTATCCATTACAGTTATGAAAATATACTTACTGGATCATAACCAAAAGGATAGACATGTCCATTAGGTATTTCCTCCACGGTTTCAAATTCTGTGTAATTCGAAGGTAAATCAAATCCAGACTTGAAGAGATGTAAAGACAAGGAAAAGATATCGTTATAAATGAAGCCAGTAAAGATTGAAAAGAGAGCCATCATAAGTAACATGTAACGACCACTAAAGAACATGGAGAATATTTCATCCTTGACATGGGCCAATTTCCTTTCATTCAATATTAAATAAAGCGCGAAACAAAGCATCAAGAATCCATGACCTATATCACCAAACATGATTGCGAATAAAAAAGGAAATGAAATGATGGTAAATAAACCTGGATTGACTTCACGGTAACGAGCAATGCCATAGGCATCAATGATGTTTTGAAACCCCTCAGTGAATTTATTTGTACAATGATAGGTAGGTGGCTTTCGTTTGGTTAAAAGCTCTGTCAAGACAGAAGGCATGTTTGTACCCGAAGATTCAATGGCGTGTTTTAAAGCTTGATGTGCTAAATGCACATCGAGTTTTGGACACCAGCATTCTGCAATTAAACACTTTCGATTCATATCGTAGTTGAATAAATTCATGGTATGATAGATTGCTTTTTCCTTTTTAACGATGATGGTCCATTCCTTTAGATGTTCAGAAATTTTATAGAGTTCATCATGACGTGCACGTCTGGTCTGTGTTAATACGATGGTGAGATCATTGATACGTTGTTTGGTTTGAACGAGGGCGTCGTGTCGTTTGGATTTATTTGTATCGACAGGATAAAGTGTGCCGCCCATGGTTTCAGAAATCTTTTTGATCTTTTGAATGATTTCATGACCGTGAGCTACAATAGCAAAGACGTTCTTTTCGACAAGTTTCTCGGGTTGGGTTGGGTCTATGATGGGATCTTGTATTTCAGAGAATCTGATATAGACGTTACCACGTAAGATACGCCAAAGGACACGTTCAAATGTTTGGATCTTGGATCGTGCAATGACACCTGTCACATAACGTAAATGTTCTTGTTGGGCTTGTTCTTGAGTTTCTTCATTTGTATTATCTACCAAGATCGTATCAACTCTAGTTACATCACCCTATTTACATATGGTCTTATTAATAAGGAATGTTTTGTTTCATTAAAAACTAAATTACCTGTGGAAATAAAATCGAGAATTGGTTCAATACATGTCGGAGCTCAGTCAATTGTAAATTAGTTGTGAGAAGTGTTTCATAAGATTCATTCATTTGATTAATATGTTGTTCATAAGTTCTTAGTAATTCTTCTAAATCATCAATTTGTTGTGGATTACGTGGGGTAGTATAGATGATGGGTTGTAAAAGAGGAATATCTGATTTTTCGATTTGAGACTGAAAGAAGCCTGTATATTATGGCATTTAATATTTTTTGATGTCTGTAAAAAAAAAAAAAAAAAAGAAAAAAACTTACGACACTGTCTTTCCATTTCATCAAATCGTCTGATTTCAGATACAAAAGTACGTTGGAAAGTATTGACATTTGAATAAAGCTAAAATGGATATATCAACCAAGGAGAGAGTTATTAATTAATAAAAATGTGATTGAAATATATTATTATACATCTCTAAATTGAACTTTTCCAAGCTCACCCAACTCAGCTACACAGGTGTGTGCAACCTCTGCTGGTATAAATAGTTGGATCAAACTCATTTCTTCCGAACGAAATAGAGTTGAAGGCATTTTTTTTTTCTTCAAGAAGAAAAAGGGGAAAGAGAGGGGAAGAGAGAGAAAAATAGAGAGAGAGGGGGGATTTATTTGATTTATTTCATTCCTTTATTATGATATATATACATATTTATATATAAAAAAAAAAAAAAAAAAGGGTGATAACGATGACGTTAACAAATAAAAAAATTCTGATTCCGTGTGTGTTTAAATAAATAACATTTAACAATATTTTCCTTTCCTCTTCTTTTTTTTTATATATATTTATAAAAAGGGAAAAAATTTATTAATAGAAATGATTAAAAACATAGGCAAACTTAAACAAGTAAGAAAAAAAAAAAAAAAAAAAAAAAAAAAAAAAAGATATTAAGTTTATAAAAAAAATAGTGGACAGGTGAAAAGTTTGGATCGGCAAAGACAACGTTACAGACAGAAGATTTTCAACGTCTTGAGATAGAAACCGAAAGAAAGCGTATAGGATTTGAAAAATTACATGCGGCAGCTGTATTGATGCAAATGCAACTTTCTAAAAAGAAAATATCACCCGAGGATAATAAATCAAAGAGGTTACCAAATGATATTTTGGGTGTATGTTTTACAAGTTATGGAAATGAATTTACAGATGATGCACCAGTTGGTAAAGTAATCACACGTATTATACAATTTAAACAGTAATAATAGTAATATATTATTATTATTACATACATAGCGGGTGCATTGATTAATTTTGGTCAAGCACAAAGTAAGATAAGTTGTTATCAAGAAGACTATGCAGAGTCTATGAGATTAGATTATATGGAAAAATTAGATGAAGGATTACAATTATTTAAAGAATATGCTGCACTTCGTAAAAAACTTGAATCTCGTCGTTTAGATTATGATGCTAAAATAGGTCGTTTACAAAAATCTAAAAAGGAAAAACCTGAATTAGAACAAGAGTTACAAGCTTCAAAATTAAAATATGAAGACTCTGAATACGACGTCATTCAAAAGATGGTTGCTCTTCAAGAATTTGAAGATGAACATTATGATTCTTTAAATTATTTCTTAGATATTCAATTAGATTTCTTTCAAAAGTCTTTACAAACTTTACAAGAAGTGAAATCTACCATGTCTGCTAGTACGAATACTACTACTTCTCGTCAAAATCATCAACGTTTAGCTGCTCTATCCCGTACTTCAAGTACTGCTTCAACTAGTTTGCCTTCAGTTGAAGAACCATTAAGTAGAGTCATTAGTAGAAAGGCAAGTACTGATAATAATTTATCTCCACCTGTTCGTCGTGCTATCGGTAGTCGAAGTGCTTCATTTAGTGATCATGAACAACAAGCTCCTTCTACTCGACCTACACCACCTAGTTTACCTCGTAGACAATGTAAGTAAATATATATATATAAGGTGATACAAATTTGAATTAAAAATAAATTATAATTTGGTAGCACAAAGTACAACAACCCAACGTAAAGCTGTATATGATTTTGGAGGAGATAATAATGATGAATTATCATTTGAAGTAGGAGATATTATTACAGTGATTGAAGAAGTAGATGAAGGATGGTGGCTTGGAGAAAGTCAAGATGGACGTAGAGGTATATTCCCAGTAAATTATACAGAACTTATGCATGGTGCAGGACCACCTATGCCTGCTAGACCAACTAATCTTAGTGCAACCATTCAAGAAGAACCAGTAGAAATGAGTCCTTTTGGAGATTCAAAAATGAGTTTTACCAGTAGACCAACAAATGCTCGTACATTATCTGCAAGTCCAATGAGTTCACCTATTCCAAGAACAAATAGTTATAGTAGTACTACTGCTACTACTACCAAACGCGCTCCACCTCCTCCACCCGTATCACGTACACCACCTGTCATGGCATCACGTTCTCAAACAACCTCACGTACTGCTCCAAGTACTCCTCAATATGTTGCAACAAGTAAAAATGATTACTTTGATCAAGTTGATTGTCATGAATGTGGTTGTAATGATTTTAGTGCAAATATATTTAAAAAGGGACATTGTAATAATTGTTTCCATAAGCATTAAAATAATAAATAAATAATTTAGGAGGTTTTATCTCTGTTACGCCACATAATATAATAAACAAATTTATATTACACACACACACACACATGCTAGAACTTAATAGAATTTTTGTAATAAATAAACAAATACAAGTAATATTAAAGAGAGAGAAAGAGAGTTGAAAAAAAAAAACAAGAGTTGGGTGGTTTTTATATATGTAAAATAGGAGATTGGAAAACAAAGAAACAAAGGAGTTGGAAACACACAGTGAGAAAAAAAAAAAAAAAAAAAAAAAAAAAAAAAGAAGAGGGAGAGACTAATAAATATAAATATGTTTTTTTTTCGGTTCTTTCTTCCTTTCTTTTTCTTTTTTTTTTCTTTTTTTTTACATGTATTTACATGTGTGTTGTGTGTGTGTGGGGGGGGGGGAGTTGAGATGTGATTTAAATATGTAAAAATGTGGAGAAGTGAGAAAGTGAAAAAAAAAAAGGTGTGTGCGTTATATGTATAATGTTATTTTTTTTTTTTTTGAAAGAGAGAAAAAAAGAGAGAGAGAGAGAGAGAGACAGGGATAGTTATCGCTACTTTTTAGTATCTGTCAGGACGAAAAGAAGACGAGGAGGACTGTGGTCGTGATGATACATATGAGGAGTTATTATTGTTGATGACACGACGAGACTATATATATATATTTATATAAAAAAATTAGTGTACAATTTTTTTTTTTTTTTTTTTTTTTTAGTACGTATTTTTTTTTTTTTTTTTTGTAACTTACCGTGGATGAAGAGGATATAGAAGTAGGTTGGTATGGATAATAATTATTATTATAATATCTTGGTCGATCGTAGTACCGAGATATCGGTCTACTCTCACTATGACTAATACTACGTGATCTTACAATAACAGGCTTTGTGGCAAGGCTTGGTTGTTGTTGTTGTTGTTGTTGTTGCTGTTGTTGAGAAGGAGGAGTAGGAGTAGGAAAAATAGAAGGAGTAAGAGGAGGAGGTGGAGGAGGAGGGGTAGATAATAATTCTTTCATGGCTTGAAATAATTTATGCTTTTCTTCTTTTAATAGTCTAATTCTTTCACGAATGACTTCAGAAGATTCTTCTTGTTTTTTCTTTTTTGGTTCGAGTTCGATTAAAGCATTGACAACCATTTCAGTTGGTGGTAACGATTCTTCTTCAAAGCAACAAGTCTCAATGGGAGGAGAAGGTAAACCGTTATCGAGATGAGTAAAAGGTAACTTTTTATCATATTCGTCTGATTCAGAAGGAGGGGGGGTAAGAGGAGCAGCACTGTTACTTGTACGCTTCTTGAGACGTTGGATAATAGAAGAACGAATAGCATCAATATTGGTAGGAGGTTGGAATTCGTATCGTTTAGTTGCCATAGTATTTTATTTTATTTTTAAATGATAAAAAAAAAAAAAAAGAAAAGAAAGAGGAAAAGAATAACTTTTTTATCATCTTTTTTCTTTTTTTTTTTCCTTTTTTTATATAGAAAAAAAAAAAAAAAAAAAAAAAAGTAGAGAGAGAGAGAAAGAGAAAGAAGACAAAAAATCTTTTTTGGAGTGCGTCATCTTGGAGTTATTCTACATTCGATCATCTCTTCTTTTATTGGTTGTTTCTATTTATTGATATTACTCTATTTTTGTGTTGTGTATGTGTGTGTCTCGCTGCGTCTTCATCCGTTCAACTGAATCTAAACTTTTTTTTTTTTTTTACTTTTTTTTTTAACTTGATGAGTTTATTCTAAACAAGAAAAAGAAAAGAGAGGGAAAGCTTTTTTTTTTTTTTTACTTTTAAGAAAAAAAAAGAAAGGTCATCTCGCTATTTTTTTTTTTAAGAAAAAAATAATAATAAAAGAGGAGAGTTGCACAGCTAAAAAAAAAAAAAGGTTACACACTCGAAGGTATCCTGTGCAAAAAAAAAAAAAAAATGGTAAAATTCCAATTGAATTCAGACGTTAACAAGTAAAATTTAACTTACGTGTAAATATTGACCATAAAGTCCTACGGGCACTATATTAGGAGATGGCAGTACTATTGATTGTTGTTGGTTTAAATTGAATGGGATGGGGGTTTCCTTTCCAAATCTCGTGAGAAATGTGGTACATGTTCCTGGATGCGTTTGTATCTCTGTTCCAAATAAGAGTGTAGTTTGAACATTTGAGGACGCTATGTAGATTCTTATTGTCAGCTACTCGCTTAATACTTTCCAATGTCTTTGAGAAGCAACTGCTGCATATATAATAAAGGGAGCAATTATAGTTGTTAATTAATGTATTTAACTGATTTCTTACTTTGAAAGTGTTGAATTCATTGATATCGAGTAGAAGTAGCTCTCTTTTTCTTTCCCTAATTTGTAATTGTCGATAAAATAATGCCAGTAACACCTACCATGTGTCCTTTAAACTTAACGGCCTCTTTGTTCTTCATCCCATCCCCAAAAGCTATCAATGATACTTTGTTCTTTTTTTCTTTCAGTTTAAACAACCCTTTTTTTTTGCGATCTTTTTTAGGCGAAACTGGTAAACTATAAGAAAAGCAATGAGTTACTGATAAATCTAAGTTACTTTCTTTTCTAATACTTTTGTTCTGCTGGTAAAAGCGGTACAGTGGCATCCCTTTTTTTTTCTTCATGTACTTCAGCCTACTTTTCTTGTACTTCTTACTGCCATATGTTTACAGATTCTTCTACCGCATTTTGCCGGCCCTGCCAGTTTCGAAATTTGATTTTAGATATACTGAAATACTTTTTAAGGTATTAGCATTAATATAAATAAACTTCCATGTCATTGAAGGATTTGGAAAGAGAGAGGGATACGTCTCGGAAGATGTTCTGGCTTATCTTCTGCATTCATTTTATTAATGCTGTTTGCATAAATCTGCTCGTATTCCGTCATTATATGTCTAATAACTGGAATACGGTTACCAGGTTCTCTTGATACGCTTGTTTTAGAAAACGATTTGTATTTCGTTTCTTCAAATATAGATTGGAGCGGCCTAATTGTGTTAATCATATAGTTATCAAATGTAATAGAATCCTACGATATGACAAATTCCTAAGAGCAGAATCATCTTTACTGAGTTGGGATTATCAGTATAAGGAAGTTGTATAAGTATCTTTTGCCGATACAATTAATAGCAGGCGTTTTGAATTTCTATAATAGATTATATTAATACATAATTTTATCAGTTCAAATGTAAAAAATATAACGTTACCGGAAATCACTGACGTAATAAAAAAGAAATACATTGCTCGAAATTTTCGACATAATTATTTAAATATGTTGTAGCCCTTATCTTATGAGCAGCAGATAGACTCTCAGAATAGCCAGTTAGAGAAGTAGAGAGTGATATGGTTCCAGTAGGATGGGTCTCCTTCTATTCGTGAAACACCTCAACGAGAAAAGGGATATAGGATTAGAGTTTTGGTATAGAAATCTAGCTGACACGCTTTCGATTGTTTGAAAATAGGATAACCTGTACACACAGCGAAGATGAGAAAAAAGCTTGCTCCTTTAAAAACTAATCATGTATAAAAAATCAAAGGTAGCGACTTTATATGATACTAGCACGCATTTGCATTCAATTTATTAGCAAATCTCTCTTCGACCGGAGCAAATTGCAGTTGCTTTACATTAATTTATGTGTCTTCAGATACGAGAGCCTATGCTCCGGTCAAATTTGTGTTTTAATCTCGGTAATCAAATGTCAAACAGAGAACAGTGGTGGATAAATTCTACAATTGTTCGATGTGTATTTTTAGTTTAACAGGAGATAAATGGCAATTGTATAAGCCATAGAAAAGTTAAAATCTGGCCATCATGTAATTTTTAAATTGCAGAAGGGCAACATGTTTTTTTTTAAGTAGTAAAAATGACATTACTCAATTTGTAGAGGGCGATCTTTAAAGAGATGCAATGTGGAAATGAATTTGAGAAAGCCAGCATTATTCCTTGCACTTGCTAATAAATTACACAAAGAATTTAAAGAAAAGCCCGAGTTAGTGTTTTAATAGTTTTAACTGAACAAGACATTGGCAGCAGTTTCTATATTTTGATGCACTTTCACACCTTGGATTTTAGTAGGCAAACCCCTTAACTTCATGTGTTTAACGAGACTGACTTCAATAGGTTCAAAGCTGAATCTCCTCGTCATTACCAAAAGCCTAAAAGCAATGTTCAAGCTCAAGTACCTTTCTCAAACATTCTAAGCTTCCAAAATGGGTAATAAAACTAAGCCAATTTAAATGCATCTCCAAATGTAGAAGATAGGAAACCCTTAGGTCTACTATAATACCTTTTACAACTGCTTAAAAGAAGCTATTTGAGCGCACCCATTGCTAGAAAAATAGATGTTTTCTTTTGTAACTCTTATATCGAAACTCAAAACTGAGTACTGATTTCAGATCTACTTACTCTAAGCCATGTGGTTTTATATTCATGTGTTGTCAAGGATTTTGAATTGTTTGTTCCTGGTAAATCTTCGATTTTAAACCAATCTATGTCAATATTCTTTCAAGAACTTTCACTCTTGCTATTAGCCATTTGTTTAAGGAAGTTCTTTGAAAACAAAAAGCAAGAGCTGAAAAAAAGTAAGATCTCAGGTGTTTACTGTAAATCAGCACACTCTATATAAATCAGTTTAAAGTTCATCACACTCAATTGAAATGTGGAAATATGGCTACACACAAACATTTTATAGTCAATGATCAACCCTTGTAGTAAAAAAAAAAAAAAAAAAAACAATCATCTGGGAAGAACAAAAAAGATCTTTTTTTTTTTTGAGAGCAAATATTTATCAATATTCACATTATAATATCCAAAGGGGGATTATTGTGTCTGTATACAGATGTAATAGTGTGAGAATATTATCACGAGGAGTATTCTAGTTTTATATTTTTCTTTTTCTTTTTCTTTTTTTTTTTTTATATATATGTATATAAATAAAATATCGATTGACCGCGAAACCTTTCACTCATACAACAGGAGTGATCAGTATTATAAAGCCAAGCATGAAGATTCTTGTTTCGTTCAGGAAAAGATATACCGATTTATTTCAGCAAACTTGCAATATCGAAACTTGAATTTTTATGAAGTAAGGAAACTCATAATTTGTATACTTTTACCTTGGTTTTATACACATTTTTCTGCGGTCTTTCAAGATGAATGAAAATTTTTCTTGACAAAACACCAATGAATGAACTAAAGAAGTTGGGACAAGTTCTTTAAGCAGTCCATCATACAACATGCTGTAATAAGCTTTTTTTTTTTTTTTTTTTTTTCTTTGTTCTCCCCTTTTTATAATGTCCGAATGTTTTCTAATAAAGTATAGTTGCATTGAAATGCACAATTGTGCATATCTTTGTTGATGGCAGTGTGCATAAAAAATTGATGTAAATAATATATAACGGCTAAATGAGTTTTTACAAGTATATATATATAATAATAACAACATCTTTAATTGAGTCAAACCTTGTATTTAAAGTTCATATTGATATATATAAATACACGCGGACTTGTATAACAGCAAAAGGATGTTATTTTTAAAAATAATGAAAGTCTATTTATTATGGGTATTTTTTTTTTCTATAAGTTGGTGGTGGTGGATTAGGTCCTTTAAATACAAGACGAGTTACTTTTTTAATGAAAGAAAATGCCTTTTTAGATTTTGATTTTTTAGTAGTAGTAGTTGTTGGTGTTGTAGTGGTATTAGTTGGTTGTGATTGAACAAGCCAAGGATGAGATAAAATAAAAGCAAATGTTGCACGCTTTTGAGGGTCAGGCATCAACAAGTGCTTTAAAAGGTCTTGTGCTTCCCAAGATAAAGAAAGTGGCAGGGTAATAAAATTGGGATCTAGCATTTGATTGAATAATTCCATATGTGTTACATCCTGATCAAATGGGTATTTACCAACCAACATATGAAAGAGTAAAATACCGAGTATCCATACACTGGTTGATTCATGATTGTATGTGTCACAAATTAATAATTCAGGTGGAATCGATTGAGGCGTTCTATTATTATTATTATTATGAATATCGTTAAATTTGTTTTTTTTTTAATGTTATTATTTAACTTACCCAGAAAATGGTATTGTTTGTCGCCTTTCTTTTGTTGAAATGTATTGAATAGATTCCAAGTTATCTTGTGAATTAAATTTTAATCTTAATTTCTTTGGAACATTTTGAATATCTTTCATTCTATTTTCCAAGATGCGTCGAAATAAGATTTTGGCGTCGTGTTCGGTCGTTGTCGTCATGGTAGTCTCCTCTTGCTGCTGCTGCTCCTCCTCCTCGTTTTCATTATTATCGTCGTCGTCGTCGTCGTCGTCGTCAGAAAAGATCGGCTGTACGATAGGTGGTACTGGTGGCAATGGTACTGGTGGTACGGTTAACCTGTCGTTGTCGTTGTTGTTGTTGTTGTCATGACTACTACTATTATGAGTAGTTACGATAGAATCCGTAGTATTTGTTTCTGATAACTCTGGAATGATATATAATTCACGTCGGTGATTATGTGGTATATAAAGGGAAGCAGAGGGTATAAATTCTTCATTCTAAATATATAAAGATATAAATACAAGTTTTGTTTATTATTAACTTTTTTTTTTTTTACCTTGGTCGGAGCTACCTCGGATGTAGTATGGAGCAGTTCCGAAGATTTGATAGATGGCTGTACAACGATAAAAGGTAGAGGAGGTTCATCAGGCGAAAGATTTTTCCAGCGTTGGATAGAAGTATTTTTAGGTTTTCTTGAAACAAGTTTTTGCCACCATAATTTTTTGGTTCCTGAATTCATTGGCAATCAATCAAGATATGCCTTATTTTATAAAAGTGACATATAATGCGCACTTTTTTTTTAAGCTTTGAATGATGTTTGAAAGGAAGAAACGGTGAATTGATACAAACAAAAAAACTATATATTTTTTTGTTTAAGAAGCTTTTTTTTTTTAAAAAAAAAAAGAAAAAAAAAAAGACAAAAAAGCCTGGGGGTTTTTATAAAAACAGAGGAGGTTTAATTCACACATTGGGGTTATATTTGTTTTTTTTATATCGCCATAAGGCGAGATCAATTGACATATTCGGTAAATCCCTCTATAAAAAAATTAGAAAACGAATTTTAGATTTTTGGTTCCGCTATTCCGGTTTTTTTTTTATGTAGTACCCCTCAATATAACAACAACAACTTTTTTTTTTTAAAAAAAACACGTCTGATTATTTTATTTTTTTCATATCTTGATTATTCGTAATTAGAATCATTTATCACGGATAATAAAAGAAAACACGGGGAATTGATCATTTGCTAAGCCGAAAAATAGTTTTATCTTTCTTTACCCTGAACTTGTTTTACATACACATCAAACGGGTTACATAATTTGCATTTTACTTATGTAAAATTTCAAAAAACGGAGTCTTAATCATGATGACAGTTTTTGGTTTAAACAAAATGATCTACATTTATACAACTCCTATTATATCTTTTTCTTCTTAACTCAAGCCTTCTTTTTCTTTATTCATAAAGGTATATAAGGTGACATTTTTAGTTTTTTTTTGTATAAATTGTCTCCAGTTTTAATATTTACTCTCTCATCCGAGCTGTAATATATAGTGTACCCATTTTATTGTTTTCATTCTGTTGTAATATGACATCATTTACGGAATACGTTGCGGTCTGTATACTTGACAGATGATTATTGCATGTTTTCTTAATAGGAACCTTTTTTTTTCACAGATATAGTTTTTTTTTTCTGGTGTTCCGTTTCACTAGTAAGTTTTTTTTTTTCTCTCTCTCTCTCCAAGACTTGATTTCTAATCATGGAGAGGGCACTATAATTACCTTTTGGTTATAACATCAAAGTTGAAAGCTGTAATAAGCTTTTATAATATTGCTCGTATATATAGTCTTATTATTACGTTATCATTGTGAAAATACTATGCAAGGTAGAGTTGGCACTTTTTTTTTTAAAAAAAAAAAATGCAATTTTTCATAAACTAACATTTAGAGAGAATTTTTATGCGTCTATGAATTATACAATTTCGGTGGTTTAGAAAGTATTAAGGTTGTTTAAGGAGGTCCAATAATTTCGAATAATGGATCATAAAACAGTATTAGCTCAAGTTTTAATTGCATTAAATTTAGACCGGAGACGTTAATACTATGCGTTGTCAAACGAAATTTCTCCTTTTTTTTTTACTGCAAGTGGTTTTAAAGTCTGCAAATAAAATAATTTGTTGTAGATAGAGATTTCATGTTTGATTCAATAATTTGTTGTAGATAGAGATTTCATGTTTGATTCAATAATTTGTTGTAGATAGAGATTTAAGTTTGATTTTACAATAGGTAATGGCATATAGAAAATGAACCGGTAAAAGAATGATATAGAGGTTGTCTCAGATACTGACTACATGGGGGTCTATCTATGTTAGTTGTCACCCGAGAAATGAAAAGAGATGGGTCGGAAAAGAGAAATATATTGAAAGTAAAGAGAGGATGAGTTAAGGATGTAAAGAGAGAGAGAAGAAGTGGTGATGAACAAAAAAGCAAACATGCTATGACTGGCTTTTTCACTGAATTTTGATGACATAGCCACTAATCGATGCCCATTCAAGCTGGGAGTTTCGTATCCCGAAATAAAATTGGGCAAGGGCGGTTGTTTGCTTGCAGTTTTTCTCTTTACCAAAAACTAAAAAGGTATAATTTTTTTATTTTTAAAAGAGAAGTAAAAATGAATGATGGACTAAAAGAAAAACAACAATAGATATTACATTAAAAATGGGTGGACCTGCTGGCGGAAAGAAATATATGGGATGGTAAATATAAAACTGCAACTTTTCGAAATATATCAAATATTCAATATATACATATTTTTTTAAAAATAGGTGGGGTCATATGGGTGGACCTACTCAAAGAGTATGTAGATGACTTATAAACAACAAATTTTCGCAGCATGGAACTGATGATTGATACATTTTTTTTTCATTTTTTTTTTAGGGTGTTGTTACTTACATCTTGTCTCCTTTTGAACAAAGAGCTTTTGCTGGTGCCGCTCACAACGCTGTCTTCAACACTGCTCGTCGTGTTTCCTCTCAAATCCCTTACGTTGGTGCTGCATTCGGTTTCGGCTATTTGATCTATTACGAAGCTAGCAAGAGACATGCCTACCTTACTTCCAAGGCTGGTATTGCTGCTGAAGGTGGTAGTCATTAGATAAATTATTCAACAACAACGAAATATTACAACCGAAATAATAAAATATATAAAAAAAAAATCAACACACAAACGTATATACAGATGTCGAGAAAATGATTGAAGATATATTTTTATTATTATTTTGTTGAAGGATTAGTGTAAATTATTACAATTATGTATATATTGACATTTTGATGCTATTAAATAAATGTTGATTTTTTTTTGTAATAGAGTCATGAAAAGAGGGGAAAGGGAAAAAGAGGGGGGTTCTGTTTTTTTTAACGTTTTTGTTTTCGGAAAAGCCATACAAAGAACGTAAACATCATGACATTGAATACAGTATATGCAGACAAGATACCAAAATCTCGCCAACGGTTACTAAATTGCCAGCCAATTCTTTCTTCATAAAAGTCGGAACCAGTCGTATATTGACAGTAATCACAATATTCTGTATTTTCCGGATTACCAACATAGCCTGCACCGCCATATCGGAAAAAGGGTTCCATGTATTCACCACAAGTTTGACCAGGAGGCACATTAATATGAATATAATCATCAGAACCACACACTACTTTAACACCATCCATTACGTTCACCACAAGGCCTTCTATTAAATAATGGTATGGGTCTAACCAGTACATCCAAGACCTCCAAAAGTATGGCATAGCGCCTGGAGGTTGCATAATACCAGCAAACAGGATCAAAATGGAAGTAAAGAATGGATTGATAACAGCTGCCATAGGTGGTGTAGCAGAGAATGCTGCAATAGTGAAACCAAGTGAGACAGAATAGAATAAAAACATAATAAAGTGAATATAAAAGAACCCAACACGATCTGACGTGTTCTCTAAACCAGCTGTCCAGTAGAAACAAAACAAGAAGATAGTACCGAGCACAATCAAATAAGGAATTTCAACCAGAACACAGGACAGAGCAAATGGTGCCCAGCCATAATATTTACTCGCATACTCACGTCGAAACCACATTCTTTCTTGCATAAAACGCGGTTGAGCCAAGATAATCAGAGCATTACTCATCAAAAGAGTTGTAAAGACAGAGAACATTCGGTTTTGCATATCTGCTGGCGTATTACCTAATTTCCAAAAGGAAAAACCTGAGATGAGACCAATAAACAAAACATTGAAGAGACGACCCATATTATAAGTAGGACAACGCCACCAAGAGATAACCATACGTCTATAGACATACTTTAATTGTTGCATAAAAGGAAGAGCATAAGTAGTGACTTTTCGCTTATTGTTAGGGTCAACAGTAGAATGAATTCCTTGTAATTCTTTTTCCAACATCTCGGCTTGAGCTGATTCAGCCCAAACGTCAGCCCAATCTTGGGTCGATTTACCAGCTGTACCTGCACCCACACACTCGAGAATATATTCAGCAGGGTTAGCGTTTGGAGCACATTGGCGACCACCATTAGATTCAAAGTAATCAATCATGGTATGACAACCTTCACCGATTTCACCAAAATAAGCCGTTCGACCTCCACGCATAAGTAATAGTAAATGATCAAAGTGTTCAAACAGAGTGGCAGAAGGTTGATGAATAGTACAAAGTACAGGCCAACCTGCGTCAGCCAATTTACGAATAAATCTAACAATATTATAAGAGCTTTGTGCGTCAAGACCAGAAGTAGGTTCATCCAAAAATAAAAGTTTGGGTTTACCAACTAATTCAGTTGCAATTGTCAGCCGCTTTCTTTCTTCTACCGAAATACCAATACCAGCTTCCAGATCACCTACTAACGCATCAGCAATCTTGCGCATTTCCATCAAGTCAATAATTTGTTCTACATATTCATCTTTCTCTGCCTGGGGTACTTCAGCAGGCTGACGAAGGTATGCAGAGAATCGAAGTGCTTCACGTACAGTTGCATTTGGGTTGTGTACATCCATTTGTTCACAATAACCAGTAATTCGCTCAAAGTCTTCAGCTAATGGCTCACCATTCAAGTAAATATTACCTTCGATTTTACCAATCGTCTTTCGTTTAGCCAAAACATCTAAAAGCGTGGTTTTACCTGCACCAGAAGAGCCCATCAAAGCCGTCAGATTGCCGGGTTTTACGATACCACCAACATTGTTCAATAATTGTCTTTTACCGCCTTTTACAGGTACAGTATAGTCAATATGATGCCAAGAGAAAGTAGTACCTTCAGTCACAGCTTCCATTTCTTGTTCATTGATTGTAGTCACTTGTTGCATCAACTCTTTTTCGGATGCTTCTTCAGGAGCACACCCCTTTTTATATACCTTGGTAATCGATCCTTCCTTTTGCAAATCCACATATTCCATTGCTAATGCAGTAATAGTAGTAAAGAAAAGGAAAAACAAAACGACGGCTACAAAATTGATCCAAAGCTGCCAGGTATAATAACCATAAGCTTTGGCCAGGTAATCATCGCCCAGCACAAAACTAGAACCAGGTCTACCACCAGGCAAGATACATGATTTATAAGCCTGATTGACTGATTCATAAGCAGGACCATACGGTACACCGTTCATACCTTCACATGTAAATTCTAGTCCTTTGACTTCGGTGGAGATTAAAGCTTTGTAACCATAAGCTAACGGATTAATCCAGTAGATCCAAAAGAGCCATGGATGCATTTGAACATAAGGAATTTGATAACCACAGTAAATTAAACAGGCGATTAAGAGAATACTAGAAACTTGAGAAGCTGTAAAGAAACTAGGACTGACTGCACCCCAGAAACGAAAGAAGCCGTTCATACATAAATTTGTCATAACAAGAATAATAAAAAAGGTGAAAAACTACATAGAGAAAATAAATTAGTAAAAAAAAAATTATAAATAAAAATAAGTTACAAATATCTTTGCATGCTTACCCTTCCAGCATCAAGTGCAAGACCCATCATAAAGTATACACATATTTCAAAAATTAAAACTTGAATGATAGCTAATGGGATATCCGAAATTACAATAGCAATATAAAAGGCAGATGGATGGTACATTGCAAAATGTTTGTGTTTTTCTAACACACGACGACCTTGCATAAAAGACGATAATTCAGATTGAGCAATTAAAGCATTGAAAAGTAAACTAAAAAGAATAGCACCACCACGTGAGAAAGCGCCACTGGCATCCGTAGGCATCATATAGAACACAGAAGCCATGATGAGACCCTTAACAATCACACCACCATATCGAGATACCAATGCACCTTTATCACCGAAAATTAGTTCAAACTGACGAATTGTTAAAGCCTTGACTTGCTCGAAATAAGTAGCAACAAAGGGAGAATGTTTAGGTGCATGCTTTTGATGTGCTTCAGAGAATGCTTCTCGAAAGGTTTCAGCTGGTTTATCTTTTTCAATTTGATGTTCATAAGCTGTGAGTTCGGCCATCATCTCTGCATAGAGTTTAGATTCCTTGTAAACTTTTTCAAATTGAACAGCATTAAGTGGCACACGACCTTCAAACTCGGGAAGAACTTGTCTTTCGTTCATGTTACATAGACCAGTCAAGAAATCAGGTGTTGATTTACGGTCTGGACAATAAAATCCCATTTCAGTAAAGAATCTTTTGGCTTGACTAGTAGGACCAAAATAGATACATCGTCCTTCATCTAATACCATCGCTTTATCGAAGAGGTTAAAAATACTATCAGAAGCTTGGTAAAGTGTAGAGATAGTCGTCTTGTGAAGAATATCAGTCATAATGCGAAGTGAACGAACATAATCAAGCGCCGAAGAAGAATCAAGGCCACGTGTAGCACAATCCCAGCAATTAATACAACTACGTGTTGTCATTTGTTCAGCAATGGACAGACGTTTACGTTCACCGCCTGAAAGACCACGTACAAAAGCGTTGCCCACCATAGTATTCATTTGTTTTGTCAAACCAAGCATGTTACCCAACATGTATAAGACTTGGTTGATAAATTGTCCTTTTGATTCACCAGGAAGACGTCTTCCGGGTGTTTTAGTCTTGAGAGCAAATCGAAGGGTTTGTTGAGTAGTTAAGGTTGGGTAATGCAAATCCTCTTCTTCGTTATAACAAACTTCGCCTCTGAAATGTTTGCCAAATTCATGTGAATCGATACCACCGTATATTACATCGCCATCAATTCGAGTATATGAAGCACGCATATTAGCAATCACACGAAGTAAAGTACTACAGCCAGAACCTGGACGTCCAAGCACAAGAAGCATTTCGCCTGACTTACAAAAACCATTGTTTCCCTTCAAAATAGTGAAATCAGTACCCTTATGCTTTCCCCATTTCCAGAATTGAATAAAGGAAGCGATCCAAGTCCAGTTGGTCGGAATGACTTTAGCATCCGCTCCTAGGCCTTGCACAACCAAGTCTTTCCAGATCACACCCATATTTTTGAGCTTTAAACCAGCTGCAGCAATTTGAGAACTTTGTTCAGAGAGGTAGGTTGTCAAATCAAATTCTTCTTCTTTTTCTTCTTCGGCTCCTTCCTCTACAGCAGGACTGACAGCAGTACCCGAAGTGGTTGGATGTAAGGATTCTTTACGAGATTGTTGAGTGAATTCTCTTCGTAAGGAATTATAATTCTCAATTGCGTCTTCAATATCTACAGCATTTCCATCTTGCTCACCATAACCACCTTCGGTAGTATTTGTAGTTCTCTTTTCGATATCTTCATAATCTTCATAATTGTTATCCAGATTAACGCTATTGCGAGTTCTTTGTCTCGTAATCGTATCTTGACGTTGGATATAGTCATCATCACGATTTGGATAGTCCTCGCCAATACCACGATCAGCAGATGGCATATCCATTTTTAAATGATTTTATTAGTTGATAGAGAGATAAAGTAAAAAAGATGAAAAATTTATGAGTGAGACATGATGCATGATTTTGGAGACAAAAAAATAGAAGTCGGCCTCGTAATTGAATATCCGCACTAAAACCGTTTCAATTATTGTATTATTACTTTTTTCATGAAAGTTATTTAGATAAACTTCATATATGAAACTGAAGTTATTTCTCCTTAACACTTCTTTTTAATGTTTGTTTACATGAAAAAAAAATGGGAATGAGGCATATATAAATCAAAAAAGATGGAATGAAAGAAAGAGATCGTTATTCTATAGTCTTCTTTGATACCAGACTTTTGGTTTAGGAGGAGAATAGATGGTACACGGGAAAGATTTTAACTATTTATAGCCCCATAGTGTTACGTTAAGTAACTTAACCCATGTAATAGTTATGTATACTTCATTAAGATTACGATTGTAGTTCTTCATTTAAGATAAAACAAATAAATTTATGTCGGTTTTTTTTATCGTGAGCTGGTATAGAAGACCCTAAAATCCAGACAATGTCGTTTCAACCGAGTCTTCATACGATTAGTAACTGAAAATGTACCTTTTCTCTAGTTAGATGGATCTGAGATACCAACTTTATTCCATCCGACTGATCCGTATTTCAGTCGATCATGTGTTGTTTTTGATAATTACGAAGAGTAGTACTATCAATCTACTAGTGTGCGAAAATTAGAAATTCTGGCCTTGGAAGCCAAAGTAATGAGCAGCAGTTGTTAAAATACATATTAAAATTGTTCATTTAAAACTGAATGAAAACAAAAATCGCAAAGTGGATATATATACAGGTTTATTACTTTGTTAAACACATTTTTTATATCCAGAGCATGCATAAAAGAAACACGTAAAAAATTATCTACTTGCTTTTCTTCTAAAATATACAAGTATTACAAACAGTATGTAATTAAAAGCAAAGAAAGCTACTAAGATACCAAAATTACGCCACTTGTGTGAAGCGTCCCATTCCAAAACTGTCTGATAGAAATCTGGGCCTGATCGATAAGTACAATATGCACATTGCTCTGGCTGAACGGCGTTAGGATTAGCAAGGTATCCTGTCACTCCTGGAGTAGCGAAAAAAGCTTTAGTATATTCGTCACAGGATTGTCCAGGAGGGGGGTAGAAACGTAACAAATCTTTGTCGGAGCACTCTACTTTAATATTAGCTAGTTCATTAACTGCTAACCCTTCAATGTAATAATGAAATGGGTCAATCCAGTAGATCCATGAGCTCCAAAATTTTGGCATTTGACTAACTGGTTGCATTAAACCACAAAAGAGAATAAGAACAGAAATGAAAAGAGGGTTGATGACAGATGCCATTGTTGGGAGCTCTGCGATTGCTGCAATAACAAAACCTAAAGTGACAGCCCAACAGACAACTGCAACAAAGGTAATATAAAAATAACCACACGCTTGAGATGTATTCTCCATGCCGGTAGTCCAGTAAAAACCAAACATAAAAATAGCTGCAAAAAATAAGATATAGGGAATTTCAACTAGAACAGCTGATATACCAAATGGCAGCCAGCTATAGTATCGGGAAGCATATTCACGACGAAAATACAGGCGTTCAGTCATAAATTTAGGTTGAGCCATAATAATAATAGTCATTGCCATAATAAATGTACTGAATAAAGCAAAAACCTTTCTTAACATCTCGGAAGACGAATTTCCTAGTTTCCAAAAAGTAAAACCGGTAACAAGAGCAGTAAATAAAATATTAAGGAAACGTCCGATATTATACTCTGGGGAGCGCCAGTAAGCAATCCACATACGTCGCATTACCAAACGAAACTGAGTAGTTAAAGGAGTAGCATAAGTAAGGGCAGTACGAGAAGGATGTTTATCAGCTGCCTGATTAATTTCCTCAAGTTTGGCATCTAATACTTGACATTCCTCTGACTTTCTCCAGATATCTGCCCAATCTTGTATAACATTTCCAGCAGCAGTACCAGCACCTACAACTTGAAGGATGTATTCGGCTGGGTTGGCATCAGGGGAACATTTAGGACCGCCATGGGATTCAAAGTAGTTAATCATAATTCTAGAGTCTTCACCAATAGGACCATAATATGCGGTTTTACCACCACGTACTAACAATAAAAGATGATCAAAATTTTGAAATAAAATTGCAGAGGGCTGATGAATAGTACAGAGAACCGGCCAACCTGCATCAGCAAGTTTACGAATAAAACGTATAATATTAAAAGAGCTTTGAGCATCAAGTCCCGAGGTTGGTTCATCCAAAAAAAGAAGTTGCGGTTTACCCACCAATTCAACACCAATTGTTAAACGTTTTCTTTCTTCAACTGATATGCCAAAACCTGATTCAACTTTTCCAATTTGAGCATCACCTATATCGTCCAATTCAAGAAGTTGAATGATTTGTTCAACATATTCATTTTTTTCTTTCAAAGAAACATCTTTGGGCTGGCGTAAATAAGCAGAAAACCTAAGGGCTTCACGAACAGTGACAGCGGGCTGATGTACATCCATTTGTTCACAATAACCTGTAATACGCTCAAAGTCTTTCATTATAGCCTCATTGTTTAAAAATATATCACCTTCAACAACGCCAATTGTCTTTCTTCTAGCCAAAACATCCAATAATGTTGTTTTACCAGCACCAGAAGATCCCATAAGAGCTGTAAGGTTACCTGGTTTAACAATACCACCGATATCATCTAATAATTGAAGTTTTCCCCCTTTAACAGGAACGGTATAGTTTACATGCTGCCAGGAGAACGTTGTACCAGTTGATATAGTTTCCATATTTTCGGTAATTTTTGCCAGCCTGGCATTACGTTCATCCTCTTCTTTTGCTGTCCTGGGTTTAGGGGCTTTTCCTGGTAGATACAATTTTGTTAATGAAGCTGCCTTACTCAAACCTACATATTCCATAGCCATTGCAGTAAGGAAGGTAAAAAAAATAAAAAAGGCAATTACAACTACAAAATCTGGAGCCCACATTTGCCAAGGATAAAAAGTCAAAGCGTTTACGAGATAGCTATCACCTCGAACGAAGTTTTGGCCCGGAACACCACCTGTCATTGTACATACTTTGTAATCCCAATCCGTATATCCCGGTCCGTAAGGAATAGAGCTACCTGGTCCGTCACAAGAGTAAATTTGGCCACTCATTTCATTTACTAGAATAGTTTTGTAAGCATAAGTCATAGGACTTATATAATAGATCCAAAATAACCAAGGGTGCATCTCGTTATAATAAATTGTATAACCTGTGTATGATTGCATACAAACAAGTAAAACACCAGTAATTTGTGTAGCAATAAAAAAACTGGATGTGATAGCACCAAAGAAACGAAAAAAACCGTTCATACACATATTTGTAAAAAACAAAGTAACCATAAACGTAAAGAACCTACCAGCTGTCAAATTTAGACCCATCATAAAGTATGCGCAAACAGAGAATAAAATCACTTGTGCAACAGCATATGGTATATCCATAATGACTTGGGCCAAATAAAATGCGGACGGTCGATACAAAGCATATTGTTTATGTTTTTCTAAAACTGGACGGCCATTAAGAAAACGAACAAGTTCGGACTGAGAAATAAAAGCATTAAATAAGACACTGAAAAAAAGCGCGCCTCCACGGGATAGTGCACCAGCACCAGTCTTTGGAAGATTATAGAAACAAGAAGCTGTGATTAAAGATTGAATGAGAATTGTACCATATCGAGAAATAATATTTTGTTTATCCTTAATAAGTAAGTGATGCTGTCGGATAGTAAGAGCTTTCACTTGCTGATAGTAGGAAGCAATATAAGGTGTGTCTTTAACAGCACGTTTTTGTCGCTCATCATGTAAAATATCATAAAATTCAGTGACTCTTTTTTCCGTTTTACAGTTTTCTTTGTAAGTCTCTAAATCATCCTGCATCAACTTACACATTTCAGATTTTTGGTATATTTCTTGGAAATCAGAAGCATGCTTTGGGGCACTGTCTTCAAAGCCTGGTTTAATTTCACGCTCTATTGGATTACATATACCAGTTAAGAAATCTGGAATAGATTTTCGGGAAGGGCAATAAAAACCGAGGTCTTCAAAATATTTTTTGGCATTTTTAATCGGGCCGAAGTAAATACAATAGCCGTCATCAAGAAGAAGAACCTTATCGAAAAGATTATATATACTGTCTGATGCTTGATATAATGTTGCCAGTGTTGTAATTTCGAATACATCAGTCATAATACGAAGTGAGCGAATATAATCCAATGCTGAAGCTGCATCAAGACCTCGAGTAGAACAATCCCAACAATTAATTGTACACCGTGTTGTCATTTGTTCTGCGATTGAAAGACGCTTACGTTCACCACCCGAAAGTCCAC
Organism: Pilaira anomala; assembly: GCA_025716855.1. NCBI lineage: Eukaryota > Fungi > Mucoromycota > Mucoromycetes > Mucorales > Mucoraceae > Pilaira > Pilaira anomala. The sequence goes on from JAIXMQ010000003.1 coordinate 785,162, forward strand.
GAAGAAAAGCGTTACCTACCATAGTGTCCATTTGCTTGGTTAAGCCTAACATATTTCCAAGCATATATAATACAACATCTACGAATTGAGATTTAGATTGTCCAGGCAATCGTTTACCTGGAGTCTTTGTACGAAGAGCAAATTGAAGAGTTTGTTTGGTAGTTAGTGTAGGGTAATGTTGATCTTCTTCTTCATTATAACACACTTGTCCTCGATAGTTCTTGGAAAATGTAACTGGGTCTATTCCGCCATAGCTAACTTCGCCGTCAATTTTTGTATAAGAGCCTCTGAGGTTTGAAATAACTTTAAGAAATGTAGAGCAACCAGCACCAGGTCTCCCTAAAACTAAAAGCATTTCACCATCTTTACAGCAACCTGTGAGATTATTTATGATGACTTTGGTGCTTGATTTTGATTTCTTAAGGTATTTCCAAACTGCAAAAAAATTTAACACTTGACTAAAAACTGTAGGAATAATATATGCATCTGCACCGAGACCCTAATAAAAAAACATAAGTGTCAAAAAAAAAAGTTGCCGTAACAAAAGCCTGGATATTTACCTCGACATGGAGATTCTCCCAAGATACACCAAGGTGTTTATGTTTGTTTCCATTTTCATCAATTTTTCGTCTGATACCATGTAAATATTCATCAAGATTAAACTCTTCCTGATCCGCAAGACCTTCTTCGGCTTTACTAGCGCTGGTATGTCGACTTTTTTTGGACAAATCTCTTTTCAGTGACGCATATGTCTGTTTTGCTCCTATTAAAGTAAATTAATAACATAATTAATGAAGTATAAGGTTCAGGCCTTTTTTTTTTTTTTTTTTTTTTTTTTTTTTTTTTTTTACTCTGTATGCTAACTTGGTTAGCTTCAGCTTCTCCAAAAGTATCTTGCTTCCCAAAATTATTATTTTGAGTATCTGTTCTCATGTTGGGTAATGCCTGAGTATCCACCAGTCCATTTTCAGGCCTATTATCTTTATCCGAATCGTCTACCTTATTTTTTTTCATGAAGTTTAAGAAAAGCTAAAGTTTGGACAAAGATATGAAGAAAAAGAAATTAAACCCCAAGGATTATTATTGACAAGGAGTAAGCTTAAAAAACACGGCCAGTAAAATATGATACATTTGTCTCATAATTATTCTGTTTAGAAGTCATAAATTTGGTTTTGGACTATCAAGCTTTTACAGAGAAACATGAAACAAAAAAAAATCCGTTATTTTGCGTCAGTTTGAGATTATATGACACATTTGTTGCTACAAATATAATATAGAGCACGACACTGCTGCTACTTTTATTAATGTAAACGTATTTACAGATAAATATGTCACTTTAACTGAGACACTGTATAAATACGGAAAATATAATTTGGCAAATTTCCTTATGGAGCGACCAAGGGTAAAAAGAGTTATATAGTACATAGGTATAATTATATAGACGGGCCTTTTGGAAAGGATATTATAATTTTTTTAGAAATTTTCCATGATTTTCTAAACGTCTTGCTTTAAGGGTAAATTTTGATTCACCAACAATAAATCGAACAAGATCGGTTAGATGTTCTAGTTCTTCAATGATGTCTTCAGTTGCACAAGCCATAGCGAACCAGGTTAAATTCCTGAATCGAAGTAATTTTTCAGGCCTATCTTCAACCCTTCTGTGATTTAAAAGTCGCTTTCTAGCTACACGGGAAGAGGGCATGAATGAAGGCAATGGAATTTTTGCTTTCAAAGAGGCAGTGAGTGTATAGAAATGTAATAAAATGGACGCGACCTACTTCAATAGTTAATATCATCTTTTTTTTTCTTTTTTTTTTTTACTATTTTAAGTCATTCTTCTTACCATATCACGTCTATAGAGATATTTATCCATCTTTCTTACGGTGTTTTTCACTTCTGGAGACATTTTCATCAAACAGAGCCTTAAACTCATCATACGATCCAACAAGTTATGAGATGAAACTAAGATATCGTTATAAAACTCTTTAGGGAAAGGACCTTTCAATCTTGGCTCATGATCGGTTAACTTTAAAAGTTCATTACAAGTAATTAATTTCTTTTCTAATTTACGCTCAATTTTTCTGGCTTCTTCAAATTCTTCGTCTGTTGGGAATAATCCTTCGTCGTGATAAAGAAATGTTCCCATGATAAATGAGTAATAGTCTCCTAGGTCGCCAATGGCACTTGCGAGCGTCTTTCGGACGGCCTTACGTGCTATAAATGGCCATACTGTCCAGTTTAGAAATAAGGCCACAAAGAGACCGATTATTAACGTAAGTGTTCTTAGCCTATGTGTAGGATATAAGTAAATTTCTTTCTTTTCTTTTCTTTTTTTCAGAAGGGAGTACTTTACCACACCATTTCCGCTACTGTTTCATCTGAATTTACAGGGTCAACATATTGACTAAGACTAACAATCATGTATGATATAAGGGTTACGATAGTTACTTTTGCGTATGATGTAGAGAAATGAATATAAAAGAAAGGTACAGCTGTAAATAAGAAATTAGATAATGTTAAGTTAACTGAAATCGAAAACATGCAAGAAAAAATTTACCTATAATAAACGCAAATCCAGATAATAAGTATCCACTACTTCCATCAATTTCTAGAACAGCCCAAGCAGTGAGTGCACCTATCAGGGTTCCAGCTAATCTCCATAGACCGCTAGATAAAGTACCGCCGCTACAAGAAAACATCATCAGTACTTTTTACTTCAACAATTTAACATTATTACTTTACCTAGTTGGATTCATGACGGCAATAACCTGTACGATTAAAAAATATATATATTGAGTTTATCAAGTAAATCAAAACAGGTTCCCACTTACAGTTAAGGCAGCCCATTGTCCACGTACGTTCATAAACCAATCTCTATACTCAAATACCCAAGCAGGGAAAGTCAAAAGACCCACAGCAAGCGAAAGTTTAAGAGCAAACTTAAATTCGTAAGTTTGAAAATATCGAACACACAACCAAATATTATAGCGTAATCTTAAAATAGGAGGGGGTTTGATTTCATTCATATCATGGTTGTTAACTATGGAGCTGGAAGTAGTACCTGATTCGAGTTCAGCTAATTTCTTATTTTCCAAACGTATTTCAACCGTATTTTTTTTATTTCGCTTTAAAATATTGATGAGTCGGTTGGTGGTGGGTTTTTCATTATTGGATAGATTGGATGCTAATTGTCTTAGGCGATACTCCTCCTCAACATTCACACGATGTACATCAGCCGGCATATGATGTTGAAGGTACCCGAATGAATATCCACCTCTATCCTGTACATTTTGATAACTATTTGAATAAAACCATTTTCGCCATGTCTGTGTGGTGATTTGAGGCATATAAAGACGTTTCTTTTTTCCTTTTGCGCTTGTCAAAGTCTTGAGCTGTAATTTGTTCATTTCTTCTACCATGTATTCCAACTCAATGGCTACTTCACGAAGTGAAAAGATGAAAAAAAAAATAATGAAAAGCTCTTCTCGAATAATGGCATCTAACCTTTCTCCATGCAGTTTTGAAAGGTTGATTTTGTAAAGTGCATGCATTCGATTTCTTTCGCATTTATCAAACGCTTGGATTTGAAGTCGCATGGTCTCTGCACAGTTGCAAAGTGAAGAAAGATTCTCTGTACTTTTTTTCTTGCTTTTTTCTACTTTTGATTCATCCACTTTAAATAAATGGAAAAGAGAGCCCAGAAAATTTTTGAGGGAATGGTGGGTATGCTCTTCTTTTACAGGTAAATCAAGTTGATCGATTAAACTATCTCGTACACAGTCAAGTACAGTAGCACATTCTACTGCAAGTGAGAGCAATGGGTCACGTAGTTTCTCAAGGTAAGAGGCTAAGATTTCTTTTTGATCGGATCCGATGGTCTTTTCAGATCGAGGTGGTGGTTTTTGCTTTGGACCTGATAGCCGAGCAAGGTTAAGAAAGGATCTAAAAGATGAAGCTGTGTTTTGGTTCGAATAATCAGAAGTGTCTTCTTCTCGACCTGAGTGGCGATCACTGTAAAGATTTGATGAAGAAAAGATGGAGCGAATTGAGTGGGGAATACTTCTTCTTTTATTATCTACAGAATTCTGATGGTCATCCGTATCCTCTTCTGATAATGCAGGGATGGATCGAGAGCTATTATGGTGTGCTGTTGCTAGGAACTCGTTGGAAGGAGTTTCGAATCGAATACTCTTTTCGTTCATTTTATGATGAGCTGCCATCATAGCTTGCATGTTGTTGGGTATGTCATCTACGGATTTACTGTTTGGAGAAGCAGAAAGTTTTGTTTGGTAAGGTCGTTTGTATGTACCATCATTTGCGTAACTTTCAGCTGCTTTTAATGCGGATTTTCTTAAACTTTCATCTCTTGTAAGAGAAGTGTGATGTGGTTGATTAAGGGAGGTATTAGATGAACGTGATCGGAATGGTCTTTTTCTCTTCTTTTTTTTTCGTTTGGATTTAATTTCAATATATGAGTGTTCATCAGAAGAAGATGAAGAAGATGAAGGGGATGGTGTAGTAGTGGTTTGGGTGGCACGAAATATACCTTGTTCATTCTTTAAGTTTCCACCTAGAATACTAAGATGCTTTGTGATTCGATCAAGTGTATTTCGAATCGGGTTCAAGTCAGAGGAACAAGAATAGGCGTAAGAGACTTCGTATTTGGCTTCCTTGTATGCGATATTCACTGTGACCATGCCTTGTCTTACCTTTTCAGATAGATCTTGTACAGTTTTTACAGACACTTTTTTGGTTTGTGAGTCCAAGAAGAATTGACTTGTGATGATGTCTAACATTTGCTTTGTATCGGATAAAGTCTGACTTAATGTTATACCTAATGGGTATATATATATATATATATGTCAGTGCGCGTGTCTCTTTTTACATGATACTTTTTTTGTTTTTGTTTACCTAATCCATCCACAGCAGTTTCAGGCCAAAATATTAAATTGACAAATAACGAAACGAAATTTCCAATTAAAAGAGATAACCCAAACCTACTTGATAACCCAGTTGGTGTCTCAGTATAGCCTACACCCAGCGTTAAAGTAAACAATTGAACGACCATAAACTGTAAAGAAAAAAAGTGAAGTTTTGGAAAGGACTGTCGTAACATTTGAGCAGCAAAGATACCCAAGAGTAAGAATAAGCAGTTGATACCTACACCAGCACTTGAATCGGGATGAGATGCATTATAAGATGAAGCGGCAGCAACACCCGCTAAGCCATAGACGATGGCAACGGCAGCACCTAATGAGGAAGTCAAAGTGGCGTCGAATTGAGCGCCCATGGTTCTTCCTGGATGACTAAATAGGCAACCCGAGCAGACTAAAAATGGTGATTGACCCAAGGCTCGAGCTAGTGGATGAATTGTACTGAATAAGGTGGATATAAAGTAAGCGATACTACATTTTAAGATACGGCGAATGATGATACGATTTGGTAGTTTCTTTTGTAAGTAATGAATCCACTTTGTTGTTGGTGGTGGTGGTTGTGTTGTATCGTTCGGAGTTCTTCTTTTATTGGAAGGACAATATCTGTCGGGTCGGATAGACGGCATGGGCTCAAATGAAATATCTTGATCGCTGCCATTGTTATTGTGTTCGGTTGAAGTACTAGAATCTTCTAAGATACTATGTCGATCTGAGTCGCGTATATAGTCGGTTGGCTTGGTTGGGTTTGGATCAGATCCGTCGTCTACAGACATATCAAAGAAGCTAACACATAAATTGATTAGTAAGGAAAAAAAAAAACGTCAAACGATAACTTCGTATTCTTTCTGCTGGTTTCTTACCCTTCTCTACCTTCTACATTGGTAGGTAATTCAGTCAATGGTACACCAATTTCATCCTGATTACTCATGTCGCAAAAAGAAGAAGAATTATTTTTTTGGTTCTTGTGCGTTGGGATGGGTTTATATATGTTAAATTTATTGACTCTCCGACTCGAAAGTGGTTTATTTACATATTTGACAAGAAGGTATTTTTTCACTGATAAGAATTTTTTTATTCAAATGGTTTTTTTTCTGGGTGTATGTGTATATGTATATATAAAAAGAAAAAAAAGAAGAAAGAAATTAAGCGTAGTATTGCAAAGTCATCTTCTTCTTTGCTTGTACTTCTTGAATGGCTTCCATGAAATCTTCATGAAGAATTTCTAAAGCGCCACGACGTAAAGCAAGCATACCGCTTTCAACACAAATAGCCTTACATTGAGCACCATTAAACTCATCACAACATCTAGATAATTCCTCAAAGTTAACATCCTTACTGACATTCATCTTTCTTGAATGAATTTGAATGATACGAGCTCTTGCTTCTTCATTAGGTAATGGGAACTCAATTTTACGATCTAAACGACCTGATCTCAGTAAAGCAGGATCCAAAATATCGATACGATTAGTAGCAGCAATGACCTTAATACGATCATCTGAAGAGAAACCATCCAATTGATTCAAGAGTTCCAACATGGTACGTTGAACTTCACGATCACCAGATTTCTCAGAATCGAAACGTTTTGTACCAATAGCATCTAATTCATCAATAAAGATAATAGTAGGTGATTTCTCTTTAGCTAATTCGAATGCATCTCGTACTAATTTGGCGCCATCACCAATAAACATTTGAACGAGTTGAGGACCGGCTAACTTGAGATAAGTAGAATTGGTTTGTGCAGCACATGCACGAGCCAATAAAGTTTTACCAGTACCGGGTGGACCGTACATCAAGACACCTTTAGGTGGTTTAATACCCAAGTTCTTGAATCGATCAGCATGTGTCATGGGTAAAACTACTGCTTCAACTAATTCTTCAATTTGTTTATCTAAACCACCAATATCGTTATAATCTTCTGTAGGCTTTTCGTCTACCTCCATAGCTTTTACTCGAGAATCGTATCTATTTTTCATATTTAGAATTTTTGCATATAAAAAAAAAAAAACACTCTGTTCACTTACTCGGCAGGTAAAGTATCTAAAATCAAGAAACTATCTTTGTTGACACCAATAAGATCTCCAGGCTTTAAACTATCGGCATCAACTAAACCAATCAAGGGTAAGAAGATTGTCTACAAAGTAAAAAAAAAAAAAAAAAAGATTTAGCAATGTAGAAGTGATTAGGACATTTATTTGTATTTCTTACTTGACGCGTGGAAGTCTTGATGACTGCACACTTTCCTTTTCTTTGAGAATTTAAATCAACATTAGCACCATCCTCTTCGTCTTCCTCTGGATCAACATCAAGTAACTGGAATGAATTAAATTAAAAACACGTAAAATAAAAAAAAATGAATTTTTAAAGAATTTACCTCTACAACGTTACCAACAAGGTAAGGAAGTTGTTTATTCATCTTGATCTTTTCCTTATTATCCTTAATTCTTTCCTTCATAGAAGCTTGTTCATGTTGAAGTCTAACAATTTCAGATTTCATAACCTAAGTAATGTGTTGATAAAAAGGCAATTATATAAAACATGAAATAGATTTATTTACCTTGATATCGTTCTCTAATAATCTAGTTCTGTTGTTTACTTCTTCAGGAGCTAAACGAAGAATTTCTTGTCCAATATCGTCTTCCTCTGGTGCTTGGTTATCCCAAAGTGATTTATCTTCTAAAGTGGCCATTATATATTTATAATTTGTATTGAAAAAGAGAAGAAGAAAAAAAAAAAGCTTTCCTTCTTTCTTCTTTGAGGGACAAAATGAATACGTAATGGGTATTTAATGTCCGCGCATTTTGGTTTTGTGTTGAGAATTAGAAAAGTTTATTTTTTGTAATATATAAATAAGAAGGGGAATAAAGAAAACCATCAAAGGTGTAGTTGAATACTAATATAAAACAAAAAAGAAAGAAAGAGGAAATATATAATAAGAGAGAAGAAGGGCATGTTGAATACAATTATACAAAAAAAAAAAAAGGTGTGTAGTATATGGATAAATAAAATTTAACGAGCAACCGAGTTATTCATTAATTTACGAGAGATTTCACCATCAATTTCTAAATCAAATAATCTCCAAATACCATTTTCATCTTGGAAATCATTATGAACGATATTAATCAAGTACCAATTATTCGTGATATCCAAAATCAAATCAACTGGTTTACTTTCACGATCATAGATACGAGCCCATTTACTCCAGAGTTCAAAAGCTTCATCTTTCCAAGCCAAGAAAGCAACTGCTTCAACAATAGTAGGTTGAACAATTTCTTTACCAGGGAAAACACCCCAAGTAACTGCATTAGGTTCGTCTGATTGAGTGTTTGTACGAAGATCACCTTGTTTATTGACAGCATAATAAGTTACTTGAGGATCTCTACTGATCTTTTCAATCAATTCATTTAATTTCTCGGGAGAGACAAAGAATTCAAGATAAGCCTTTTGGAAAACATAGCCGTTCTTGGGTCCCCAACCATAGACTGGATGAGAACTTTTGGCTCCATTGACAGCAGGTTGAGAATTAATAGTGAGATAACCTAATAAATTAATAGCAGCTAAACGTTGACGAATAATATCTGTTTCAGCATCTAATTGTTGAGCACTCCAAGGGATACCAGCAATTTGTCCTTTACAGTAACGAGCAAAAGTTTGAGCGATATCGTCTACACTAGTAGGTGTACCCCACATCTCAAGACATTGTTCAACTGGGTATTTGAGGTTAATTCCCCAACCATCAAGTTCACCAAAGGCAGGAGAACGAGAATCTCCCCAGCGACCATTAGGAAATTCATCCCAAGTCTCAGTACGTTGAATATAACTCTTGGCACGGTTCTTCCAGAAGATGGGACGTACATTTTCCTTTGCACGCTTACTGGTGAGAGATGGGTTCCAAGGTAAAGGTTTGATACTTTCAACAGGGGCCATCAAGTTCAAACGTTCAAGTACGAGACGAGTAGAACGTTCCAAATTGAAAGTGTAGACATGGAAACCGTTGACACCCACTTCACGGAACTTCTTGATAAAGTCCACAGTTAAATTAATACCGTATTCCTTGACAGCAGTATCGTCATCCTTGATCTTCTCAAGATCATCCCAGATCGATTGAGGAACTACATTGTTATTGAAAGAAATCACACGCTTTAAACCGGTATAGTTTTGAATGGGAAAAACACCAGGTAAGATAGGGACAGTGATACCGATAGCTCTTGCCTTTTTGTAGAATGTCAAGAAGGCGTCAATATCGAAAAAGAGTTGAGTGACTACAAGGTCTGCACCTGCATCCACCTTCTTTTTTAATTGTAATAAATCATCTTCTTTATCAGGATTATCAATATGTCCTTCAGGATGACCTATGTGAGTTATAGAATAAAAGGTGTGAGTATTTTATTTTTCTTGGTTTTTTTTTTATATATGTATACAAATACATACCAGCAACGGCAATACAGAAATAATCATCGTATTTTTGACGAATATAACGTACGAGATCATCAGCATGAGCGAAACCACCTTCGCATGACTCCCAGTTCTCTTGTCCCTTGGGGGGATCACCACGTAAAGCGAGAATATTTTGACAACCACAGTTTTTAGCAGCCTAATCAATATTTATAAGTTTTTCTTTCCCTCTTTTAATTTTTTTTTTTATTTTTTTTTTTTACCTCTAAAGCATCATCAATTTGTTTGACAGGCATGTTAGTACATGTTAAATGCATCATAGTTTCTAAACCATAAACAGATTGAGCAGTAGCTACAATTTCAGTAGTTAAATCAGCAGAAGTACCACCAGCACCCCAAGTGACATCAATAAATTCAGGACCATAACGTTGCATTCTTTCCATACGATCATATAAGTTTTGAACACCCTATTTAAGAAAAAAAAAAATTTTTTTTTTTTTTAGATGATATATTACTATTTATTTATTGACAAAAATTATTTACTTGAGGTGTCTTGGGAGGAAAGTATTCAAAGGACCAAAAGGGACGACCTTCTTGTTCAGCTTTATGAATTTTATCAATGACTTTCATAATATATAAAAATAAAATAAACGGGGTATCAAAAAAGTATATAAGAGAAAAAGAAGAAGAAGAGAGAGAGAAAAGGAAATTGACCAGATACTAAGCTATATATGTGCGCGCTTAAAGAATTGTGTACAACTGATTAAGTCTATGTGCGTATTGTATTATGTGTGTGTGTGTGTGTGTGTGTGTGTTCATTCCTTGAACGATTGTGACTTCCAATCTGCTTTTGATCATCTTGATCTTTTTCTCTATTATTTTTTTAAAATAGAAAAATACAAGTAGAATGAAAAGAGTAGCTTAAGAGTGAATAAGTTTACGAGAATAACAGAAAAGGGAAATTGAGGGAATAACAAGGTAAATTGATTGAAAAAAAAAGGTATTCCGTTGCGTTGTTATACTAAAAAAAAAAAGTTCATTGAAAGGGATAATCATCTCATCTTGGCTCTTATTGGATTGGTTCAAACACAATTTGCAACATTACATTAGCCAATCAAACTCATTCAAAAATGCTATCTCAATCTATTTTGCCTTTTTTTTTTTTATGCTGTCAAAACAGAAATGTAAGTTGTTTCTACAAAGTCAATTAATAATAACTAGGTTTTTTTAATATAAAAAAATTATAGAAACTAGTATTATTCAACAATGGTAACCATAGAAACCTGTTTTTTTTTTTTAAAAAAAAAGGGCATTAATTTCAATAAAAAACTTTACTGTGTAACTTCTTTTGATAAAAACTTATTCACAGCCAATCAACATCTGGCATGAATTTCTTGGTTGGGTTACGTGCTACACGTAAGATCTTGGGCCATGAGATCAAACCTTAATTTTGGACTCTGGACTAAACTATTATACGTGGCAAAGAGTGGATGGTTGAAATATTCCCTCAATATTTTTTTTTTTATGAACTGATTGTTTTTAAAAATAAATGTAATGTACACAATTCTTGGGTTGTGCGACGAACTGGTATATAAAAATATTTTGACAGGATTGTGTATCATTTAATCTTTCTCTCTCTCTCTCTTTCATATATTTGATTTCACCTTTTTTTGAAGTGTAGTTACTATTATATGTTACTTGGAATAGAATTATTATTTACGGTCACTGGAAAAAAAGGTGTCTGTTACTCATATAAACTAGTAACCGGGTTATTGGTGCAACCTGTACAAAATTAAGGGACCTAAAAAAATAAAAAATAACTTTTCTAGTTTTTTTTTAATTTTACTTATCTATTCGAATTTTGACGTGAGTCGTGTTACCTATTTCTTATAAAACAATGGAATTAAATAAATTAACTGAAAGAAATGGTAGAATCTTACATTCTTTTTCTGATAAAAAAGTTCATCGAATTAACTACCAAGAAACATTTCCCTCTCACATCTATTTCGGTTGCTGTATCCCAGAAGTAGATAATTTTGAAAAGAAGTATAACTATAGTTTTTAAAATCCACATATATATATATATATATAAAGAGTACAATGTTAAATGCAACAACTATTTTAATAGAAAGAATCGGGATGTTAGATTGAGAAGTTACTTAATTAATTTCCAGAAGATCAAAATTTTCTTTGCCTCTCCCTTCTCAAAAGAAATTTTTTTTTTTTATTATTATAAAAAAAGAAATGTGTGTATGTATTACAATTCTTCTCCTATATGTATAATTATTTAGCTAAGCGGGAAATATAATAATCCCTTTAGTATATTACTCCTCTTTCATTCTAATGATACAAAAAATAAAAATAATGTGAATAAACATGGTATCATTGTTAATTAACACAAACTTACCTTGACTACAATAGGTGGTTGTTGCGTATTTGGACGAGAGATCTCGGCAAGTTCTCTTCCAGCCTATATAAACAAAATAAATGATTAATATATGTACATTTATTTAAATCATTAAGGAGGCTACTACTTACGCTAGTTGTTCCACCTTCAATTAATTGAGTTAAAGATAAAGTTTTCTTACTTAGTTTCATAGTTGAACGCACGCGTTCAGCTACAAGATCAAGATAAGCAATGGTAAGCGCACGCCATTCTACAATTACAGGATCCGACATTTCAAACATTGGAATCATTTCTATTTTAGGCTGGCCAGGTATAAGTGAATTTTGACGATAGTTTGAGATACCTCTTTCATAATCTACTTTTTTTAAAGTGATAAATCCGCTATCAATAAGTAAACCACCTAATAAAAGTACATGTTAAGGAGAATGATCTATATAAAAGGAGAAGGAGTTTTTTTTTTTTTTTTTTTTTTTTTTTTTTTTTTTACCATTTGAATAACAAGGAAGGGGTGTCAATTGTTCAGTACCTTCAATGATAGCTCCCATTAATTTTTCCATTGGCTCAATTAATGAGTAAACTAACCATTGAGATAATTTATGAAAAGGTACAAATTGTTTATCACCCAAGGAAGGACAAAGCCAGACATCACCCAAACCAAGAGTACCACCTTTTGATTTTTCTTGGCTCACTGTCCACAGTTCACCAATTTCATATACAACAGGCCAAAGGGTCTCTAAATGAATTAAGGGTCCTTTCCTTGTTTTGATTGTGGTGGGATGAGACAAGAGATAATCTAAAAATAATAATATAATGTTGATGTTTAAATATAAAAAAATTCTGTTTCTTTTCTTTCTCCTTAAAAATATGTATATAATTCCTACCCATCATGTTTCCAGGACGAGGAACATGTCCTTGTTCTCCACCAAAGTAGTCTGGTCTATCTTGTAAAACTTTTGAAAGATGCTTTAATAATTCAAATCTCTTTTCTAAACCTTCTAATGATTGTGTTTTAAATCTTGATAGTAAAGTATCTAAAGATAATTTTGACAATGCATCCGCTAAAAAAAAAAAAAAAAAAAAAAAAAAAAAAAAAAAAAAAAAAAAAAAAAAAAAAAAAAAAAAAAAAAAAGTTATAGTTAAACTCAATATAAAAATTGTTTGTTATATTAACAAATGCTTATAAGCATTTCTCTTTTACCATCTACACGGTGAGATTGAGTTGAGTTACTAGAAAATAAACCAGATTGAAACATTTCTAAAACAGCGATAGCGACTCCTTCTCTTCTTTTGTAAACACGATCTGAGATGGTTTCTCGATAAGACCATTTGGATTGCTGTCCGGGATCAAAATCTAATAAGACAGCAACGACCATTAAATCCAAGACTCTTCTTGTTTTTTCAGTAGAATCAATATTAAGCCAAGATTGAATCATGTTCTGGATTCGAGGTTTACCACCTACATCAAAATGTCTCCATCGTCCATGTGAAGGTATCTTTGATATATCATCATAATCTCTTTTAATAAAGGAAACCACGAATTGAGCCATATCTTGTAATTTAGTTTGATCAATATCAAAATGTTGTAATTTGTTCTTGACAGCTGCTTCTTGAACCTTGAAACATCTTTCTCGGACCGCACGCAGGCTTGAAAGATATTCAATATCACCACTATTACTAAAAATAGGCACCATCAATTTTTTTGCTATTTTTTTATTCAGTTTAATGGGTAAGTTAGAAAAAGAAAGAAAAAAAAAAAAAAAAAAAAAAAAAGAGAAAAAAAGAAGAAGATGGTGAATAAAAAATTATCGAAATAAATAAGATCAAAATTCAAGGAGTTCGCGCTGTTATGCCAAGTCTCGATCTACATTTTTTTTTTCTTTTTTACAACACCTCAATGGTTTAAGTATAGAGAAATTATTTTGAAAATGGCCATTTTTTTTTTTCACAAAAAAAAAAAGGTGTTATATCAGCTGTTATTAAATGGCAAAAAAAAAAAAAAAGTCTGTGCTGTAGCATAGAATTACGTAGAGATGAAAAAAAAAAAAGCTTCTTTATGTCTTTGTAATGATTCTTCTTTAATAAACCCCTTTCAGAAAAAAAATAGATCTACACATTTTATCCTTCTAGAACCATGAACAAATAATTAAAAGAACCGTGTGTGTGTGAACTAAAATTAAAAAAAAAAAAAAAAAAAAAAAAAAGTTGGCAAAGTTTTATAGATCAAGTTATAAAAAAAAACACGATAAAAACTATCAATCCCTCAATTCCCTTGAAGTTGTCATAACGATTAATTTATCTACCGAATTCTGATTTTTATGCATACTTAGGTCTTATTCAGTTTTTTGCATGGCCCTTTTTTTCTCATTCGAGGTGAGTAAAGCAACTTGATGCAGCATTATTCCGATCATAAAAAGATGTGTGTATGTATTTTTATTCGTTCTGTTTTTATAAATACAAGAGATAATATGAGTTCCTTTTCTCTTTTTTTTTTCGTATATTTATTATTTGATAAGTGAGAGTGAAAAAAGGTTAACTTATATAGCTGGGATGTGTCAAAATTATAGGTACATAAAATGTACCATCCCTATACCGGGTGTATACAGTGCTTATAGGGTCTCTATTCGCAGGAAAGAAAAAAGTCGATTTACAGACAGAAAAAACTGGAAAAAAGTGAGGAGTTCAACATAATTGAATACCTACTACAACAGTTTCATATCTAACTGATTACGCCAAAAGAAAATTTTCTTTAAATCAAGAAAAACAGTTTATACAGAGATGCTTTTTTTTTTTTCATCTTCATTTCTTTTCCCCTACTTAATTATATTTAAGAAGAATAATTGTATTCTTTTTGATCTAACGCCTAAAACCTATGTGTGTTCGGGAAAATTCTTCTCAAATGATAGATATGTGTATTTTTTTTTGGAAAGACAGGAACGCGTGATAGATTCCTAGATTCTCTACTCTGTAATTTTGCGGGGTAACTTAACACAATTCACACGCGTAGACATATCTGTATATTTTAACATAAAAATTATCTTACGACTATCCGAGGATGATTCACAGATATTCAGAAAAAAAAACATTGTAATATACACCTGACTTATAAAGTGTGAGAAGAGTTTGATTTCATAGGTTCAAAGCTGACAAAGCAATTGATTTTATGTTTCAATCCAGAAACTTTTGTCGTGTCCCAAGTCGCATAATAGTTGGCAAAGATTGGCTTTTTTTTTTTTCACACATAAAATAAATTCCCACCAAAAAAAAAAGAAGTTACTTTATTCTTTAACTTTTTATATAACACCATGTCTATTAAAAAGATTACCAAGTTAGCACCCAAGACTACTGCTTTATTCATTTGTGATGTTCAAGAACGTTTCAAGGGACTTATTTGGCAATATCCTTCTGTTATCTCAGTTGCTGGAAAAATGGTAAGAACTTGATAAAAGCAAACGTGTTTTGATAAAATTCTAACCGTGTTTCTTTTTTTTTTTAGATTAAAGCAAGTAAGATTTTAGATATTCCAGTTGTTGTCACTGAACAATACCCTAAAGGTAGGTAGAATGGAAGAATATGATTAGATTGTAAATTTTACTGATTTCTCACGATATTTAATAGCTTTTGGTCCAACTGTCGCTGAATTGGATGTTTCTGAAGCAGCTATTTCCCTGTCCAAAACCAAGTTCAGTATGTATTTACCTGAAGTTGTTGAAGTTTTAAAGAAGAATGAGACTAAATCAATTTTGTTGCTGGGTATTGAAGTAAGATTAAGAGAGATCAAATTCTTAAATAGTAAACTAATATGTATATTTTATATATGTAGAGTCACGTTTGTGTACTTCAAACTGCCCTTGAATTACTTGAACATGATTATGATGTTCATGTCATTGCAGATGGTGTTTCCTCTCAAAATTATCCCGAGATTGACATTGCTATTGCTGTAAGTGGGTCATATAACTAAAATAGAGAGATACAATTGTACTTAGATTATTTAAAAAAAAATGTAGCGTATGAAATCAGCTGGTGCAACTATCACTACTTCAGAATCTGTTCTTTTCCAATTAGTACATGATGCTAAGCACGAAAAGTTCAAGAGCATTAGTGGATTGATCAAAGAATACTCTGAAGCTACAAAAGTAAACAAAATTTTGCAAAGAAACTTTGGTGCTAATTTGTAAAATAAATAAATAAATAGTTCTTTTTTTTTTATTATTATTATTATTATTATTTTTGATGTTATGATTCAAAACTCTTTTCCCAGAAACCATTGCCCTTTACTTGAGAAACTGTAGTGTCATTCTTGGATTTTAAAGAACGGATCGCAGCTTTAAATCCTGGGTATAATTGAGCAATATTCATTTTCCACCAAGTACGGTTGTATTCCATTTGACGACCATAAGCCTTATTTAAAAAGTCCTTGTAGAATACTGATAAGGCTTCTGCTGTCACTTCTTCACCCTTTTCTATTACTACACATATATATATACAAAAAAAATTCCCTCGTCATCAGTTCCTTTCTCTTTGCAGGAATATATATCGTTTCTAACTTGATACTTACACTGTGCTTCATAATCTGCTTTTGCTTTTACAAATAATGTATTATTATGGTGCCAAAATTCTTCGTTGAATTGATCTACTTTAATACAAGATTCTCTCCATTCCTTTTCTTCTGCAGATTCATTAGGTGGTATATAATATTTAACAGGTCGAAGGTTGGAAATAGGGTCTGGTGTGCCAATCATATCTGCTGCAACTGGTTTAGATAAATTCTCATTCCATTTCGTTTTTTCTAAAAAAAGTAGGATGAGTTAGTTTCTTTTTTGTTGCTGAGAGTTTGTTGTAAAAGATATATATATATATACTTTTAAGTGGAGAAGTTGCCATAGTACGCTTACAATTATGCAAACATAATTGTCTTATCGAATTCTATCCAATAATAGGTTAAAATTCTATTTTTCTTTCTCTTTTTCCAGTTCTTAATATATCTTACTCTAAGCATGGTAGACATGGTAAAACTGTCAAAAAAAGGGTTAATATATGAACAATAGAAATAAAGAAAGAAAAAAAAAAAAAAGATAACCAGGGATACTTGATTTTATATCAAGTCACTTTTGGGGGTTTGCACTCCGTTCAAAGTTTATATCTGCCTATTCATCTAGTTTTTTCGTAACATCTTTTTCTTCTTTTTTCTTTTTTTGTATAAAAAAAAAAGATAAAGAGAATATGAGTAATAGTATTATCGAGAAGAATGTTACAGATTATATGATATCTGAAAATGAAACGAGTTCAAATGCTATGAAAGCAGCAGAGAATATCATGAACTGTAAGTTGTGTTTTTTTTTGTTTACATGTTTTATATATATAACACCTTTTGTTTTGTTTTGTTAGTTATCAATAACGAACAGGACGTTAAAACTAATTTATTAAATTTGATTCAGTCAATGGGTGATTATCTTATTCATGAAGATGATACCATTCGCTCAAAATGTTTGTTTATTTTTTATATATAAAGTGTTGTCTAATAGTAAACTAACGTGTTTCTTAGCAACTAGTTTATTATCATACGCTATCACTCATTGCGATCAATCAAAATTGACAGAAGAAACAGGTACGAGATCTAATTAACGAAAAGATTCCTTTTTTTTTTCTCACTCTATTTTCTGCAGTCGGCGTTCTTGTCAATTTTTATGCTAATCGCTTATCAGATTATGCCAGTGTGCCTAATTTAATGACTGGTTTTATTGCATTAACTAGTAAATTTGATCATTTCAATACAGCTTGTACAATTAAAACAATAGAAGGGTAGAAAAAAAAAAAGGATAATAATTTATAAAAGGATTTTTACATTAAAAACTTTTATTTAGCATTATTAATCAAGTCAAAGTACAAGCATTTCTTCATATCACTCGTAACGCTACATTTCAAGTATACGAAAATCTTTTAGATTACCATTCTGAAGGTACGAAGATTTATATATAACCAATTTAAAAATATATACGAAACTTATACACACGTGCATTAGATGTTAAATTAGTAAACGATCAATTTATTCGAGGATTTATAAGATCTATTGCAGGTGAAAAAGATCCTCGTAATTTGATGAAAGTATATACAATTATTCAAAAGATGATTCAATTACTTGACATTTCGAGACATGTGGAAGATGTATTTGATGCTACTTTTTGTTACTTTCCAATCACATTCCGTCCTCCCCCAGATAATCCTTTTGGTATCACAGCAAAGGATCTTAAATCGAATCTCAGAAAATGCATGGCTTCTACACCCTTATTTTCTAAATTAGCATTACCACTTTTATTACAGAAATTGAGTACTACTGCTGGAAGTGCGAAGGTAATAAGAAGAAGAAATAAAAATAAAAAAATAAAAAGCCAAAGTTAACATAAAAAGTAATAGAAAGATGCGTTGGAAACAATTACTGCTTGTGCACCAGTTTATGGAGCCAGCGAAATTATTCCAATCGCTGGAAAGTTATATGATGCAATTAAAATTGAAATTGTAAATGAAAGTGCAGATCCAGCACTTAGAGATCCTGCTTTAGATGCTATTCATGCTGTAACAAAAACCATGACAAGTCATGTCACTGCTTCTACAAATGATTCAGAGGTCACACAAGTATTGAAACCGCTAATTGACGACTGTATCAATTTACTTGATGAATTAGATGAATCTACAGTGAAACCTGCTAGTTTGGTATTACGTTCAGCTGCTTCTTCTTCTCGTATGTTGATAATAATATGTTGCTTTAATTGAACCATTCATGACTTTCTTATCTATATATATATTTAGCATTTGCGTACTCTGTGATTGAAAGCTCAATCATTCCTATGCTTTTACGCCAGTATAGAGATAATGAAGGAATGGCCGAACGTTATTTAATATTATGTACTATGGTAGCAATCATTCAAGCAAGAAAAATTGTCTTTGGTCCTTCAACCGGAAATGATAAAGACGGTAAAAAAAAATCTATTTAATTTCAATATCATGTTGAGTACTTAATCAGATTCCTTTTTTTTTTTTTTTTTTTTTTTTGCTTATATAGTTGATTTAAGTCATGATTCAGTATTAGTATCCTATAAGGATCGTCTGATTCAAATTTTTAGCACTGCTGTAAAATCATCTAACGAGCATCCTGAAGTTCGTCTGATGGGAATTCTTGGTCTTGGCTTATTATGCGTATTGAAAGGTTACATGAAACGAAATGAGGTAAATTTAACAAGACAAAAAAGGGATTAAAAACTAACCTAACTATAGCGAGGTGTCTGTATTCAAACATTAAACAGTGTATTACAAACAGAAGAGGAAGAAAAATTAAGAATGTCAGTTGAGATGTCACTTTCTGAAATTTCAAGCTTTGATCCTGAATTGGTGGCACATATCACAGTACCCGTTTTGATTCAACTTTTACCTGATTTTACTTCTTCTACTAGTAGTCAACAAGAAAAAAATACCGAGAATTTTGTGTCATATAAACTCACATTGAAAACTATTCAAAAGTTATGTACAAGCTCTTTATTATACCAAGCTATAGAACCAGAATTGTTGAAAAAGTTTTTACTCATATGTGGTCATAGTAAGTTTAAAATTACTTTCGATGATAGAATTTTATTTAATTTTTGTATGTATAGATGATGATAAGAAATATGCAGTAGAAACGATTTCAACTTTATTGAATTTAATTCAATCAAAAGATATTGCAAAACATACCGATTTGAAACGTTCTGCAGATACCCTTTTACCTCAATTAATTCATGCTGTCATTTCTGCATCTTTAGACAACACTGCAGATAAAAAAAAGACGATTATTGTAAGCGACGAAATCATGCAAATCATTTATTTGATTATAACTATTGTTGTAAAAAATATGAACACGATGTATGTTTGATACTTTTTTTTTATTTATTTATTTCTTAAATGACTAACAAATAAAAAAAAAAAAACTTTCTTTAGTGAGCAGCAAGATTATATTGTTCAAATGTTCAAATTATTCAAGGACAATGATTTGTCGATTCTTCAAATTAAATCAGATACTAAATTTTGCCCACTTTTAGCTGATGCTCCCGACTCTCAAACAGTTTGTACTCAAATGTTTAGTTCGATTGTTTCTACATTACGTAAAGATGTTATTTTACCTGTTGAATCCGCGGAGTCTTTCTTGGATGATATTGTTGGAGAGTCATTAAAGAGTTCAAATGAAGCACAAATTGCTTCTTTATCAAGAATTACAGCCTCTTTAATCAATAAGTGGAAAGATGGTATAAAAAGAAAAAGAAAAACTGGTTTTGATTTCATATTCTAACTCTCTTTTTCATGTTAGACGATAGTTTCAAGACTTATTTAGACACTTTAGTGACAAGATTAGAAGACCTTGTTCGAGCTAAATCACTTTCTGCATTACTTGTATACATTTGGGTAATTTTTTTTTTAACTTTATTTTTGTATTTCATATCTCTAAGTGATATATATTTTTTTTTTCGATTAGGTCGCAAAAGCGCTTGTCACTCGATCTCATAAAAGAGGTTTATTAATGACAGAGACTATTATTAGTTGGATTCCTGATCCAGTTTTTGGTAAACAATCTTCTAGTGGATTCGATGTACTGATTGGTGACGACCCATTATGTTTAAACAAACAATGTTTTGCTACAGTTTCAGTAAGTCTAGAAAAACAAATATATTTTAAAACACATTTCTAACAAGCATAAAAAAAAAAAAAAAATAGTTCTTACATAAACAAAAATTTATGGCTTACTCATTACCTAAATTACTTCATAATTTCAACGCTGTTCAAGAAGAAGGTAAAGCATAAACTTATTATCGATCGAATTAAAAAACTAAAAAAAAAAGTAATTGTTTACATAGATGGTAAACTAAATTATCTTATTGCGATTGCATATTTGTTAAAGAACGTTCCAAAATCAATCCTTATTGACGAATTACCTCCAGTAAGTTGGTTTTATTTTTTGCATTTTTTTTTTTTTGCTTTTCAACTCACTTTTTATATATATATATATATATATATATATATAGCTTGTAACGTTGTTAATTCGATCTCTTTCATTCCCTGACGCTGTATTAAAGCTTTCAACGCTTGAATTATTTGAATTTGCACTTTCGGAAGTAACGCATGTGATGGAACAACATATAACTACGCTTTTGCAAGCATTTACGTCATTGATTGGACCTAATGAACGCTCAATGAAGGTTAGAATCTTGGCACTCAAGTGTATTGAACTAGTGTGTAAAAACATATCTCGTGATATTGTTTTGCCTCATGTAAGAGAAACTTTAAAAGCTATTGCAGTACCTTTAGATGATAAGAAACGACTTGTGAGAAAACAAGCTGTTGAATGTAGAGAAGCTTGGTATTTGATTGACCAAAAGAAATAAATAACTTTAAAAGCATCATATATGTATATATATATACTTTGTGCTGTATTATAATTTTTAATTTCATTGTGTATATTAACTTAATGTTTTTGCGCGTGCGTTCTGATCGTCCAATAGAGTGATAACATCTAATTATATTTATACTAGATTTTTACAGATGGATTAAAATATACAGAATGTGATATTATTGTTGATACTACTACTACGCCTTGTTTTTTTTAGTATACATTATTGTTGATAGTAAACCATTTTGTTTTGTTTTTTTTTGTTTCAAAAGAACATTTATTATTAATGTGTATTTACAGGAATATTAAGTAGTATATAGAAAATAAAAATAAACTACAAACATAAGAGTATATAAGTTGTGAGGGAGTGGTTGTGGAAAAGATGAGATGAGATGTTTATATGCAAAAAAAAAAAGGAGGGGAAAAGAAGAGGTATAATGATTTTTTTTTTAAACAACAATAGGACTTTGATGTTGTTGAGCTTCTCTCTTCTTCTTAGATGCCATGAAAGCAGCACGCATTTTGAAGTAATCCTTGTGTAAACCACATTCAGTCTTCTTTTGACCAGACCAACGACCTGAGCGTTCATCTTCACCGTTAGGAGCGTGAGTAGAATGCCAATCACCAATAGACTTATAACCTTGATCGATTAAAGCGTTGTAAGGAACTTCATTTGCGCGAATGTAAGTCCAAACTTGTTGGAAATCCCAATAAGCAAGAGGATTCAATTTGATAAGACCTGTACCGTCTACTTCCAAGATAGGAATCGCTTCACGATCACCTTTTTGGCTACGACGACGACCGGTGATGACAGACTTGACATTCAATTCTTCATAAGCGCGACGAGCAGGTTCTACTTTAATAAGATAATCATAAGAGTCTTCATCAGTTTCCCATAGCTTTTGACCGTATTCCAATTCGAAATCAGCGGTAGTTTTGCAGTGCATGGGTTTGAAAACCTTGAGAGGAACATTGTAAGTTTGTTTGCAACGTTCGGCAAGATCCAATGTCTCTTTGAAATGATAAAGTGTGTCCAAGAAAATTAAGGGTACGATATGGGGTTGGTTACGTTCGACACTGATCTTGTTGATGATATCAAGCGTGGCGAGTCCAGTTAAACCAAAGGCAGTGGTTTGATACAAGTTGGGTAAAGAGTTAATGGCCCACTCAAGAATTTCTGTTGGTTCCAATGTTGCGAGATACTCATTTAATTGTTTCAAGGTTTCAGGGTTTAAATCAGCACCTGATTGAATTTTAGCGGTTTTGCTTACAGAAGGCATGACTTTTTTTTTATTATTTTATTTTATTTAAATAATATAGAAATAAGGAAGTATGAATAGTATTTTTTTTTTTTTTTTTTTGCTTCCACTATTTATATGTTACGGGGGGAACGGAGAGTTGTAAAGAATTGGGCCCAATTTGGAAACTAGAGTATTATGTAGAGATGACATTTCAGCCAATAATATCCAATTGAAATGGCGAAAATAATGAAATACTCTCGTCAACAAGGTCTTCTCGAATCCCATTACAAGGTCTGAGTCGTAATCACTCTTAATGTGCAACCGTGATGCTTAGTTGTATTATAAATTAAGTATCGGCTGTTTGACCCATATCCCATTGTGAGATAACAATTGCCAGTGCTTTTTTTTTTGTCACAGTCTACAATTTGTAAGCCTCACTGATCTGTCGTTTCACAGTCCCGTTTTTTTTTTTTTTTTTTTTTTTTTTTTTTTTTTTGCTTTGAGATTATCAAAAAAGAAATATTAGAAACGATCTTATCCAGTGATAATTAATTATTCATCAAAAATAAATGCATCGAATTGCTCTTATTATTCATCGTTTAATGAAGGAAAGCCACTTTATCTATTTTTTTTTCCGCTTATTTTATTTAATATAAGCTTTATTTTTCTCCCAAATGTTTTCTTCTAGAAATATTGAAATGATGATAAATATTCAATGGAATGGACACGATTTGAACTGACTCTGATTCTCACGTCATTTTAATAATGAATATTATTGGCTTATGAGTATATGCATCTTTCAACAAGATTGATGTGTTATTTATTCCTGTTCATGCAAAAAAAAAAAAAAGCTTTTTTTTTTTTGTTTGATTCTAATTCAAATATTTAATATATACTTGCTCTAGAGTTGTGTTTATACAGCTTAATACAAAATACTTGTGCCTATGGTAAACATTGAATAGCTCTTTAGATCTTCTATTTACGCGCATGGGTACACTCGATCAATTTGAAAGATAAGATGCATGAAATAAATAACTATATACTACTTTAAACACATAATGTCCCCTTTTTTTTTTGCCAGAAACAATTCTAATTAGTATGAACTTATCAACTGACTGCCTTGCGCCATAATTATGTATATATAACCGGGATAAATTGTACAATAACCATAAGATTAGATCTGCTGTTTTCTTTTTTGATGTGCCGTACGATGTTTTAAAATATATGGGTATATTCTCATATTTATATCATGCACGGTGTGACTCAAGTATATATATATATATATATATATATTATTATTGCGCGTTTTTTATAGTATATGGGATCATCCATAACTTTTACAGGTTTCTTTTTAATCTATATAGTTATTTAGATTTTGACATATGCATGAAAATATGTGGACTTTAAACTTTTATTATAACATATAGTTGGTGTAGCAGGAAATTAACATTTTGTTTTATTAAAAGCGAACATATGTAAATATAATACAATAAATTGAATGTTTTTATCTAGCCATGCATTATGAAATTTCTAAAAGACCCTAAGGTACTTTAATACTCTTTGTATATAGTACACGCTCTTAATTTTAGTACCTAATGCGTATATAATAATGGGTAGAATTGATCGAGAGTGAGGGGATTATAAAATGGTACAAGTGACGGATAGCATGATTTTTTGCTGATGTATTGTAAATTTTATGGATTTGTTGTAAGTTTTATATTAACTCTCAACTCAGTTATTGCTTGATTTAATATTAACTATTGAAAAAAAAAAGCATTATAAATGCAATTGCTTTCTGAAAAAAGACATTCCATTATTTTACATCTAACAGATAGTTATATACATTCGTACTGATTATAAGCGTAGTTATTTTTGTATGTATCACTGCTTACATATAGAATATTTTAACTGAAAAATGATATTACAAATAAAACTACAAGAATGCTGGATTGTAACCTGAGATGGAATATAAACCCAACAGATGTGGTACGATAATCTTAAAAAGAATTCATGCATTTAGTAAACCCTTATACCTATCATCATTAAGAAGAAAGTGATACAATACAGGAAGTAAACCCCCCCCCCAGCATTTACCGCTTCACTACTTGGATCAATCACGGTAGAATTATAATATGTATTTATACAAGATGACCTTTAATGCAGGGTAGAGTGTTTAATCATTCTATGTTTTCAATTATGCATCTTTTACCAACTTTGTTCAAATCTAGCATAACTTTATAATTATGATACAAGTATTTTTTTTGTAAGTGCATTTAGTTTTGTTAGCTCTGGTTTTATAGTGTTCTGCTTTATTATGGTTTTAAGATAAACAAAAGGCGCGCTTATAATTCTTTTTTATTACTTGATAGTAGATAATATGACAACCTTAGTGATGTCCAAGGTTAGATTTAGAAATAATGATTAAGTGAGTCGTCATTGTTGTAGCATCATTGACGCGAGAGAAAGACAGGTCTCGACGGTACTTTCTTTCCCCTTTTTGTAATTGAGGGGAATAGTGAGTGGTATGTGTTCTCGAGTACGAGTTAGGTATATGAGAGCTTCGTGTGTCAGTATTCATGCGTATCTTATGTTCTGTAGTCAGAGTCTCTACTGAATGTATGTACATACATTACAGAAGGGGCATTTTCATAAAATTTTTATTAAATGCATAAATATTTTCTTATGTAATTTCAAAAAAAAAAATGTGTCTGTGCTCGCATGTCTTTTATTTAAGGATTGCATTGAAATACAAACAACAAGATTTGTAATTGATCTAAGCTAATGTTATTGATTCATATCATTGAGGAACGTAAGATTAAAAAGTGTTATAAAAAAAAAATTTTTTTTAGTGTGTATTATATATATGAAACTTGAACACTCCAGAAGCGCATAGAATATTTAAATAGAAGTATACATATTTAGCTTTGGTATAATAGAATCTCCGTTTGGATAAAATGGGTGTTACAGATTGATCTTTTTGTAACATAATCAAATGACATCATAATTTGTTAAACGCTGTAAAGTTCAGAACAAGATAAAAGAAGCAAATAAGATATAGAAATCATGTGTGACTCCAATTGTAAGAAATAAACAGTGTAACGCAAGGTGACATAATAAAGCTCATTTCCCCCAATTAAGTTTTTCTTATCTTGTTGAAATCAGAAAAAAATTATACATAATTCAATATGACGACTCTATTTAACTTTTTTAACATTGTTTTTTTAAATATCAGCATTCAAGACTAAAGGGATTAAAAAAAAAAAAAAAAAAGGGCCTGGGTTAAAGTCTTTTTTTTTTTTTTTTTTTTTTTTTTGCTCACCGGAATTCATTGATTTGAATAAAGATAATGGTGATGATGACATAATGTTGTCACATGAATGAATAATTCCAGATTCTTTTCTCACTCTTATTTTGTTGTAAACAACTCTATTTCTTTTTCAGGTTAAGATATTCAGTTACTAAGTTATAACAAGTTATGAACAATAAAAAAAGGTACAGAAATAAATAAACCGGGCAAAAAACTGTTTGTCGGTTCATCAAAAAAAAGGTGCTTTTCTTTCCGAATTACTACAGAGTGATGAATGGGGTTTTTTTCTTTTTTTATGCGACTATGAATTCTAAGCCCGCATTTTTTTTCACATATAACCCTTTTAAATTTTTTTTTTTATATACTTTTTATCGTTTTTTTTTCCCCCTCCTTTTATTAAAAAAGAAAAAAAACTTTTGTTAAATAATCTATAAGAAAATGTCACCATTAACAGCAGAAAAAGTAGCAGATTTCTTACCTTTATCAGGAAAAATGCCTCATATTTCGGGTCGTATCATTAATGTTACGCATCAAATCCCATATCATATCTCTAGATCTTCTAATAGTGTTTCTACAGTTGTAAGCGATACTCCCTCAAAATCCAAACCTGCTCAAAAGCCAGAAACAGAAGAAGAAGAAGAAGAAGAGGATGATGGTGTTACTGCAGCCCCTGTATCTAAAGTGACCCGTCATCATCGTCGTGGTCGTACCTTACGTGCCAAGTTTCGTGCTGCTGAATGGATGATTGTACAAAATAGAGGTCATGGTGCACTCAATGCTGGTTTACAAAGCTTAAATGATGAATATCAAACTTTACATATTGGTTGGACTGGTCCTATTAAGGATGAATCAAATAAGGTCGTTGTTCCCTCTGAAGATTTAACAGAAGAGGATAAGACCAAGTTATCTGGTCTTTTAATGGAAACTGGGCATATTATACCCATCTTTTTAGATAGTAAGTCGCGTGGTCATTACGAAGGTTACTGTAAAGAAGGTAAATATTATTTCGCGTTTAAAATCATAATTTTGGGAGCTAACATATGATATATGTATATAGTCCTTTGGCCCTTGTTCCATTATTTGGTCTGGACAAACGATAGCAACGGTTTAGCTGAAAAGCAATATTGGGAAGATTATGTTGCTGTCAATCGTCAATTTGCTGAAACAATTGCTGCACAATATCGCCCTGGAGATATAAGTAAGTATTTAAATGTGTGTGTGTGGAACGGTTTAGAACAAAATCTTTGTTGCTAAACAATTTCTTATTAGTTTTCTTGAACGATTATCATTTATTGTTGGTTCCCGAGATGTTGAGAGAACTTATCCCTGATGCTCCTATTGGACTTTTCCTTCACGCTACTTTCCCTAGTTCGGAGATCTTCCGTTGTCTTTCAAGTAAGATATTATATAATTACCTATACATTACGTACGTATGAAATTGACATTTTTTTTTAAATTTAAAAGCCCGTAAGGAACTTCTTAGCGGTTTATTAGGCGCCAATTTAGTTGGTTTCCAGGTAAAAAAAAAAAAAAAAAAAAAAAAAAAAAAAAAAAAATGATTTGATATAGTGATATTAATCTTATTTTTAATTATTAGACTTACTCTTATGCTAGACATTTTATCGGTGCTTGTACTCGTGTACTTGGTTGTGAATCCACCCAAACCGGTGTCAATGTCAACGGTCATATTGTTTCTGTTGGTACATTCCCTATCGGTATTGACGCTAACCGCGTAGATCAATTCCGTACCGAACCTAATGTTGCACCCAAGATGAAGGCTATCCGTTCCATGTATGCTGGTAAGAAGATTATCATCGGTCGTGACAAGTTAGATTCCACCAAGGGTGTTCTTCAAAAGTTACATGCCTTTGAAAAGTTCTTGCACGATTATCCTGAATGGCGTAAAGAAGTTGTACTTGTTCAAGTAACCACACCTACCTATGGTGATAACTCCAAGTTAGAAAACAAGGTCTCTGAAGCCGTTAGCCATATTAACAGTCTTTATGGTTCTCTTGAGTTCACACCTGTTCACCATTATTATCAAGATATTGATCGTGATGAATACTATGCTCTTTTATCTGTTGCAGATGTTGGTTTAATTACAAGTTTAAGAGATGGTATGAATACTACTTCCTTAGAGTACATCATTTGTCAACAAGAGTCTCATGGTCCTCTTATTCTTTCTGAATTCACTGGTACTGCTGGTTGCTTGAGTGCTGCCTTGATTGTGAACCCATTTGATTATGCTGGTGTTGCTAAGGCATTAAATGAAGCTTTATTGATGAGCCCAGATGATAAGCTTACACGTCATACCCAACTCTTCCAATACGTAAAAGAACATTCTGCTGCTTACTGGGCCAAGTCTTTTGTCAAGCAATTGGTTGAGAGCACTCAAAACTTTTCTCTTCAATCTCAAACCACACCTGCTTTAAACCCTCAATCTTTAATTGACAACTACAAGCAATCCAAGAAGCGTCTCATGTTCTTTGATTATGATGGTACTTTAGCACCTATTGTTTCTGTCCCTACAGATGCTAAACCTACACCTGAAATGTTGAGTTACTTGCAAGAACTCTGTAATAACCCCCAAAATGAAGTCTGGGTAGTCTCAGGTCGTGATCAAGCTTGTTTAGAAGAATGGTTAGGAGGTATCAAGAACCTTGGATTAAGTGCAGAACATGGTTGTTTTGTTAAGGCAGCTGGAAGTACACAATGGACAAATATCTTGGAGAATGTGGATATGAGTTGGAAGAAGGATGTTGTTGAAATCTTTGATTACTATACTGAACGTACTGAAGGTAGTTTTGTTGAACATAAAAAGTCTTCAATCACATGGCATTATCGTATGGCAGATGAAGAGTATGGTTTATTCCAAGCAAAGGAATGTCAAAATCATTTAGAAAACTCGGTCGTTGCTAAAATGCCTGTTGAAATCTTGGTCGGTAAGAAGAACTTGGAAGTACGTCCCATGATGGTGAATAAGGGTGAAATCGTGAAACGTATCATGGCTCAATCTCCTGGTGCTGACTTTATCGTATGCGCTGGTGATGATAAAACTGATGAAGATATGTTCCGTACTCTTTCTGCTAGCTATTTCTCTCGTTATCAAGATCAATTGAACTCTGGTAACACTGAAACTACCTGGAAGGATACTAAATCTTCTCTCTTCTCCGTCACTGTGGGTCCACCTGGAAAGAAGAGTATGGCTAACTGGCAAGTTGAAACTCCTGCTGATGTGGTTGATCTCATTGCTAAAATGGCAGAAGCAGATAAACAAGCATAAGTTATCCAATTCATAATATAAAAAGCCCTGGAGGTTTTTCAAACCCCATCTATAAAACACACGCACACACATTTTCTATTTATAAAAAAAACTTACACACACACACAAACACACACAATTTTGTTTTTATTTACATTTAATAAATATCTTTTTTTTTTTGTTCTATTTATCTTCTTCAATATCATCGTATTTATGCCCATTCATTTTAGGTTGTTCAAAAACGGATTCCAAGTGAGCAAGTGCAGCTTGTTGCATTTCATTTAATTCTGCTTCGTCACTAGGATCAGCATAATATTCTTCTTCTCCGTAAGCTTCTTGTTCAGCCATAAATTCTTCGTCAGGGTGAAGTGCTGCACATTCTGACATGGCCATATAAATACCTTCCACTATTTTTGAAATCGATTAGCATAACTGTTGTAAAACAATTTTTTTTTTTTTTTTTTTATGTTTCAATATAAATTACTTACAAGCTCCTCCGTCTCTTGGGATCAAACGAAGTTCGGTTACGGTTTCCTCTCTTTCTTGTTCATCCTCAGGTAATTGTTGGTTAGGAAAGAATAATCCAGCATCAAGTTGACAATAAATATTAGGTTGACCTTCTTGTCTGGAAATAGCGTGAATAATAATATCTGGGTATTGAACTGCGATACCTGATTTAGCTGATTCAGAGTAAAAGTAAAATTGACTAAGTAGACGCGAATTAGTAACAACAGTTTTACAATAAAAAGGGACAAAATACTTTACTCTTCACAAACACTTAATTCACCAAAAATAGGTCCGTCATGTCCAGATAAAGGTGGTGAAATCAAAAGTGCAGTATCTTTTTGAACATGACGAGGCTTTAAAGTAGAAACGTCGGGTGCTTCTTGAAGTAATGTCACAGTCATTTTAAGTAATTGATAAAAAATAAGAATAAAATGAAAAAAAAAAAAAAAAAAAAGTTTTTTTTTTTTATTTGCTTCAAAGCTAAAAACATACCAACTACACACACCCCAAAATACCTTAATTTCACAAAATTTGACACATTTAAAAATATAACACTATGCGAATTCTAAGGTACGTATTTTCGTCTATTATTTACAAATACTTCTTTTTCTATCGTTTTAATAAAGTAATCGGAGGGAAAAAGAAAAAACAAAAGGATAAAAAGATTGTGTGTGTGTGTAGTGAATTAAAAAACAAAAATGAAATGTGGAGGGGGAAAAGAGATTGGTTGCAAAGAAAGAAAATTTTTCTAGATTGGAATACAAAATAAATGATGGAACAAAAAAAAAAGGAATTTAGAACTTGTTGTTGGTCTTCTTTCCCTTCTTCTTCTTTTCCTTGAGCTTTCTAGCATGTCTGTTACTACGAGGACCACTTGTGGAGATCTTCTTGGGTTCTTCCTCAGTCATGGCGTCGTCAGTGGTTGTAGTTGTGGTTGTAGTAGCGACTTCTTCCTTATCCATAAAATCTCCAACACTGGGCTTCTTGGCAGCCTCAGCTTGTGCTGCTGCTAAACGTGCAAGACGAGCATCCTCAACAGGCTTGAAGATGGTCTCTCTCTTGACAGCTATTTTAAAAACACTATGGTTTTAACTCTTTTGTTCTCCTTTTCTCTATTTTTTCCACTTGTATTTACCTCTGGTTCTTTTCTTTGCTTGAGATCTTAAACTTCTGGCCATTTTATATATAGATTAGATTATGGGTTTTTTTTAAAAGAGAAAAAAAAAAATATAATTTAAATAGAATATTTTTTTTTTTTTAGGTTGCAAAAAAAAAAAAAAAAAAAAAAAAAAAAAAAAGGGTAGTAACAGCCACAAAGCAGTCCTTTTTTCGAGAAAAAATGCTGTATCTAAGAGTGAAAAGGAAGCTAAAGTAAGCTTTTGATAATTAAGTATGAGTGTATTTGTCTCTCCTGATGTCAATAGTAAAAACATGATTAAGTTTCATTTGAAAAAAAAATGAAGGGAAAGCCTTACTTGGAACTCATATCTCGGTCATTTGCTTGAAGTACGAAACGAAGAAAACCGTCAAGCTTTACCAAAGACAATAATTATAAAGTCAATTAATTAATTGAGGGGAAAATCGTACAAGATAGAAATAAAAAGAGAGAGAGAAAGAATACGGTTCTCAAATATACGTTTTTGACACATTATCTCTTGCTTAGTAAACTAAATTGGATAATGTCCAGACGCATGTCAGGTAAAAATAAATAAATAAAAATTGAATTACCTAAACAATCTACATGCGATTCCTTTCATATATCCTATCATTTCAAGATCAACAATTGAAAAAAAAAAAAAAAAATGAAATGGATGTTTGTGGAAAATATTTGCATTAAAACCTTGACCGCATTAAAACTTTATTTTTATTATTAAAAATCCTGAATGATACTACCTTTATTTTTTATAAAGTCATAGATTCATTTATATAATAATATGTCCTATTATTATGCTCTCATATCAAAATATGATATATCTATAATGTGTGCAATTTACAAGTAATGTTTGGATGTGTGTGTAAAAAAAAAAAAAAAAAAAAAAAAAAAAAAATCAAGGATCCAATCTAAGGATTTATGTTCTCATCATATATCATGATTTTAATTTTTAGTATCCAATTCCTCTCTCTCTTTCTTTCTTTTTCTTTTTATATTTTTTGTTTTTTATCTTCTGGCAAACAAAAAATGAGTTCATTATGTACCATTTGTCTCGAGACCCTTTCTTCTACAGACCGTTATCTTAAGGTGCCTACCTGTAAACATGCAACCTGCAAAAACTGCCTTCGCTTATATTTAAATGAACGCTTGAATACTTGGCATCAAACGCACTATAAAAGTGTACGCTGTCCTGTTTATGGCTGTTCTGGAGTAATAGCAACTGTTGATATTGTTGATAAAGTATTTTCAAAAGAGGAAGCAGCAAAATGGTGGGAAACTGTGACCAAAAGAACTTGTATTATCCATAAGGTTGGTTCAGCTAATAAATTTTGAATAAAAGAAAAAAGAAAACATTAACAAGATATAAAAAAAAAAAAAAAGATTTATTGTCCTTTGGAGGGCTGTGGAGCAATCTTTGAAGGAAACGAAAGTTTGAAATCTCAATGTACTTTTGTTATCTGTATCCGATGTAATCGAGGGTTTTGCTCTGCTTGTCAAAGCAAATGGCATGCAGGTATTGATTTATTTAGTTTAATTTTAAAATTTTACTCATGTTTTTTTTTATAGATGGGTCTAAAAGGAGCAGTAACGTTGAACTTGAACAACAAGCATTAAAGAAAGCAAAAGAAAGTAATTGGGCTCGCTGTCCGAAATGTGGTAGCCTCGTTGATAAAATAGTAAGTGTATATCATCATTCTGATGAGTGTTTATCACAATCTTAATAAATATTTAGGAGGGATGTCTGCATATGCGCTGTTATTGTGGAGCAACCTTGTAAGTTGTTTGATTTAATTTAAAATGGTTCATACATACAATTTACATTTTCTATCTATATAGCTGCTACAAATGTAGCCGTTTATATTCTACTTGCAAAGACACCTGTTTAAATTTGAGTCAAGCTGTAATTAATGAAATACGTGATAGCATATTTAAATAAATAAAAAAAAAGCTGTTCTTTTTTATTTTTTTGGCGGTAGGCTCAGATAGAATTACAATAGGTTTATACGTTATTTATCAGGAATTTTTAGCTTGTTTTAGAAAAGCTTAATATAAAAATGCCTTACTATGTAACTAGAACTATGCTATTCATTATAAAGCAAATGGATTCATATATAGACCTACTGAGAACCTCATCCCATGGACTCAAGATACCCTATTATAAACGAAAGTAAACATTCGTTGACCGGTGAAATGATATGTATTTTAACAAAATCAATGTAGATACTTCATATAGCATAAAACAATTAGCTTCACGTTCATCTTTGGATTACATATTCATCATGTTATTAAAACAGCCTTAAAACTGGCCTTAAATTTTTTAGGTCACATCATCTTTTTTTTATTTTTTATACAAACCTGGCGAATGATTTAAATGTTTTATTTGTTTCTTTTTATTTGTTTCTTTTATTTATTTCATTTTTATTTACTTTATCAATATGCCTCGTCTCAAACCAAATGAGATTCATCAACGTCAATTTGATTTTATTATTATTGGAGGTTAGAAAACAAAATAAAACGCGAAAAAAAAAAACCATTGGTATTTCTTATACATTTTTTTTTTCTAAAAAAAAAAAAAATATAGGCGGTACAGCAGGTTGTGTTTTGGCCAACAGATTATCCACAGACGGAAAATACACAGTTCTTGTTTTAGAAGCAGGTAGTGTAGCACAAGAAGAACTACTTGAAGCACAAATCCCGCTCCTTAACGGCAAATTGAAAAACACCAGTTCAGACTGGAAACTTCAATCTACGACACAACCCAATGCATCCGAACGAATTATCCCTATTCCATTAGGAAAACTCTTGGGTGGGTCTAGTGCATTTAATGCCTGTATCTATCACCGTTGTTCACCTTCAGATTATGATGCTTGGAATGCACCTGGCTGGAATTATGAGGACTTAAAACCTTATTTCCGTAAGGCAGAGACATTTCATGATGCTGGACACCCAGTTGATCCAACTGTGCATGGTACAAAAGGACCTGTACAGGCGACACATATCAATAAATCCACTACACTTGGCACACACTTTACAAAAGCCTGTCAAAACTATGGCTTAAACGCTTATCGTGATATGACCGATTTGAGATGTCAGATTGGTGTGACGGGTTTAGATGCTTCGATTTATCAAGGTCAACGTTCTTCAACTGGATCAAGTTATTTACCAAGAGAGATTCAAACGGATCGAGCCAATTTATATATTGGTCTTGGTTGTAAAGTGACTCGTATCGTGATTGAAAACGATACTGTCACACGTATTGAGTATACAGACGAGATGGATCATGCCTCTTATACAGTGAGTGTAAACCGTGAAGCGATTCTTTCTGCTGGTGCTATTTTGTCTCCTACCATTTTACTCTCAAGTGGTATTGGTTCGAAATCAGACCTTGAAGCCTTGGGTATTCCTGTTCAAGCAGATTTACCAGGTGTAGGTAAGAACCTTCAGAATCATTGGCGAGTACCTCTTGTACATGAAACTCCTCGTCCTGATATGTCATTACATGACGGGTTATTTGGACATGCTAAAGAATCACTTGAACAAGCTATTGCAACAAAAGATGGTGCATTTACACAATTATGGCCTGACGCTGTTGCTTACATGAAAGTGCCGGTAAGATATAGATTTTTTTTTTTTTATGGTTGCGATTGAATATTGATTTTTTTTTTTTTTTTTTAAACAAAAAAAAAAAAAAAAATTAGGATACACCTGATAATAGTAGTAGTGTTGAAAATACACCACAAATTGAGTTATTCACAGGTGGATTAGCATTATGCCGTGAATTACCAAAACTGAAGCATTTGAATTGTGCTACGTTGTTAATGGTTTATGTGACACCATTCTCTAAGGGTTCAGTAAGCTTAACAAAAGACAAAAAAGCTTATATCGATGTGGGATTATTAAAGGACGAAAGAGATTTAGAATGTCTCGAGAAGGGACTTGAACTTTCAATGCGAATTGCAGAAGATAATGAGTATAAAGAGCATTGTATTAAGCGTTGGATTATGCGTCCTGAAGGAGATATAAAGGAATATATTAAGACACATGTAGATACACTTCATCATTATGCTGGTACTTGCAAGGTAATAACGAAAAAAAAAAAAAAAAAAAAAATATTTTTCAAAAAAAAAAAAACGATGTGACTCATCCTTGAAAAAAAAAAAATAGATGGGGCCAAAGGAAGATTCATTGGCTGTTGTAGATCATCGCTTAAGAGTTCATGGTATTAACCGTTTGAGAGTTGTTGATGCATCATTTTTCCCAATTGTACCTGCTGGACAAATCTGTTATCCTGTGATTGCATGTGCTGAACGAGCTAGTGAAATGATACTTGAAGATAATAAATACATTATATAATTAATTGCTATATATTTATTTACGTTTTTGAAAGAAAAAATGAGAAAGAGAAAAGAGAGAGTGAAGTTAAAAGGGGTATTTATCTGTTAATGTTTTTAAATACAAAATGGTGGGGAGGGGGGGGGGGGGGAGGGAAGATTAGGAGAGAGAGAGAAAAAAAAAAAGTCTATGTCTTAACAAGAGGATGCCAACCAGCTCTTTCCACACGAAGGAACCAACAAAGTACACCACCGGCAGTCATAAGCATACCACAATAAACAGCAGCATAAACATAACCAGATTGACTGATGATAGCAGATACAATAGGTGAACCAAACAAGTAACCAAGAACGGAAGTAAGATAAAAGAGACCATTAGCAGCCGAGATGTTATCGTAACCAGCGACTTCCGGAAGCGAGGCACCGTTCAAGGTAAGATAACCGCCACCAAAGTAACCATAAAGGACAACATAGACCCAAATGGCAGCTTCGTTTTTAGCGGTAGTCCAGATAGCTAAAGTGAAAATACCTGACAAGAAAGTACAGATAAATAAACCGTTCACGCGACCAATACGATCACCAATCCAACCTGTGGACAACATCGAAACGGCGTTTACAGCAGACATAATAGCACCCAAGTTTGTACCGATCCATGGATCCAAACCAAGGGATTCAGCATAAGAAGCTAAGAAGAAAGCGGGAGTCAAGTAACCAAACGTGGTGATGGTACCACAAGCAAGCATAATTTGAAATTGTCTGTTTTTGACCAATTGCTTTTGCTTTTGGTACAATTCCTTGAACGTTTCTTGTTTAGCTGGAGCAGCGTTACTGGGAGGTTTGACCAAGATGGTTGCGACCAACATGAATGCAAAGCAAACGAAACCAGCAATACGTAAAGCCCAGCGGTAATCCAAGTTGGAAATAGCGGCTTGGCAGATATTGGAGAAAATCAAACCACCCACACCCGAACCACACATAGAGAGACCGACAGCTAATCCTCTGCGGGTAGTGAACCATTGTTGAGGAGCGGCTAAACAGGGAAAGAAAACAAAGGAGGCACCAATACCAAACATGACACCTTGAGTTAAATAAAGATGCCAGATTTCATGACTGATACTGGCTAACATGAGGGCTAAAGGACACAAGATATTACCGATGGCAAGCATCTTGGTATAGCCAAGTTTACTTGTTACCCATTCATTGACAGGACCAATAATGAAGAACAAGGCAACACAAATTGAACCAATCCAAGATAATTCGTTCATTTTACCAGGATAAATTTCTTCATTATAGTGATTGAGAAACACACCCCAAGTATAATTGACACCATACCTAATCAAAAGAAAAGAAAAAATGTTAATTCAATTGTTCTAACCAAAGTTTTTTTTTTTTTGTAAGTGTAAAAATACGTACTCTGCGACCATACCCTATATAAGAAATAGACAGTAATAATAATAATAAAAAAACAAATATGCATTTAGTTTTGACAGCTTATGAAAAACATATAAGGAAGAAGAAGAAAAAAAAATTACTTACACAAAAGCCACCGAAAACAGCAAGCCAAGCAGCAAGACCACCGTTAGGAGGTTCATGAATATCGACTGTTGTACCAGTCTTTTCAACGTCATCGTTTATAACGATCGATAAGGATCGATCATCCAAAATATCATCTGGACCAAAACGAGACAGTGACTTTTCGTCAATGCTTGAGTTATTCATTGTTGAAATGGAATAATTACGAGTGTGTTTTTTTTAAAAAAACAAAAGAAAAAGGTGTTGTTGATGAAAAGAAAAAAGGAATAATTCAATTTTAATTCTTGGTAAAACATGTCTTTTAACAAGAGAATCGGCGGAAAATCAATTCAAATTTTATTAAAAAGTTTTTTTCTATTTTGAAATCCTCCTTTCCATTTTATATGTCTCAAAATCATTCGAGAAAAGGGGGAGTTTTTTACTGTAGTAAAAATGAAGATGGCTTCAAAAAAAAAAAAAAAAAAAAAAAATGGATGGTTTTGTCGTTGCCTTGGTTACAGTTTTAATTACTCAAATCATTTCCGGTTTTATATATATATACATTTTTTTTTTGTCATATATGAAAGCCCGTTCAGAGTAAAGTCTCTTTCATTTGTTCCAAAGTTTTTTTTTTTTTTTATCTCAGTTAAATGAAATAAAAATATAACATTTTTTATATTTCAAAGTTTATTTAGTCTCTTTATCTTTCAAAAAAAGAAAAAAAAAATCCGGCTTAATTACGATGACAGTATTGCCGTACAAAAAAGGTAAACTCTTTATAATATTTTTCCGTAAATAAATTAGAATGAAAATGACAGCTCTCCGGCTAAAAGAAAAAAAGAAAGAAAAACAAAAAAAAAAAAAAAATTGAACACACAGTCCCAATGAACCCTTTTTTTTTTTTATGACTGGCCCTCATAAATAGTCAAATCCCGAAAATAACGTTTCTTTTTTTTAATGCAAAAAAAAAAAAAAAAAAAAAAGTATACATAACCCAAAACGTTGTATAACCCAAAACGTTGTATAAGCTAAAAAAAAAAAATGATTTGCACAAAAAAAAAACGGCTATTTTTATTTATAAATCGTATTTTGAAAGAGAAACAAACAGAAAAAGTATTTTTATCTAGTATTGCTTTTGTTATGAAAAAAAAAAAAAAAAAAAAAAACTATTAATAAATTTGTATAAAACACTTACACAACTTGAAAGCACGGAACCAAAAAAGATATACACCCGCGTATCACTATTTTACATCCTAACTTTAAAAAAAAAAAGGAACCTCAAGATTGATGGACAAGCACTTTTTATTATTTTTCGGTTGCTTTGGTTACACGCCGAGATTTTGCTAAACGGTTTAAATGGAAGGTTTCGAAATGATCAAAACAAATAGTATCTAAAGAAGGGAAGGTGATTTCCAAACATAGATAGTCTTTTATTCTATTGGTTATAAGATTGATGGCTATATATACTGTATGATAAACAAAGGATGACATTTTTTGTTGTTCTTGTGAGTCTCATTCGGTAGCTATTTGTGTGTGTATGGTAACGCATCAACTCCGAACTTTTTTTTTTTTTTTTTTTTTTAGTGTTTAGACTAAAGGACCTAATTTTTTCTGTACAAACAGTCTAAAAAACTGATATAATGCATAAACTAT
This sequence comes from Pilaira anomala, assembly GCA_025716855.1. Taxonomy (NCBI): domain Eukaryota; kingdom Fungi; phylum Mucoromycota; class Mucoromycetes; order Mucorales; family Mucoraceae; genus Pilaira; species Pilaira anomala. The sequence goes on from JAIXMQ010000003.1 coordinate 823,270, forward strand.
AATATGATTTTTTTTTTCAGAAAAAAAAAAAGAAAAGAAAGAGAATGGTTTATTTAATACATATAATGGGAGAGGTCTATACAGTGTGAAAGGAAGGATTTAAAGGAGATTTATATACAAAAAAATTATTTTGAGCTTTTAACACCGACAGCTCTCAAGACGCATGATTTCCAAGAAGATGGACTAGAACGTAAATTTTGTCTGGAATAATTTGATTTCTTTGCAAAGAAAGTGCTTTCATCACTATCATCTGATTCTTCTTCATCATCATCTTCTTCTTCGAGGTCAAGATCATGAATAATAGTAGGTACAGTAGCTGATCTTTCGCCTGTCATACCCAACTTCTTTCTTGAAAAAGGGGAGGAAGGAGTAAAGTCGATACCAGTAGACTTCTTTTTATTATCTTGATTTTCTAATGTGGCATAAGATCTTGTTCTACTGAATTTTTGACGAAAGGAAGAAGTAGGTCTCAAATTACTTCTTTTATAGTAAGATGGTTGGTCATGAGAGAAATAACTATCACCTTCTTCTTGATGGTATAATAAGTTGGATCTTGTAATAGATGTCATTTTTTGATTGATTTTGTTTATTAGGTAAATAAATTGTCTAAAGAAAGAGAGGGAATAAATAAAATATCCAACTTGGTATTTATAGCCCTTTTTTTTTTTTTTTTTTTTTTTTTTTTTTTTTTTTTTTTTTTTTTTTTTTTTTTTTTTTTTTTTAGGCTTTTTGTTTATTACGCTTTTAAGGTGGTCTTTTAAAAAAAAAATCTAATAAAGGTAATGTTTAATTTGTGACATGGACCAACATCGTTTATTTTAATTTATTATACAATATACATTACTTCTTTCTAATATAAGCTATTGATACTATTTAATTTTTCACTCTTTCAAAAATCCTTTATTTGAAATACGGTTTTCCCAGCTTTTTAGTCTTTTTATTATTTGTTTACTTTTCCTAAATCAGTAGTTTGATACAAACTAAAAATCTATTTATCTCTCTTTTTTCCTCCTTTAAACGCGTTGTCAATCAACTCAAGTAATGATTGTATTCTTACTGGGAATCCAGGAATCCCACGTTTTTTTTTTTAAAAAAAAGAAAAAAAAAAGTATAACTATATGAATAGGAGTTTATTTTTTCTTAATCAATCATTCACTCTTTTAAGAAAATTCATTCTCACGTCTATTAAGCTTAAATATCTATATAAATCGAGATCAAATGTTATATATTATGCTGTATTCTTTTAAAGAAATTTGTTTTATAAAAGGAAAAAAAGAGATCATTACTCAATAAAGTTGATGACTCGCTTTGTTCATGGTATATCAAAGATCGACTTTTTTTTTTTTAAAAAAAAAAAAAGAAAACAAATACACTGTAGATCTCGGTACACAAATTAAAGCATTTACCTTTAATAGAAAAGTCCCTATTCTGATCTATTTTTTTTTTTTTTTTTTTAAAGTTTATTGTTGGACTTGGCATTTAGACGATCATTAGCATCTACTAACTATGCCTGAATTACATGTACAAACATGTCTTGATATAAAAAACATCTTAAATGTATAATATATTGATCCGCTGGTTTCTTACAGAAATAAGATCAGCCTTTTCTTTCGTGATTTAAATAGAAGAGATACAAAAAAAAAAAAAACAAGTACCAATCAACATGACTATAATTTCCACCTGTCTTTTTCATAACAATAGTAATAATAAAAATCAGGCGTTTTAAGAAAAAAAAAAAAAAAAGATGGCATTCAAGTTTATTGTCATATGTATAAATAAATAAAAAAAAATATAGTTTTTATAATGGTATATCAGATGGTAAATGATGATGATCGGATGGGGAATAATAAAAATCCATTTGGCTAAAGAGAGGACTAGGAGGAGATAATACAGAAGGAGAAGAAGGAGAAGGAATACTATTGTTGTTGTTGTTGTTGTTGTTGTTATGATTTGGGATTAAAAGTGTTGTTAATGAAGATCTCTTCTTTTTTTCTTCCAACGGCAACGACGGTGGCGACAGCGGTGTTTTCTTCTTTTTTAAGAAACCTAATGAAGAAAATAAAACGGAAGTTTTTTTACTACTATTGGTTGGAGTTGATAGTATTCGTCTTTCTTCACTTCCATAAGATGTTGTTAATGTTGATTTGTTTTTATGATAGTCTACTATTGTTATTTTTTTGAAAGAAGGAGTGATTAGTTTTTTTTTGCTTTCTGCAATGTTCGTGTATTTACTTTTGTCTACATCTTGATGATGATGATGGAAACCAAGGTTACTTAGGATCGGATCACTTTTTGATTTTGTGTTGGATTTATATAATGGATCAAGTGGATATTGAAGCGGTGGTGACAATGAAGTCTACATTGTATAAAACAATAAGTATATATGCATACACGCCAAATGCATTTTTAAATTATCTTATTTACCTGATTTTTTGTATTATTATTATTATCCCATGGACTAGGCATTTTCTTTAATTGTTCGTTCACAGATCTTAATTGTTCATCATGTTTTGTAGGTATATTGATCTCTTTAATCATTCTAGTCTCTTGTAACTGTAATATCTCTCGATTATCTCTTTTATACTTTGTGTATTTCGGAATCTCTATATTATATAATATGTTTTAGTTGAAACTAAAATAGAAAAAAAAATTCGTTCTTAGTTACCTGGTAACGTTGAACCAGTTCCATAATCTGTTATGAATTTCGAGACTTGTTCATCAACATCCATATCTTCCATTGCAGTTAATAATCTATCGCAAGTCTAATTGAACTAATGATATGAATAAAGAGAATGTTTTATATGTTTAATTTTAAATTACACACCTGATCATCCACGTTAAAAGTACAAGCTGTCATGCTAGCAAAACTAATAAAGTGTAAAAGTGTCAGTCTCTTTACAATTTACGAAAGGTTGTTTCATTTACGTCTTTATCACTGCTTTTAAATAATCGAGTCGGTTTGATTCTAATGATTGAAAGGTTTTACAAGATTCGCGCCAATCGTGTATCCAAACATATGATTTAGATTGCATTAAATTGATTGCTTTTTGATACTCGCAATCTAATATTTCAGTTTCTTTCTCTGATGGATTAGGTTTTTGACATTCATGAATATATAACTGTCGCGACTATTAAAAATGTATGTTGAATTGAAATGTGTTACGCATATTATATTTGTATCCATTACCTTTTTCACATTGTCACCATGCAACATTTTCATGTTTTGTGATTCTTTCATTTGATTGGTCATCTAAGAAAACAGTTTTTGAGTATTTACTTTTTTTTTTTTTTTTTTTCACATTTATAAAAAAAACATACAAACAGTTTGATGTTTTCTTGCTCTTTAAAGTAATTATTTAAAGGTATTTCTAATAGATTTTTAATGTTTTCACTTAAATCCATATGCGCTCTTGCGTTCATTTCTGTTGTATTTGAAATGATGTTGAAGTTTTCGTCATGTTGAGTATTAAACGTTTCTGATAACTTTAAAAGTTGGGTTCCATATTCGAGTTCTATTTGAGCTCTTTTTATTTATTATATTAGTTTTAAGAAAAGTTACTCTTTTTTCTTTTTCGCTTTACCGTTGATTAAAGAAGTCTTGAATGGCAACATTGGTTTTATTTGATTGATCAAGTTTCTCTAGTAAAATATTCAGGGCAGTTTTATCCGAAGACTTTTTTTTTTTTAAAATGAGTATAATGTTGCTAGTTTGAAAAAAAAAAAAGGTTTTTTTTTTTTTTACCCAAAAGTTGTTCTCTATAGAACATGTGTCTAACATTGTTTTAATAAAGTTTAATGTAGTCTATTTTGAAAAAAAAAGGGTAAAATAAAGAAAAATAAAGAGAGAAAGGTAAAAATAAAAAATAAAAAAAAAGGATGTTATTTTTAACTGTAATATTGCCCCCCCTTCTTTTGGAATAGTCATTTACATCATGTGACTAGGTAACATCTTTTGACAAGGTTCTCTCTTGTTTTAAAAAAGCATCAAGGCAATTATTCTTATATAAAAACAACAATGAAAAACTCATTTTGGGTTTTAATATCCCGATATTATATACTTGTATATATCTCTCAATTGACATTATATATGTATACATTCAGGAAGAGATAACTTTGTATATTATCTGTGTGTGACACTATAACACACACTCTCTCTATCTTACTGGAGTGTTTTATTTTCTATTGTCTGAAATAGTAAAACATGTATATAAATAAATTTAATTTTTGTGCTTAGCAACAGACGAATAATATAGAGACATTCATATGTTATTACGTATTTTTGTAGTGTCCCAAGATTCTACAAATGTCACTTATTCAAACTACTAATTGAAACGTTTCTTTTTTCAATTATTACATCAATTGAAAGAATCTTGGCGCTCTTTTCTTTCTCATACTTCTTCATATGTTACAGACTGTATTTTTCTAGTAAGTAATGCTGGTAACCAATCAAAATTGATGTCACAAAGCTAAAAAAGATAGGTATCGTTGAGGTTAATCAACCTTTTTGTCTACTATTTGAAACAAATATTTTGATTGCTGCGAATTTATTCAGGGGTGGGTGGGGGGTTTTTTTTGTTTTCTTTCTTTTTTTTTCTGAGAGCATAATCAGTATAATAAAAACCATTTTATGTTACATTTTCATTTGGGGGAGTTTTTTTGTGTTTTATCATGCTTGGGAGTGAGTAACTGTTGTCAAGATCATTAGATGAACACTGTTTACATAGATACTTATATCTTTTTAACAAAGAATTGTACATTAAAAATAGAGGGTTTTCATTTTCTTTCGTGTAGTCTATGTTTCACTAACTGTGAATATGTACAATATTAGTTCCACAGAACCATGTGCTTAATTTCTTTTCATGTGTCACACCGTCAAAAAAAAAAAAAAAATAAAAAAATGCTATTTGACTATGTGGGTCTGGACTATACTTAATAATTGCAATTGCTATGTTTGTGTGTCCTTAAAAGTTGGAGAATGTTATAGTTAAAAAAAAAAAAAAACTCCTACATCTTAAGCACTGTTCTCTCGGTTTATCCTTTTATATTATCGTTTTTTTTTTAATGAAACAAATTGTTTGACATTATAAATAATAGGGGTCCTACTACATTCTGTTTATTTCAGGTACCCTTATTGGTTAAAATAGTAACAATAGAAAAAAAAAAAGTCAATTGTTCTCACTTTTTTTATATAGAATATCCTTGTTTTATTAGATTTACATGATTTAGATTATACTCTCTTTCTTTAAAGAAAGAAGAAAATTTAAAATTAAATAAGCATCTTAAACAAAAGTAGTTAAATGAACTTAAAATGCAATCTCTCCTTTGTTCGAAATATATACAGAAAAAAAAAAAAATATTATAGCGAACAAATCAGGTAGAACCACACGTCAAGTACAACAACAAACAAGAGATTAAATCGGATTGACTTATAATGGTGATGATGATGATGATGATGATACAGTCTTATGAACCTGCATAGTTAAATCAAGCCATAGCAGCATCATTATTAGCAGAAAAAAAAAAAAAAAAGGGGGAGCTATTTAAATTTTGTGTCCATAGTAACTAGGATCATAAAAAGAAAAAGAAGACGAATTGGCTCTAGATTTATAATATACTGCTAATAAATTAAAAGAATACACTTCTTCTTTAAAACTCTTCTCTCAAGAAAGGGTCATTTGAAACGCGTGGGAAAGATGGAATAAAATCTTTTACGAACAAGTATACGCTGGCTATACGAGTAATTTATAAGTTCATTACAAATAAGGCAAGCCCTGTGACTTACCACTCAACCAGTTGACAACTTCCATTCTGATTTTTTTTTTTTTTTTTTTTTTTTTTTTTTTTTGCCTTTTTAAAACATTCTCTCTCTCTCTCTCTCTCTCTCGTTTTTTTATTTACCATTTTTTTTTTCTATATAAAAACGACAGTGAATAAAATATAATTATTAACATACAAAGAAAAAAAACGAAAAAAATACGAAAGAGAGATACAGAAAAATATGCTCCAACGACTCTTTCGTAACAAAACAGGCACAAGCGACGCTGACGACAAACAGAGTCAATTACTATTAGAATCTCAATCGTAAATAAAAACCATAATTAATACATGTATAAAAAGGGGAGAGAGAGAGGAAATGAGGAAGGGGCGTGTTGTGCAAGTTTAATTCATATTATTTTTTTTTTTTAAAAAAAAAAAAAAAGAAAAAAAAAAAGATATTATTACAAACTATTTTTCTTGCTTTTTAAAATAAAACCTCTTCTTTTTATTTTTTTTATTTTTTAGATGGCATCCTACTCAAATACAACCAGAAGATTTACGAATATTGTTTTGTCAAGATGTTGGAGATTCCAATAAAACTATTTTATACGATTCGGATTATTTTTTAGAAAATTCAACTCGATCACCGCCTCCACCTGCCACTACACCTTTAGCTCGTTCTTGGAATGGTTCACAAATACATAGTTCAGGTAAAACAAATATGGAATTAGGCTCATTAAAGGATCAACGTCATGATTGGAGACCTTCTTATATGAGAACTATGCCTTCATTAACAATTGATCCAAACCAACAATCGAATTATAGTAGACAAGTAAATAATAATAATAATAATAATTATGAATTATTATCAAACTAACTTAAAATATTAGAACAACCGTAAATTAGATTTAACTGGTGAGATGATCTTTGGTACTGCACCACTTGCTTATAAAGGAATGAATACAAAAGTTCATTATTATAAACGTGATAAAAATCCACAAATTATTATATCTAAATTATTTACATTAAATAATACACAACCACCACCACCATCATCAACACATCAACAACCAATTGATATTACTAGACGTACTTCTTTTTCTTCTGTCAATAGTGATAGATCTACTACTTCATTTACAGCCAATTCATCTATTTGTGAAGATAATATATCTGAGCAATCAAGTGATGATGATCATCTTTCTGCTGCATCCATCTATCCTCCCGTTCTCGGTCTATATCAATCAACAAAACGTACTCGTAGATTTAGTCAAACTAATATGGAAAACGGTACATTTAGTCCTACCCCATTACCCACTACTAGAATATCTCCTTTAGAAAACGTAGGTAATAAGATAACTATTGTATATACACATATATAAAGATGAACTCAAAATGATAATATCCTCGTTTTTATATAGCCTGTACGACAACATACTTCACGATCCGTCAAATTTGCAGTGGCAATTATCATTACATTACAAGATAAAAACGAAACGTTATATGATTTTATATTCTCACATTTCGCTTTAATCGAAAATAGATTACATCAATTACAAGCGGTTGCATTCAAACAATTATATCAATACTTTAAAAATCATCCGCCGCATACTTATTTACAACCTAGAAAGAGAGCGAGTTCGATCTTTTTGAACCCAAATACCTTTCAAAAAGATTTGATCTTGATTGATGCAGCAAATCAATTTAAAACTTGCTTTTTTAATCTTTATCATACACCTCGAATACAAGTAAAATGTTATATATATATATATAACTCAAGTGACCTTAATTAAAATCTTTTTTTTTTTCTTTTCTTTCTTAGGAGCCCTTATGGTTAAATATGTCGACATACCCTCAAAAAAAATCTGAATATGAAGCAAGTTTAATAAAGGAATTCATGCATTTAATACAACAATACGATACAAAGTCTTATAATTACTTTATATCTACTTTACTGACTGGTGTATTAATGCATCATCTATCTTGGGTTAATACTGTGGCGCCTCCTGAAGCTGATGTAGTAAGTTTTTTTATTTTTTATTGTTATCATTTGTTACCACCATCTGATCCGTCTTCTTTCTTTTTTTAGCATATCGGATGTCACCATGGAAACTATGACCCTCTCTGGGCTCAACTAAGGTATATATTTATAACATGTATTACATACATAAAAACAAAGAAAAAAAAAATATTTACAGCATTTTTTTTTTTAAAAAAAAAAGTGATCTGTATGGATTTATCGGTACACCTTCTCGGATTACACGAACCATAGTTGTAGGCTTAAGACCAAGTCTTGTTCGAAGAATCCTATATATCCTCACGTACTTTATTCGGTGTAACGAAGTATTTGAAAACACCGAGAGTCGAACAAAGAACTTGACGAGTTCAAATTCGAGTGATTCGATATTTAGTAACGAACTGGATGATAACAATAGTGAACATAAATTTGAAGATAAGATTGTACGCCATTTAACAGGCGATGTAGAATCTATTGCGATACCCAACACGAATCAAAGTCATGCTATCTATACTCCATCTTCCATGGAATCTACCAATTCACTCAAGAGTTCTTCAAAGTGGTATAACAGTGATACAGAAGAAAGGCCTTGGTCTCCAGATCCGTTTGTGGTGGTTTCAAATTCTTCTTCTTCTTCTTTAGAATTACCTTCATTGACTTTATCTCCTTCTGGAAGCTGTCATGTAGCTATGCCAAAGTAAATCTCTCATCATCATCATCTTTTTCTTTTTTTTTTTTTTAATTGAAGCCTTTTTTTATCCTAACTGCTTTTTTTTTTTTAAAAAAAAATCTTTTGATTTAGATCGACAGTGACTCACATGGAACCTGATATCACTCAAGAATCAAATGATGCTTCGAGTAAGACAAAAATCGACCATTTATTCGCGAAATCATATGGTCGTTCATTGATGGTGTCTTATTGTGACACCTATAAATCTGATTTTGTATTGATGGGAATCCCTACTTTACCTTCGACTGCTACTCTAGACGCTGATTTAAAAAGTACGCTTGAACAATTTACACTTTCTGATTCTGTTTCTGAAGCTTCATGTCTTGTTATTGATACGAATAATTTGTAAAGTATTTTACAGAAAAAAAAAAAGAAAAAAAAAAAGACTAATTTCTATATGTATAATTATCTATAGTAAATGTCGTGTATTGAATCATAAATTATCAGATCCAGTAGTTGATCCAGTATCAAAGAAATCAAATCAAGGTAATTGGCAAGTGATAGCTATGTCTAATTTAGTACATACGATGTTGAACGATATGAAGCAAACGTTTGAAGAAAACAATCAAGATTTATCTTGTGCGGAACAAGTAAGAAAGTTAAAAAAAATCAATACGATATAAAAATTTTTTTTTACTGACTTTTTTTTGTTATTAGCTAATTAATTTAATGGAAGATAGTTTACAATTGATTTATTTACATAGTACAATACTTCAAGATATTGTACAAGAATCAATACAAGATGGAAAAGATCCCCTTCGTGATCCACAGGCTTTAGCATCCACTTTAGATTTGAACCAGAATGATATACCTTTATTACTCAATGTGTGTAGTACTTATGATACAAAAATATGGAATTTGCAAAAAAATACTTATTAGTAACACTCATGGAAATAAAAAAATAAACTTTTTTTTTTTTTTTTATATATATAACATTTGTTTGTCTTTTTCAACTTTCTTCTACATTATTATTATGTCTAGAAATTGTTTGCAGAGAAAAATAAAAAAAAAAAAAAAAAAAAAAAAGTTACATACCACGTATCTTGAGGATGCGTAAAATATTTTATTTTTATTTTTAAATCACGGTTTTTACGCTCAATAATGCTGGAATCCTTGACTCTTATCAATAAGGACTCTTCATCCAAAAGAGGTGCTCTTTTAAACTTACTTTGGAAGATAGTCCAGAATTGTTCAATCGGATTGAGCTCTGTGGAGTATCATGGTATGTAAAATAGAAAGGCCATCATAGTTTACGAGGTAAACAAGCAGTTATTAAAAGGGAAAATCCTGGTATTGATATAAAGCTCATAATTATAGATTGAACTGATGACATAAAGAATACTATAGTGCATGCATCATCCTAAAAGCATGACAATAGTTTACTCCAGACTAGTGTGAATTAACTACAGTAGCACGTCCCCGAGCAGATAGAAGAGATCTTTGTTAGCCCTATTTTTATATTTTAACAAGAAGAGTAGCAAGAGACCTATTTCCTTGAGGAAACCCCTGTATTACCAACTAAAAACAAATCTAGTAGCATACATAAAAGGCTTTATTCTGTTTTTTAATGCAAAAGTATAATAAACTAGAAAACATAATGTCTTAAAAGACATTCTTAATCAGTTGAATGGTAACGGTAATAGATCCCTATCAAAAAGCCGAGCTGTAGACGTAGTATTACACTATCACAGTGCTTTCCTCACTTGTTGACATTTTCATCAGAGTTGATATGTACGATACCTCTCATTCTGTCAGCCTGAATCTTCTTTTTGGGCGATCAAGCGCCTAAAATTACTTCTCTATCATGTCCATCATCCCCCTGTCAGCTTTAAAAATAGTAATTGGCTCTACAGCACGACAAACCTATCACGTCTCTCCCTCTCGACTTTATACCATACTTCTCGATTAACAGACTCATCCCCCTTTTTTTTATTTAATTTTCCATTCTCATCAGTTTCTATTGGCTGCATCGCGCATAAAGAAAATATTTTAATTCATTGAAGCAAACGATATGGTTAAATTTACCGGACTAGAAAAAAAGAAAATCCCCTATACATAAAAATTTTTGAAGGAGCTTATATAATAGTAAAGTATTGGTTATGAAATCAGATACAATTCACTACTCGAACAACTTGGTAGTGTCTGGCTTCTTGGATTAAATACTGCTCGCAACATGAGCGCAAGAGATTTTATCTGATTGAGTAGATAATATATTAGTTCTCATAACCAGCAGTGCATAAATGTTAATGTTGTCTTTTTAACAAGTCTTCAACTTATTGCCACGCGCAAAAAAATAACTTTTTGAACGCGTAACTAAGAATAAATTTGGATACTTATTATATCTCGACTCAGGGTGTGTATAAGTACATTGTAGAATTTTACTTTTTAGCTTTCTGATCATATTCGATTTAAGTGATTTTTTTCTGTGTATAATTCATATTATGTTTTATCAGAATATATGCACTAAGGTTAATTCATATGATGAATGAGCCTAACTTTTTTTTAATAAGGGTATATTTTTAATGAGATCGAGAAAAGGCTAAGTATACATATATATCTTTTTGATTTTTGATATATATATCCTTTGAAACAACACGATAAGAATGATTTTATATATCACTAAAAGGTAAGCAGTTATTTTGATGATTATAAGTAAAAAAAAAAAAAAAAACTATTCCTCTCTTGTTTTGCTAAAATGGACCTGCCACCAAAGTGAGTATTTCTGATCTCGAAAAAATTGTAAACGACTGGAAGATCTGCAAACTTCACGAAAAAAAAAAAAGAGAAATTAAAAAGTAATGCATTCATGAAAAGGCTTCTCTTGTGTACTTGTTGTTGAGTGTTATTCGAGTGTTGATTTGTTTCTAAAAAAAGAATAAAACAGCCTTTTTTCCCAATTTTTAAACTAATTTAACATGTTTACTTTGTTTAGTTCAAAGACGCTATTCTAAAAAAAATATCTTTTGTTGGTGTTTCATATATCTTTTTTTGGAAAGTAACTACACGATGTCCTTTACTATTAAGCTTCAAAGGAAATATCTCTCTGTTAAAGTAAAAAAAAAAAAAAAAAAAAAAGATGTAAAACCAAAAGCCCTCTTTTCATGCGCATTGTACTCAATTAAACTTTTGTATGTACATTTTGATATGGAGAAATGAAACGTTTTTTTTTACTTTACGAAGTCGTCTCACTATGATTCCATACATGTTTAAATGACAATCCAATTACGTGCTTTAAATAAAAAGCATACTAGCCTCATTGTTTAAACAATTCAATTATTATGCTAAAATACGCATTTTTGTACCATTGTAATGTCGTCAGGTTACACGAGAAATAAAATTAAAATCTGCGGGCAATACGTCATAAAATTTTTACTATTTGCATTAAATCAACTTTATATTTTAATTGGGAAGGTCTGATTTTAGAATGTCAGAATGACGATACTCTTTTTTTTTTTTTTTTTTTTTTTTTTTTTAATGTTATATAAATACCAAAGAGAAATTGAACTGTTTAGAAGAATCAATTAATATATTTAATAATAATAAAAAAAACCTTACTATAATGAACAACCAACACATGAACATCCAACAATCTGATAACATGAACAACCAACAAACTGATTTGAATAACCCATTTATTGGTGATGCAGACAATCGTCGCACTGATATGAACAGTAATGATATGCATCATCAAGGTTTAAATATGGATGGTGGTAAAGATACTATGATGAGATCTCAAAATGCCGGTGTAGGCGCTCCACACACTCTTATGGACAATCATCCTATTGATATGAGTGGACAAAACAAGGGCGCACGCATGACTAACCAACCTATTGGTACTGGCCAACAATCAGCTGGTATGTTCAATCAACCCACTGGAATGCACGAACACCGCAATCACCACGATATCTTGAACACTGATCGTTCAAACCCTACTCAAAACACCAACCTTAATAATAACTCGAATGATAATATGATGCACAACAACAATAATCTTAATAAATCAAACGATATTTTGACTACACAAGCATCTGGTCATAACAACCATCACGATCTTATGAACACTCATCATCTTGACTCTAATAAATATCAAACTACTATGGAAGATACTCACCCTGAAAAGTATCATGATGCTTTAAATACTCAACCCAACAGCAACCGTCACGATCTTATGAATACTCATCATACCACTAAGATGACTACAGGTGATGGAGAATTAAACCGATCTACTGATTTGGGACATAACCATCAAACAGGCACCAACCGTGGTACGGATACCACCAATATGAACAACCAACATAATATGGGAGAAGTCAAGACTGGTGATCACCCTACTACAGTCGAAGATATTCACCGCTCCTCTGGTAATAACTTGACTCAAACCAGTAACCCCACTCAAGGCTTACGTAACAACAACACCAACCTTACACACAAGAACAATTTGGAAGATAGTAAGGGCAGCGTATCAGCCATCTCTTCTACTCCCTCTGAATATGGATCTTCTGATGATAATAACAGTCGTACTTCTCATAATAACCGTGCACCTCTTACAGCCGACAAGAACGCTTTTGTTGAACCTAAGGATACCAAGAAGCACTGGCAAACTAAGATGTCTCCTTCTGAAAGAGCTAAGGAATTAGTAAAGGAGATGGATGATAAGATCAAGCATCGTGGAACCACTGATGAAAAAGAAAAGTCTCTTAAGATTGGTGAAAGCAAGGAAATCAAACTTGATTAAATTATAAATACTTCTTCCTTCTTAAATATGTATAATACTATTGTTAAATAAATCAAACCATTATTTTTTTTTTTATGTAATTGATAACCATTACTCATAGCATTTTCATAAGTGAGGTATACTTCGAACTAAACAGTCGTAATATCTTTATGTTGTTGTTTTGTTATTTATAAATCCGTGTAGCGTTGATTTCAGTTTGTACTCAGAGCAGTACTTTGTCAATGCTACGAAAAACACTGTTTTCAAATGCCTGTATTTAAAACAAACTATGCTTGCCTTTTGACAAATCAGCCATTATTAGTAAATACAAAACAACGAGCTTTGATATGACTTACCACTGACATGTTTTATGTAGGTTTCAAAGTTATTTATTTCTTGAAACAAGCTCTTGTCTTAATAGAGACGTATACAATTAAAGAAAAAATTAAGAGGGTATCGGTGAAAAGAAAAAGAAAGAAAAAGAAAGAAAAAAGAGTGATTTATAATGAAACTAAAAAAAAAAACCTGTTTGAGTGGCGTGTGAAAAAAATATGGTGCGCAAAAAGAAATGTGTTGCGCGAATATGGTACGCGTATCTTTCCCCCCTCCCCCCCCCTTTTTTTTTACACAATAATGTTGTTTTGTTATACAAACCGTTTTATGTTTATGTGGAAGTCCCAAGTGTAAAATAAAAATATTTGTTTTTGTTTAATTGACCAGATTGTACATACATACATCATTATTGTGATGTTTTCGAAATAAAATGGATTATCCAAATTATCATTTTAATAACAGATATCGTTATTATCTGTGAGATATTTTTTTTTAGCTATATGTTTATGCTTAGGAAAGAGAGATTTTAAAAAAGTGTTCAATTGAGGGTAAACGTACTGTATTGTAAGAGTAAAATGAGAGAAAGTTGCTCGAGTGATACAACTCTTACAAATACGTTACACAATTAAATTTGAATAGGAAATGCTTATTTCCAACGTAAAATTAAAAAAAGTGTGTGAGAACGGTGTTTAGGAGAATTTAATTTTTTTTTATTTATTCAAGTAGGACAACAAAAGAAATTGGCAGTAACTAACTCAAGATGATTATCAGTTTCAAATTGACGAAGTTTGAAGAGACGACGTTGTTCCTTTTGTTCATGTTCCATTGGTTCAAACTGTTGTTTACCCTTGGTTTGCTTATAGAGTAAGAATACGTAACGATGCGTACCTGTATCTTTACCAGGACCAGGACCAATATAAGGAGTATGTTGATTTTCTGGGCTTTTTACTGTCTTTAAATCAGAACCTGTTTTTTTAAGAAAAAAAAAAAGTCAGTATACAACATGATATGCATTCATATATATATATATATATATAGTATACCCAAAATGTTGACTACAACCCAGTGACGCCAAGGACCAAACTTCTTGTCTTGTTCAGAGGGAGCATCAGGATCAGTCTTCGTGATACGACCGAGAATTATTAATATTTACGTCATGTATGCAGCAGCTGTAAACTTACCATGATTAAAGTATAGTACGCGTCTTGTTCAGGAGCAACGAAAAAGATTTCGGGCTGTTCATTGGTTTGTTGAGGATTCAACAAGTTACCAAGAGCTACATCATTTTGACCATAATCAACTTTTAATAAAGTAGTGGGAGTAATAGGATGATCCAAGACTAAGTTGTAGTATAGAGATATAAAAAGAATTCAATGCGTTGTTGCAGGATTACATTTAATTACTATGGTTACTTACCATCAGGAACAATACCATGTTTTTCCAAACTAGTGTTCATGTTCATATTTGCTGTAATAAATGCCATTTTTTTTTTAAAAAAAAATAATTTGTATGAGAGTAGAGAGAAAAAAAAAGAAAAGAAGAAAGAAGAAGCCTGTGTACGTGCATTTTGTACCCAAATAAAAAAAAAAGGTACAGCAAACGTCACACACACAAACTCGGAGAGGACTACTTTTTTTTTTCTTTTTTTCAGGAGTTAGAGAAAAAATGAATCACAGGTTATTCTCTTTCTCTCTCTCTTTTTTTTTTTCGCTTTATTTTAATTTTTAATTTTTTTTTTTTTTTACATAATGGTATCTCAACCACAATCGATGACTACACAAATACCCTCAGTTAAATTAGTTTTATTAGGTAATGATTGGATTTGAAATTGAGCTGAAGGTGAACAACACCCAACTAAAAAAAAGTAAGCTATGTCTCTCTCCCTTTTTATACATAAAAAATAGGTGAATCCTCGGTTGGCAAATCAAGTATTGTTGCAAAATATGCAACCAACTCATTTTCTGAAGGAAAAGAAGCAACAATTGGAGGCAAGCGACAATAATAATAATAATAAAACTAATAAAAAGTGCCAAGAAGAGAGAGGCTGAACTTTTTTTTTTATAAAAATAGCTGCATTTTTAGCAAGAGTGTGTACAACATCAAAACGAAGCATAAAATTTGAAATATGGGATACAGCAGGTCAAGAAAGATTTCATTCACTTGCACCCATGTATTATAGAAATGCTTTAGCAGCGATGGTAGTATTCGATGTTACAAAATATGTAAGAAAAATATATATTTCTCTTGTACACACACACAAATAAATGACAACATTGACAACTTGGTTTTTTTTTTAAAAGTCTACATTTGAAAGAGCACAAGAGTGGGTGAGCGAATTACAGCGACAAGCGAATCCGAAATTATTAATTATACTTGTTGGAAACAAGACAGATATAGAAGAAAGAAGTGTAGATTATCAAGAAGCTAAAAGTTATGCTGCGGATACTAGTCTACTATATGTTGAAACAAGTGCAAGATTAGGAACCAACATAAGTCAGGTGTTTACTGAAATAGGTAAGTTTACTATATATATATAGTATAAACAGCCTATATTTAATAACTCTCCCTTCTTTTTTTTAAAGCCGAACATGTTGTCTTGGATCAGCCACGTCATTCAAATGTAAATGTGAAGCTTGATGGAAAAAATCATGCAAAAAAATCCAGTTGTGCCTGTACCTAATTTTTATTCGTAGACTCTTCCCTTTTTTTTTTATATATATATCTCAGAAGTAAATTATTTTATATATATATATAACGTATAAATAAATTTTTCCCTTAAACAACCCCCTTTTCTTTTGATCGAAAACAGCAGCAGTAATAAAAAAAAAAATGTATATTATTATGCAAGAGATGAAACGTAGAATGTAGTACAAAACGTTTAAATTGTTTGGATCATTTAAAACAAAAAATTAAGTTTCTGGTCATTCAAATGCAGGTTTATTATACTATCACGTCTTTTCTTTATAAAACAAAATAATGTACCATTGTTACTTTTTTGTTGTTGTTATTATAAAGATAAAATACAATGAGATCTGTTTGGAATCAACAAAAAAAAAAAAAAAATCAATCCCTGAAAAGATAGAGTTTATGTGACATATATATCTTTTTTTTTTTTCATGTAAACAAAAATAGAAAAATATGAAACACTTTAAATTTATATCTTGTGTGCACGTACAATGTGACGTATACTGATTATGTCAAGTGCGTAGCAAAAAAAAACAGAGGTAATACAAAAATGGAGGGCTTATGATCACCTATACAAACAAAAAAAGCAGCACATTTCTTGCAAGTCTTTGTGAATCGATTGGTCATAAAATAGACAAAATTTATATTTTTTCTTTTTGGGTACAATAGTAACTAAAGCAATAGTTGTTTCTCTCTCCGAGAAATATTTTTGCATAAGAAAAAAATAAAAAATAACCAGTTATTCAATTGATAAACTCTTTCGCTCCGAGGTGGGTTAGAATCTTTATTTTAGTTGGTTATTTCTATAACATTGTTCTATGATAACTGACTTAAGCCTCTTTTTGTACAATGACAAAAAAAAAAAAAATTAAACGTTCAACTCTTTCTCTCATTCGAGGTTAGTGATTTTCGTATTCATAGTTTTTTTTTTCCCTCTTGTTTATTCTTTTCAAACCTAGTTACTACTTCATTTTGAATAAGCCAAGATTTGACGTGTATAAAGGCCTTTTAATATGACTCACACATGAAATAAATTTCTTTCTGAATGTACTCACATATACAATATGCGAACCAATGTATTCTTAATTACTTGACACGAGAATATACACGTATTTGGTTTTTCTTTGACCAATAGATCTATGACATACACTGACACCAGAAGACTGCTTTCAATGCATGCATACATTACAACATGTGAAAAAAAAAAGTTGAGATAGATTGAAATTATATACGGTGATGATAATATTATTTAGAACAAATATAATTAAATGTATTATACGAAAGAAAAAAAAAATTGAAATGTTGTCCATCAAGGAGAAAAAAAAAAAAACAAAAAAAAAAGAAACAAATGAAATTTTGCATTAAACATGTTTCTGTAATGCAAAAAAAAATTGACATTGCTGTGAATATGATGCTATAGAAGGGTTTAGTTTTTAATATTAAAGTCTAGATCAAGAAAGAGGAGGAAGAGGGGAAAAATGCGTTCTAGGAATTCTCTCTTTATTAGATGTAAATGTAATTTTTACCACGTTGTCGTATTGATTTTAAGCGATACAATATGGATTTTTTTTTCTTTGATGTATTAGATATTTATACTTGTTTTATATAAAAAAGGTTATTTTAATAAATGTTCATGTTTCAACTGAAAATATATTTAGATTTTTTTTTTGTTAAAAAAGAGTAGAGCAGTAATAAGAAGAAGAGAGATCTGTTAGAAAAAAAAAATGAGAGTATATTCTTTCGACTTCCCTTTCTATTGCCCTGAAATTATAAGAGCAGTAACTAAACATTTGATCTTTTTTAATTATCAATAATAAAAACCTTTATATATATATATATATATATATCTTGTAATATAAAGCTCTTATATGATTGGATTTTTAACTATTTCTTGGATTTAAGGAGTTGTCGAAAAATGAACAAAATAGTTTAAAAAAACACCTTCTAAAAAGTAAAGTGACCGAGAACAAAAGATTTATTTATGCGAAAAAAAAAAGGTATTTATATCAAGCAAAAATACATGTTTGAATTTATTCATCTTTTTCTTTCTCTCTTTCTCTTTCCTATTACTCTCATTTTTAATATACAATGTCTACTGAAAACACAGTTAAAAAATCCAATCATGATTCAACCAAATCGACTGAAAACCGTATACGATCTTCAACAAAGCGTCCTAGAGCACCTATTGCATGTTTTCGATGTCATCACAAGAAGGTAAATAGTAAAAAAAAAAAAAGAGACAATCTTTTCTCTCGGATATACTTATCATGATATCTTATTTAGGTTCGCTGTGATGGAGCTCATCCTAATTGTACAAGATGTTTAACAACAGGAGTACTTTGCGCTTATCCAAGTTCAAGAAGATCTCGTACAACACAACCTACCAATGTAGATCCATTTATTGACAACTTATCACATTTAGAAGCTCGTATTCGACGCATTGAAACTGATCTAGAGAACCAACGTTCCATGGTTCATTCTATCGTATCTCCTTCTAAACTAGATGATGAAACTATGAATGAATTAAGTTCAAAAATGTTAAAGACTGAGATTGAAGTACAAGATTCAAGGTCTATTTTAGCTCAATTACGACTTCGAGGAGAACAAAGGATTTCAAGAGGTAAAAGAGCTGCTGCTGCTGCTGCCGCTGCCGCCGCTGCTGCCTCTGCATCGAATTTAACTACCTCACCTAAAGAAGAAAAAGTCAAACATAATCGACAATCAAAGCCTGGTAATAAATTAAACAAGAAACCAAAGCATCAATCATCCCCTTCAAATCAAAATGAAATGAGTCATAAGGCCGATAATAAATCCATGTATCCAGCAACAACAACAACAACAACAACAACAGCATCATCCTCAGCAACAGGATCTTCATTTTATTTTCAAGGTATGATGCTTGATCAAAATCCAGATTTTCATGGGTACGAGAATGCACCACCAGGCCATGGTATGGATTGGACGTTATTTGAAAACCAACAAGAGTTTATGGGATCCAATGATAATAGTATGCAACATTTATTTCATAATGGGGCACCTCAATTGATGTTTCCAGAGAAAATGATGCCTTCACCAAATCGATCTACTATTTCTTTGGCGTTTCCAGTGAATTTACAGCCTTCGAATTCAACCACGTCTACTACATCGAATGCGACATCTGCTACCTCTTGTTCTTCATTAAATTCATGTGATAATATTTTTGGATTTGCTATGGATGATATGATGATTCATTCTTCTGAACCACAAGGTAATAAAATATATATATATATTCGAATCAAGACTAATTATATATTTATTAGATGTACAAATGTTATCAAATCATCCTTCTGTTTGGTATTATCCTTCTTAAATATTTAAATATATATTATTTTATGCTATCTTACATATTTTTTTTATATCATTACGTTCATTTTTTATACTTTTCTTTTTTTTTTTTACATACATATATTACAACATAGCAACAACAACACATTTTCATTCTTATTTTTATACATAATAAAGGCTCTCTCTATATAAATATTTCATTAACTTAAAAAAAAAAAAAAAAAAAAAAAAAAAAAAAAGACAATTTATTTATATATATATGTACAAATCTACTTGTTGGTATTCTTTTTTAACATAGTACTATCATCAATGCTGACGACAGAAGCAGCAGATGAAGCATTCAGAGATTTATCACTCATCAAAGATGAAGTGGTAGTGGTGGTATTTGGTTTACTATTAGTAGTAGTAGTAGTATTAGGATTATTTTTAAATTCATCTGGAGTTTTGTTTTTCGTTTCATCTAAATTTTCAACACGACGTAACATATGCCATATTAAATCTTTGTTTGTCCAATAAGAGAAATGAGCTCTTAAACCAATCAAGTATTCATTTGCGATCATGGACATGACACTATCAGGTTGTAATACATAATCTAATCTACATTTACCTGGCAAACGATTGATTTCTTCTTGTTCAATTCTTGCCTCATCTTCCTCTGTTGTGATCTCCACAGCTTGTTCTTCTGTTTCATCTGCAGCAGCAGTAGGTACTGTAGCATCTTGTGCAACATCGGCCCGAGACTCTCCTGGGTTTGTAATGGCTGGACCTGGTTTATTTAATTCTTTATTTAAATCAGACCAAATGTCATCACCACCTGATCCATTCTCTGATTTATTTTCATGCTTATCAAAGTTAACTCGAGCACGTTCAAAAGAATCTACACGTACACCATCAATACCAAGTACTTCTACTAGATGTTGTCGAGTTGGATGGTTTTCAAAAGTTAAAGTTCTGCGGAGTGCATTCGTTTCAAGTGTTGTACTACTATTACTGCTACTACTATTGTTTTTAGTTGCTTTATCTAATACGGAACCATCTGAATTTTGTTCAAGAGAAGAAGAATAAAGACTATCATCATGAGCAGCATAAGTCTTTGATCGAATGTTCATGTTTGGACGCTTTGAGGGTACATTTTGAATAGAAGTGTTGTTTAGAGTTCGATCGAGATCATCACGTAAAGCTAATAATTGTTCTCGCGTTTGTTCTTTTAATGGATCCCAAGTGATGATACCAATGTCTTTTGGATCGGTTTCTTTTCGAGGTTCTTGTTTTGTTCCACCACCTTTTGAAAAGTAACCCATGACAGATGACATGAATCCAGATTGTTGTTGATTTCCTGTTGCAGCAGAAGAAGAGTTGATATCAGCAGTAGGTTCTATATTAGATTCTTCAGCTTGATTAGCAGCTTCAGCAGTAGCATTAAACATGGTTTTAGCAGCTTTATCTTGAGATTTCCAGGAGAAGAAAGAAAAGAAACCAGCAGTAAGTGGAAAAGAAGGCATGGATGGAAACGAAAAGGAAGGACCGAATGGGATAGACCGTTCGATCAAGACAGCTGGTTTATCAGTAAAGTAATCACTGTACAAGGGTTCAAATCGATACCCAATGGGATCAAATGGATGAAATACATTTTCAAACTGAATATCAGTCTCTGGATGATAATGGGTAGGATCTTGACCACGAAAGGTTAATACAGCACCTAAAGGAGAGCCAAGACCATAAAAGAAATCAGGTTTAAAATCCAATTTTGAGAATTTGATGTTGTCTAGTTTTTGATAGTTTTCTTTTTGTATTTGATTTGAAGGTTCACGTTGATGAGATAAGATGTCCCAGACAATAACACCACCAAGAGAATAACCCAAGATGACTATTTTTCCATCAAAGTTTGGATGCTTTTCTTTAAAGTTATGGTATGAAGTATTGAAGAGTTGAGTGACATTGTCCACGATGTTTTGACCTCGGTCCTTTGAGAAATAAAATAAGACGTCGGCTAGGTAATCGTTTTCAATCAGTCGGATTGTGGGTAAAGATTTTAATGTGATCTTGTTGATAATCGGATCTACTTGTTCGTGAATGTGTCTATGCCATTCGATTGGTATCAGTTCTATACGAACGTTATGATCGGGAACTTTTGCTTGTAAAACTTGACGTGTAGTCTCTTGCAAGTTTTCGACTAAAAAAGAATAAGTAAAAAGATATATTATTCCATGTTTTCGTTTTAACTTACTATGTTCATAAAAGTGTCCATATTGTTCTGTTTGCTATTATATTCTTTCACATGTTAGTTTCTGACCTTTAAACATATAAACCTTTTTTTTTTTTTTTTTTTTTACCTGTCCGATACCCTTAAATAAAATTATCATGTGAATAATACTGAAGAATATGATAGAATAGAAGAGAAACTTACATGAATAACAAAGATAAGATGGTCTACTGGTTTAGGCGCAGCAGGTTCAACATCAGGTTCTATTTGTGTTGGTATATCTTGCAAGTCATCTTTTTTGTTGTTGACATGTTTAGTTTTTTTTTTTCAAATGAAGAGAGTATATTTATATAAACTCACCTAAACTGGTGACTGATAAAGGTGGGGAAGGTACATAAGTTGCTTCAAAAAACATTTTCTTTTTAAGGGCTTATATATATATATATATAAAAAGGAAAAAGAGGATTTAAAAAAGAACTATGAGATAAAATGCTTTTATGAAGGGGAGTTTTATTACCATATGTGGGATAATTTTTTTTATCCAATGCATTACGGAATTGTTACAACATTACTCACTCTCCGCTTGATCATTTATCCTTTCAAATTCACGAAAAAAAAAAAAAAAAGGAACGCGACGCCTACGTGAATAATTTTTTCTTTTTTTTTCTTTTAAAAAGAAAGCAACAATGCCATACTCGGTGCAATGTCCTAATTGTTCAGATATAAAAATACATGATAAAAAGATAACTGGCTTATAGTAAAGTATTTCCATTCAATAATAATAATAACAACAACTTACTAAATAAAATGAAAATAGTAAATGTCCTTCATGTCGAGTAGTGTATCTACCCAAACCTATAAACCAAGATAACTCTAGTTTACAATCCAAAGATAATAAGAGAGGAGAACCTGAGAAAGCATCAAAGTCGTTATTAAATAACATGATATCAATTAACTCGGTCAAATCGAATTCAACAAAGGCCCCTGCGAAAACAACGACCGATAAGAAATTTGTATTGGAGTTTTCAGATGACGATGACGATGAAATAGTCGATCTGTCTAGTTTGAAATTATCGAAATCATTAAATAAGATTAAAGCATATAATGAGAATGCTAAAAAGATTTTACGGCGCCCAACAAGGCCTGAACTTGACTTTGAATTAAGCGATATTGAGAGTGAAGATGATACAAAAGATAAAGTGCCTTTTCGACCCCCAACAACAACAGCAAAAAAATCAAAGACTGAAATAGATTTAGAATTAAGCGATGTGGAGAGTGTAAATATCAAGAATGACAAGACGCTCTTAAGACGTCCAAAAGCGACAAAAACAACCATAACAGAAACAAAGAATAAAGCAGATTTTGAATTAAGTGATGTTGAGAGTGTAGATATTAAGAATAATAAAGCACTCTTTCAACGCTCATCAACAGCAAAGTCTAAAAGTTACCATGAGAGTGAAGATATTAAAAATAAAAAGACATCTTTTACACACCCGTCAACAAGACAATCTAAACTTAACTTTGCCATAAGCGACGTTGAGAGTGTAGATGTTAAGAACGATAAAAGTTTTTCAGTAGAAAAGACCCCAACAGCAACTAGACAAAAAAGAGCAGTAGAATTATCTTCAGGTTCTGAAAGCGATGAAGAACCTGAAATCATTACAAAGGCGAATTCAAGTAGACCAAGAAGGGAAAAGAAAAGTGTATCTGTGTCATTAGATTTTGATATAGAAGAAGAACTTACTTCAAAAACCTCAGGAAAGAAACGAGCATTGGAAGACGATGAATATGTAGGAAATGATGATGGATACGATGACAACTATGATAATGATGATGATGATGATTATGTAGACAATGATGATGAATATGAAGATGAATTTGAAAGAGACTTCTTTACAGAACAGCAAAAGAAAAGACCTGGTTCAGGTCAAGAGGACAAAGAAGGATTTCTTTCATCTACACACTCGAATCAAGAAGAAGCATCAGACACCATTGGAGGAAAAAAAGTGGTGCGTCTCAATTTTAAAAACGATCCACTTTTTACAAGAAGAATGGATGAAGAGAATGATCACCAAAACAAAGACACATCTCCATCAGAGGATCCATTATTTTCAGATATGGATGAGGATATGGATGAAGACTTACCAGAACAACCCAAAACCAAAAAACGAGCACCTAGAAAACCAAAACCAAAGGCTACTGTTGAACCTGGAGGAGTTTTACAGACAAAAATCTTTAGAAGTGGTATGGAAAAAGATAAGACGATTGATGATTCCAGATTACCTAATCCTGACAAACCGAAAAAAAGAAAACGACTTGTTAGAAGATTTGGTGCCAAACCCGGAAATCGATTCAATCCCTTCATCTTGTTTAATAAGGAATATCGTAGTCAGATAAAAGAAGCCAATCCTCATTTAGATTATCTCGAATTAAATCAATTAGTAGGTAAAACATTTAGAGAGCTTGGCCCAGTAAGTTTTTTTTTATGTATATATATTTATACACATATACACACTCATACTAAAATAAGAATAATAATAACAGGAGGAAAAGGAAACATTTATGAAAAATGTACGTAAAAAGGCGGAAGCAGCTGTAGCAAATGCACCACCCAAACCAATCGAATTTCCAAAGAGACCACCAAATGCATTTTTATTGTTCAAAAGTATTAATAAATACAAGTTCAAAGAAAGTGACGAACCAACAAATAATATTAATACATTTATTACAAAGTTATGGAAGAGTACACCTGAGGTAAATAAATAAAATAACAATAAAAATAAAATAAAATGATGTTTACATATATATATATATATATATATATATATATATTATCATAGGAAGAAAAGGATATATATAGAGAAGACGCTAAAAGGCTAATGAGAGAATTTATTGAAAAGAATCCAACTCTGTATGAAGAAATGTGTGCAAGTATAAAGGCAAAGGGTAGATCAACAAGAAGATCAAAATTACAGAAGACCACCACCCAAAGCGGCGAGTAAAAAAAAAAAAAAAAAGAAGTTTAAATAAAAAAGTTTTATAATATTCTGCTTCTTCTCTTTCTTCCATTTATATATACAATAAGCATGTCTCGATTAAAGAATCGAATATTATTATTACTTTTAAGCTTAAAACTAGTAACAACACAAAGTAATGTAGGCATTGGA
This sequence comes from Pilaira anomala, assembly GCA_025716855.1. NCBI lineage: Eukaryota > Fungi > Mucoromycota > Mucoromycetes > Mucorales > Mucoraceae > Pilaira > Pilaira anomala. The sequence continues at coordinate 848,197 of JAIXMQ010000003.1, forward strand.
CCTATTCAAACCAATGTACCTTGGAAAGCAGGTCATGCTTCAGGTAATTATTTTGTTATTGTTTTTTTTTTTTTTAAAAAAAAAAGAGGGCTTATTATTCTTAATTTATTTAGCACTCGTATACCCCTATGTTATCATGTATGGTGGAGCAGAAGATTATTTACAACCCATGTCAACACAATCTTCAGGCTCTACAGGATTATGGATATGGGATATTCGAAATGGTTCATGGTATCAACCAACAGTTCAGGTACAAGGCGGAGTTAGCATGCTACCTCAAATCTATTTCAAAGCAACCAATTTACCTAGTCAAGGACAGATTGCAGCTATCGTCAGTAATACAACAGGTGGATCAGCTACAGGTGTATTACAAAAATTAGATATAAATAGCTGGTCATGGAGTTTCCCGACAACAAGTAATAATAATAATAATAATAAAGAGTGTATGTGTGTAACCATACTTATAATAATTATTCTATATGTATATTTAGATTTTCAAAGCAGTGCTAGAACAATTGGATATTCTATGTTACGAGTAGATAATACGATTTTTACATATGGTGGATTAGCAGTTGGATTAAATGGATACCCAAATTCAAATGCGATACAAAATACATTATCATTAATTGATACCAATAGTTTTCAATGGTCTTCTGGATCCAATGGATTAGGATTATCTGATCATTCTACATGTTATTTAAAGAAATGTAATTGTTTAGTTACGTTTGGTGGAACTACTACAGGAAATCCAATTGAAGTAACTGATGTAACGTATACATACTATAATAATCAATTTGTTATTATACTATATTTATTTATATTTAATAGGCTGTCAACTTGTATGATGTGAATTCAAAAGTTTGGAATGTACAAGGTATTATCACTTCAGCTGGTTCTCCTTCTCCTGGTGCAAGAAGACTTCATACTGCAAACTGTTTAGATGATATCATGATTATCTATGGTGGTGGAACAAATCAACCTTCTGATACCGATCTTTGGATATTAAATGCTTCTGCTTATCCTACTTTGGCTTGGGAAAGAAAGACAATCAGCAATCCTTCAGAAGGACCTGGCCTACGCATGGGTAAAAAAAAAAAAAAAAAAAAAAAAGAAGAATTTATATATATAAAAAAAAAATGTCTGTTGCTGATCTCTTTATAGGTCATTCTTCTGTTTATGATGATGCAAATAAAAAGATTTATATGTATGGTGGTTGGGGTGTATCTGCAACCAACGATTCAACCATGTACGTATTAGATGTAATTCATTGGAATTGGACACGTGTAGCAACAACAGGATATCCAAAAGATGCGATACGACCTAACACTGATCCCAACGACCCAAATAATACAATAAATGGCGAATCCCATGATGACGATAATAATAAAATAAGTACAGGAGCAATTGTAGGAGCAATTATAGGTGCATTAGTTGGTTTAATAGCAATTGCTGCACTTGTTTTATTCTGTATTCGAAAGCGACGTCGAGAAGAAAAGGTTGAGGAACAAGGAGAAGATGAATTATCAGAAAATATTCAACATCAAGAATTAAAGCATACAGGGAATCATCCTTATTATCATGATGATATAAATCAACAACCGAATCAATATCAACAACAACAACAACAACAACCTACAGCCACAAATAAACGCTTGTCAACCGGTTGGCTTCATGGTACAATGAGTACCCGAAATAGTTTTACGAGAAGATCCGAAATTGGTGATTCCGATCGAGTCGTGACGGGTATTTTAGAGGAATTGAATCAACCTCATCATCATCATGAGGATGATGGCACGGCTGGGGCAACTCACGGTTCACGTAGTCCCCGTGAATCTTTTCGAAATTCTAAAGTCCTTCTTGTCCCACCCATAAATCAACAACCAGGTCAAGTACCAAATGAAATTATATCTCAAAAACCAAATGAATTTTCTATACCTGCTATGAGATTTCATCATTCAGCTAATCAACAAAATATACCCATTGATCATTATCAACAAGAAGCGCCAGTGAGTTCATCTATGGAAGTATTAAGAAGTATTAAAACAAATGGAAGTAGTATGATGAATCATCCTGCTGGAAGTCAAGTCAGTACTAACACCAAAAGAGGTGTACCTGTCACTCATGCTACAGTAGAAGATGATGAAAATTGGACATTTGCTGATTCACTTTCAGTCAGTCCTGCTATACAATACATTTTACCTAATTCACAACAATTAAGTACAGATACTTGGGATACTACCAAAGATCCACGTCGCATTGTTGAGCATCATTATCCTTCATCCACATTAGATATGCCAATTGCACGAACTGTAACACCACCCACCACAACCAATAATAGTAGTAGTAGTAATAATAGCTCTCATCATGATCTCTATCATCACAATGTATTAACAGAAAATAATTCTACACCGAGTAATAGTCGAAATGGATCCACAACCATTTTAAAATCAAGAGAAATTTCATCTTCTATTTCTACAATACAGTCATCATCTAACAATGAACAACAATTTCAATCATTACAACCATTAATTAATGCATTACCTCGTAGATACCAAGTAGATAAAAGTAAAACACCCATTACTGGACCTACCAATAATATTTTATTTGCAACACATAATGAAAAAGTCGTAGCAGTGAAATCGTTTGGAAGAAGAGAGGCTTGGGAAAGAGAATGTAGAACGTTAATTAAATTGAAATCTCCTTGTGTAGTAGAGATATTAGAAGTATTAACGATTCAAAGTGAACCAAGAGGAGAGGAAGAAGTGATGACAACTGAAGAAGAAGTGGAAGGAGATATCAAATATGTCACAGTGATGGAACGATTAGATGAGACCTTGAGTAGTTTTATTCGAAATAGTAAACGAAACAATACCACATTGCGAAACGGTAAAATTGCACGAGATATTTTAGGTTGTTTAAGTTGGTGTCATGGCAACGGTATTGCGTTTTGTGATTTAAAGCCAAGTAATATCATGCACAATCAAGATAAGGCATGGAAATTGATTGATTTTGAAGGAAGTCGGACGATTCATGAAGAATGTGTTGGTGTGATCACACCAAGGTATTGTCCACCTGAAGTAGCGAGAGCCACAACGTATGGATTAGAAGGTGCAAATGGTGTGGTCGCTACAGCCAGCGTGGATTTATGGTCATTGGGTTGCGTGATTTATGAACTGGAAACGAAAAAAGCTTTGTTCTCGAGTGCGATGAAGGATGAAACCATCCTTCATTTTATATCGCATCCTTCACCTTCTACACCTATTTTGAATAATGGGTTGAGGTGGAATGAAAATAAGGAATTGGAAATACCTCAGTTGGAAAGGATTATACCAAATGCACAAACCAGACAATTAATTAAAACCTTACTTAGTAGAGAACCAAGTAAAAGAGGTTCTGCTACTCAGTTACTAGTAAGTTGTGATTGAAATCATTTTTTTTTTTTTTTTAAAAAAAGTGTCTATAAATACTAACTTCTTATGTAGGAGCATCCTTACTTTACTAGTTGAAAAACTAAAATGTAAATAATATCCCCCCCCCCCCCTCCTCCTCCTCCTTCTTTCTCTCTCTCTCTCTTTCTTTTTTTTTATATTAAAATATAATCTTTTTTTTTTTTGTTTTTTGTTTTATTCGTTTGAAAATTTAGCATTACTGAAATCCATTTCAGGATGTTGTTGTTTAAACTTTGCAAACATTTCTTCCTTTTTCAATGTATCACTATCTGGTTTACCCATTGACTTTTGACGTTGATCAAACTAAATAAATATATATATATTAGTATAATCATATTAAAACGTTAAAAAAAAAATACAATTTTTACCATCATTTTCTCAACCATGGCTCGAGTTTCACCGTCTAATTCACTTAACTGAGAGTTCTCGGGTTGAATACGTTGAGTATTGATCTTGGGAGCACCTTTCACAACATTCTCCCACCATTGCATTTGATTGATTTTTTCTAAATGAACTAGTACTTCTTTTTGATCTTCTAATGTCCATGTACTATCATCTACTTTAATACTTTGACATAATTCACCCTGTGTGTATATATATTTTTTTTTTGAATTAAGTTTTTTTTGTTGTTGTCTTTCTTTGTTGTTCTGGACTTACCTCTACAATAGGTTCTTTTCCTTTTAAGCCTACTTTGAATTGATTCTTCTTCAATACGACTTCCAAGTCACGACCACGGGTACCCTTTGGAACAGGAATGGTGATATCTACATCTTGTAAAGTTTGTCTCCAACTAAATTTTAGTTAGTTACATTTGTTTATATGTTTGTTAAAAAAAAAATGAATTTACGCGTAAGGAAGTTGAGCTTGTTCTTCTTCTTCTTTTTGCTTTTCGAGTTTATCTTGGGCTTCCTTGGCTGCACGTTCAGCAGGAGATAAAGCGTCAACAGGTTGTTCAGACATATTTTTGTTGTAAAAAAAAAAAAAAAAAAAAAAAAAAAGTACTTCTGAATCAATACATTTATTTATTTTAAAGTACCGTGGAGGTTTTTTTGTGAGAAAATATAAATGGAAAAATGACACTTTCTCAAAGGATAGCTTAAATTCTAAACAGCAAACTAGCTATTACCGTATATTTATATATATATATATAAAGAGAATATCTCTTACTTATTATTGCAATTTATATAGCTTTTATCATTTTATCCTTTAAAATCACTTCATCTGGTAATAGGTAAAATGATATTAATCAAGTTTTTTTTTTTTTTTTTTTTTTTTTTTTTTCATTTTCTATCTGAAGCTTGATCATCATCAAAGTCTTCATATCATGGCCACGCATATTGTTAGCCTCATCCGCATAAGATTGCTCCAATTTGTGAAGAAAATACGAAAAACCATATGAATATTATGACAAAAGATGTTTGTTCTTCTTATTTTTACAACTGGTATTTGACCAGTTACAGACTAGTAAGTTCAATCGATCATAAGAATATTGATAATAAAATGAATGATGTATGTTATGTTTTATCCTGCAATATTAAAATTATTAGGAACTTGTTTTGCGGTAACGAGTTAAGAGCTAATTGTCACTTGAGTTTGCAATAACTACTTGATTGTTTATAGTTGACTTCTTTATTTATTTTTTCTCACGCCACATAAACAGGTTTTTTTTTTTAAAAAAAATATATAAAAATAAATCCTTTTTTTTTTCTATCCTTTTCTTTATCTTTCTTTTTGTCTTTCTTCCTTTTTTTTTTCTTCAAATATAAAATATGAACCTTTCCTACCAATACTATCTTTTTCTCTCCTCTAATCACACATGTTATCCAGACAAGAGGTCTTATCAAAATATGGACAACTTTGAAACATGTATTATACATGTTATGAATGGCAAAACAACATTTTTCATAAACACCAGTAATTTTATCCTAAAATGGTTCATTGTCTAATCTCAATAACAAATACTTTTTTCTGTGCATGTATTTAGTATGAAAAATGTTCTGTCCGAAGTCTTTAGGGTAAGATGACCGTCAGCGAGTGAAGCGAGAAAGTCGGAAATCCATATCGGAGGTTGTGCTGCAGTATCTTTTTCAATGCATTTTTTTACAATCTATCATCGAATGTAACGAAATCAAGGGTTATTCTCTCCAAGCCATGAAAAAAAAGAAGAGAACCGACATCTCCACTGGGTTTCCAAGGTTCCTCTAAAGATACTTGCCAACGTGACTGATGTTCTATTATTTCTACAATCAAAACAGAATACATGGCTTTTTTCAAACATGTTTGGATACGTATAACCAAACATCAAACTCAAAAATCAATAAAGACTAGTCTGTAGCTTTCTCTCCTTACAGTAGTAATATGTCCAGCTCCTCTAGCATCCTCCTGGAAAATCATATTACACAAGACCAAGACATGAAGCGGCAAGACCAACGATTATCGGAATATAGTAAATAATTAGGGCATTCTCTATGGTTCTCTAAACATCAACAAGAGCTACCGCCGTACAAAATTGAGACAGCCATCAAAATTATTTGAAGTAGTAGACAAGGAAGCAATAGAAGAAGTAAATAAGGAAATTATTGAAGAAGGTAAAGAAACAATCGAAGGAGTAGATAAAGAAGAAACAACTGACGCTGTAGACGAAGAAACAGTTGAAAAAATAGTAACTATAAAAAAGGAAAAGGGAATGACAAAGTAAGGCAAAATATGTATGATTAAAAAACTTTTTTATTGAAGTTTTTTTTTTTTTTTTTCAAGAGCTCCAGTGTTTGGAAGGAAGTCAGGGAAAAGAGTAGTAAAATCACGGATGACTTTTATCCGGATTTATAAAAAGTATAACAAGGCACATTGTCACGTGAATAAAGTTTTTTATAACTTTTGCATGAAATACACCATTACATCAATTTTTTTTTTCACATGGCATACAGGCAGGTTTTTTTTTCTTATACGCCAGACAAACAGGGGGGTTTTTTTTCACATACGCCAGACAAACAGGGATTTTTTTTCATTATAAATCATCTTTTTTTTTATTTTGTTCTTTTCTTTCTGCATGATAATTTCTTTTCATGCTGCAGTAAGGTGTTTTACTTCAGGCCATGGGATTCTTATCAAATAAACAATTTATCTCATTGGATTGTACTTGATACGTCATTCCTTCATGGGCGTTGTAAATAAAAATACGACAACAAACTCTCCTTTTTTTTTTTCTTCTTTGTCAAGTCTTTGACCGCTGACACTTATTAAAAACTTTTTCTACTTGGTGCATTCGGTGGTTACATTAGTCTACGTCTATACAAGATGGTCTTTAACGTAGGGTAGAATGTTTATTCATCCTCTCTTTTCTTCTCGACGTTTTGATGATTTCAATAGCGCATCTTTACCAACTTTGTTCACAACTGGCACACCATTATAAGGATACATGTATTTTTTTTCTGTAGAGGCATTATAGTTTTGTTTACTCTAGCTCTTATGGTTGGTTTTAGTAGGTAAAAAAAAAAAAAAAAAAAAAAAAAAAAAGACGCGTTTCTACTTTTTTATTTGATATTAATGACAATTTATTTAGTAGGCAATCCTTATGATGTCCAAGGTAGGTATAATAATGGGACTTAGAAATTAAGACAAGCAAGTTAGCCTTTGTCGCATCCATTGGCGCGGGAGAGAGACAGGTTTCAACAGTACCGATGTTACTTTCTTTATTTCTTGAACAAAGTTGAGAGCTGAAAAGATTTATCTACTTGGCTGGTCTTTTCTCTCATGCCAGGAGAGTTTGGGTCATATAAGCCTAACTGATGACTACGTTATTGGCACCTATACATCTTGCGGGCTATGTTTCTACTGGAATCTCGCTGCATTCGACCGGCAGAGGTGCGGCTCTCTGACTATCGTCAACGGTACTTTCCACATCATCTTCAACCCCCTTTCTGTAATGGAAAGACATAAAGTAGATGTGTACCGGAGTGCAAGTTGGGTATAGAGAATTTCGTGTGCCGACATTCGTGCCCGCCTCGTGCTCTATATTCCAGAGTCCCTAACTGAATGGTTCTTGTTGCTTGTTAATGTGGCCGTGGCACTTGAACTTGAAAGTAAGGAATGTTGCCAGTAGGTAGTTCTTTTGTGATATCTTTGCTTGCTTCTTCACAGGGTTTTCATTGGTTGATCAAACTTACTACACACATATTTTTGGGACCAGAAGTATTCTCGCCTTCTCGTGGCTGTTGTCCTGTTAGTAACAAAAAAAAAAAAAAAAAAAAAAAAAAAAGAAAAAGGGTCCAGTACCTATTTTTTTTTTTTTTTTTTTTCTGTGAACCAAGAAGAATACATTTATATTTTATTTAATAAAGATTTCTTTAATTTATCATCAAAACATAATAAGCAATTTTTTCATCACAACTAAATTTCTGTTACATTATACATACATAATACATTTGTTTAAACTTTTGGAAACAAAGGAGTAGGGACGAATTAATTTTGGTTATTCATTGTTATTGTATATTTGAGAAAGATTGGGTCTATTCTGTATGATTAGTATTATTGATTTTGTATAATCTTTTTATTAAAAAAAGTTACTGCCTTGATCGTTTTTTGTTTTGTGGGAGATAAAAGTTCAAGAGCACGAGAAGTTAGGTACGATGATAGGTGAATATGTATAAACAAATAAAAAAGGATTATCTCTAAAGGACAAAGTCTTCGTATAACATTGATACCTACTAAAAAGTCTGTAATAGAACTGACAGACACTTGGTTTAACTTTTTTTTTCGAAAATATGAATGCTGTAATAAGAGACAAACGTATGTACTAGATAAAATTCAATGACAAATGAGATGTTTTTTGTCAACATGACCTAAATATTTCTTTCCCTTTCTAAGGATGTGTATGCACTTTCCTGCTTTTTTAGGATATAGTAGCTGCAATATAAAGATTTACAAACGAGAATTATTCTTGACTGTGTTTATTAGTTAAACTTGAATTCAACTAGAAACTGTTTCCATTTATAAGAAATCATCGAACTGACACTTATGTAAAAAAAAAAAAAATAATAATAATAATAATAATAATAATAATAAGTTACACGTTTTTTCAATAGGTCAAAAAGAAGTACAGTATATATTAAGATAAATAACTTCAAATTCACAGATAAATACAATGTATTTTTAGTACATGCTAAAATCATTTTCCGTAATCAAATTTCCTTCTCTCTCTTTTTAACTATTCCTTAAAAATCAATGATATATTATTCCACTGTAGAACTGGATGTGGGAGGAAAGATATTTAAAACAACCATATATACTTTGAGAGAATCAGGGTTTTTATATAGACTGCTCAGTAAAAACGAGCCGGAAGGGGTTCCATTAGAGCGAAAACGAATATTCATTGATCGCGATGGGATTTCTATTCAGCTATGTAGTTATGTAAAAAAATTACTGTTTTTCTAAGGGAGAAGGCAACTATACGTATAAATACTAACAACCATATTGCATTTTTTTATTTACTTGTCAAATTCATATTCCAGTGTTGTATTTATATACCATTGTAAAAAGTTTTGACGTATGTAGATACAATTATCAAATAGGCCAACAAGATTCTATTACTTGAATCATTGTTAGATTAGATTCTTCACTCTAAATCTTGAGTAATGAATCAATTCATAGGCCAGCTAGATTCGAACGAAATAAGTGGATTATTACTGATGCGCTTATGTATTACAAAGTGCAATAAAATTCAGTGTTCAGACCGATATAAAAAGGATTTAACAGCGTTGCTAAAATTCATACCACGTGCTTTTGTAAAATAGGGTTTTCACACTTATTAGCTTTTCATTTTGAAGACATAAAAAGGAGAATTGTACGATATGTTTTAAGATATTTAGCAAGTATGTTATGAGTTAGTCAATTTTATTTTTAACGGGCATGGATAAAATGAACCTTCAAGTGTTTGAATGAATTGAAGCTAGCATATTTGTACTTTCTAACAATCAAACATAGTCTTGTAATAATCAGAGCTAATTTTAGCTTTGTTATTATCAACAAATGCTGACAACACCACAGAAAGTAAATATTTCGGCTGATAAAAGTAACTAAAGTTTTTTTTTTTTTTTTTTTTTTTTTTTTTTTTTTTTTTTTTTTTTTTTTTTTTTTTTTCAGAACTCACTGAAAGTTGATTTTTTTTCTTGCAGACTGTAAAATTTTTATTACAAACTCTTCTCTACGCCTTTTCCTTTTCTTTAAATCTAGCCTGACTTACCTAAACACCTTTCATTTGACGCAGCACTGTGTTTGTTATCATACCAGGAATAATATAAGCATGCATTGTATTGTCTTCTACGACGCTTTGTTTTCGTTTCAAGTGGTGAAGATGCTATAGCCTTCATAAGATAGACTAATGTATTTCAGTTACGGTTATCAAACGGGCGATTAAGGCTTATCTTACTAAAAGTTCTATTTACTGAACACCAATGCATATTCGAATCCAGACGTAATCAAACATTTTCATCTAAAAGAAAAAAAAAAGTGTAGCAAGTCTAACATATTATTGCATTTGTTATTTTAATCAGAGTGAAAAAAGGAAGGTGACAGCTTCCCACTCCCAGCTGAGGACAACTATAAGAGTCATCAAGCAGCCGGCGAATTTCTCCGACGAAGGGCAGGGTTTATGTGTATAAAGTCAATGTGTTTTTTTTTCACTTGCTGTTTACCTTTATAGATTCATTGAAAGTTGCAAGATGGGAGAAGAGATTAAAAAGAATTTTTTTAAAAATAATGATCGGAATTAACTGAACAGTATCTATTGGGCAGTTGCCAGCTACAGTCAAAGTAATTTGCTTCCTTTTGTATTTAGGAAAAGCTTATTAATACTAAAAAAAACTTGGTTTGTTGGTATTGTACAGTGCTACTTGATATATTTAACTACTCAATAAAAAAGTGTTTCTCATAATTCTCAATAAAGCGATTTGATACTTCTGGCTGCGTAAAACATGCATGGAATATACCTTTATCATCATTACCCTCTTTACTTTAAGCCTTTGCCCTACCTTTGTCAAATTGAATAACTCACTAAAGGGAATAATTTTAACACTATGCAAAACCTGTTTATATGTCACTTTAGAAATGGTACACATAGTCAAACTCACGAGCATGCATAACTGTTTTGACTCTTGCAGAGTTTAGATGAACGTAGTGTCTTATTTTTATTAGTA